>CAIGQW010053321.1:8393872-8439861 GCA_903798125.1 Danio choprae
CAGTAAGTTAATTAGGTTTAATTTAGATGTGTTTGTTAATATGAAGTAATAGTCTTAACTGACAGGCAGAATCCTCTATTAATTATTTGCCTAATGAATGCATTGCTAATAAACAGGTTGTGGGCTTCTGGTGTCTGAGATCCTCCTGGACGAGGAGCGGAGAAGGCCGAGTCGAGCCCTGCTTCAGGCCCTAAGTATGACAGAAGGAAAGCAGAGGAGCACAGCAGAATACTGTGACTTACTAGACAAGCACGGCTTCACTCTCAAACACGTCAAACACACGGACAACCTGCTGGATGCCATGCTATTTGTAAAAGAAGACCCGAATGACAAAAGAACATTATCAGGCTTTTCTTCAGCATCCACTGAAACCGCAGAACTTGAGTAAAGTCATTTCTACAGCATCTGCATTGGAAACACTATAGCTGACTTCTAGTTCATTGAGTGCAATAAATGTATTAGCTGTGGTTTTTTTTTAAATAATTTGAATATTTGTAGATAATTATTGCTAATTAATGTTTTTATGTTATGTAATGCATTAAATATGGTTTCAAATCAAATAACTTGTCTTATTTCAAGTGTGTTGTCATATTTTACAAACACAAAAGTTTGCATATATATTGCATATATATATATATATATATATATATATATATATATATATATTATATTTTATAGAATAAAAAAAACACAAGACACTTGTAACACATGACAAAGTTTGATTTGTTTTCATAATTAGCAATGGGGAATGTACTTTACAGCATTAAAAGAAGTTCACCTCAAAACTGATTATTCCTTTTTTCTGTTGAACATATTTTGACAAATGTTGGAAACCTGTAACTACTGACTTCCATAGTAGGCCTATGTGTTTTTTTTGTCAGTGGTTACAAGTTTCTAACATTTTTCTAAATATCGTCTTTAGTGTTTAACAGAAAACGGGAAACTCGTACAAGTTTGGAACCACTTAAGGGTGAGTAAAGAGAGTGAATTGAATTTTTTAGGTAAGCTATCCATTTAATCTGCAATCACTGGTCAAATTAAATTGTTCATGTTCCCCATACATTAACTAACGTTAAATACAACAACTTTTTAAAATATATATTACTAATAAAAATGATTTATTTTATCTAATGCTAACAAATAAAAACCCCAAAACATTGTTAAAGAATTAGTAAAGATTTACATTAGTTAATATCTACAAATGCCACGATAGATCAAATTAACGTACACGGTCACGCAACCTTGTTTTGAATCATTAAATATCGCGAGAAGCCTCGAGAGTTTGGCGCAGCGTGTTCTCCGCAGCATCCCCATCACTTTCCGCTCTACCTCTTGCTTCTGCCAGCACGTCCAATATATTAGCTTACTAATATACTGAACCCAATACTACGTATTTCTGCCATGGCTGATGCTGCCTTTTCTTTTGCGAAAGACTTTTTGGCCGGTGGGGTCGCAGCGGCTATTTCTAAAACTGCAGTCGCTCCAATAGAGAGAGTAAAACTGCTTCTGCAGGTGAGAAATATCATCTTGACTTCTCTTAACACACTCTGCCGTGATCCATGATGATTCATAACTCGTATTCGAATTTAAGAGTAGCTTGCCTTGAATTATATTTCAGCGTTACCGATGCTCTACCGACTTTGTCCTTCAGAGGCCATCTTTGAGTTGTTTGTTTGCAGCCGCGTCTTTCGAGCTTCTCAACGCTCAAATTGACATTGTGGTTCTGAATTCACTCATTTGGATGTTTATTTGTAGACTTTATTTTAAGACCAAAGTGTGAATTTCTAGCAGCTGGCAGGGTGACACATCTGCAGTATTGTGTCATGTTTCAGGCCCAGACTTAGGTGTGCTACTGTATTAGGGCTGATTTTGCCAAGTACACTGTGTTCCT
Source organism: Danio choprae (assembly GCA_903798125.1). Lineage (NCBI taxonomy): Eukaryota > Metazoa > Chordata > Actinopteri > Cypriniformes > Danionidae > Danio > Danio choprae. The sequence continues at coordinate 8,395,764 of CAIGQW010053321.1, forward strand.
GGACCACCATAGCCTTAACCTTTAACATTAATTATCTCTAAAATATGAAATATTGTCAAAACTGAAAATATTCTGTTGTTCAAATGTTTTTCTTCATGATTTATGTACCAAATGTTGACTTATAAAGTGAATAACTGAAATAAATAATAATACTAATAATAAAACTTTTCCCAGTGATGGGTTGCGGCTGGAAGGGCATCCGCTGTGTAAAACATATGCTGGATAAGTTGGCGGTTCATTCTGCTGTGGTGACCCCAGATTAATAAAGGGACTAAGCCGAATAAAATATAAATGAATGAATGAATAATAATAAAAATAATCCTTATTTCTTTGCTGAAAAGCTGAATTTTCAGTAGCCATTATAATATATGTGATTCTAAACATTCTTCAGTAATTGTTCTGTCTGGTGTTTATGAAACCCTTATTACTAAAAAACTTTTTTTTTTTTTGCTTTATAATTTCATGAAATTGTGATACAATAATGTGCACATGTTTGGGGTTCATTCAGCAAGCAGGGATAACATTGAATATACAATGCCCAGCATATATGAGTACCAAATCTCTCATTTAAATGTATATTTTCTATTATTATATTTGTGCATGTACATTAGTTTAGTCAGTACTGAAGCCAAATCTGGAGCTAATCTAACAAAATAACTTACAATAATGGTTCAAAAATGAGACATATATACAATTTTGTTAAAATGTTGTAGTTTGTACAATATTTTGCATGAATTTAAATGTATTATCTTTCCATTTCTAAAGATGTTCTGACTAAAATATTATTTTAATAAATACATCTGTTTAATAAATCTGTTTTCTTTAAATGCACCAATATATATGAACCATATTCACTAAGAAATGGATAAAAATATTCATTTTCAAAATGCGGTGTACTCATATATGCTAAGCAAGTGCTAAAACATGATGATATTAATGTTACAAATACTTTTAAAAATAAATGCAGTTGTTCTAAACTTTATATTCTTCAAAGCATTTAAAAAAATAATGTATTGCAGTTGCCTCAAAAATATTAAACCAATGCAAAAAGTAACTTCAGTGTCTACTTTCATACTAATTTAACCTGTGATAAAGTACTTAAAGTGATTACAAATTACTTAATCTTACATATAATAAAAATAAGAATGAAAATTTCTAAAGCATTCCTCTGCCACATTCCTCATTCCTCCTCATTATCAGTATTTTTGGCTAAAAGAAAATGGTCAAAATTAAAATCCACATATGTAATATACATATAATGCAAATAGGATCTGTTAAGCATCATACAACAGTCTCAACTATCAAAACACAACACACATGTTTCATGTAGAGAGCAAACACTAAGTAAACAGTATACTTTGGGGATGCATTTTAGTTTGTAGCTCCATGAAAATAATAGCAGACCTCATGTATTTATTAAGAGCAGGCTTTTAGTGTATTTTCAGTCAAATGAATACTTAAAATTCTTCTGTTAAAAACATCTTCATAAGACACTATAATGCTTATTATTTATTACCATACATTGCCAAAAGAACTGTCATGCAAACTCATTACTAGAACATATTTAGCATATTTAGAGGGTCTTAATTCCAGTCCATCCCTGTAAAACCCCAATCCAATATTAAACCATCAGATTGATGTGCCGCAGGACCAACAAAACACAAAACCCAGATAACATTTAACTCTCTCTTTCTCACTTTACAGGTACAACATGCCAGCAAGCAGATCAGTGCAGACAAACAGTACAAAGGTATTGTCGACTGTATTGTGAGGATCCCTAAGGAGCAAGGCTTTGCTTCTTTTTGGCGTGGCAACCTTGCCAATGTCATTCGCTATTTCCCCACGCAAGCTCTCAACTTTGCCTTTAAGGACAAGTACAAACAGATCTTCTTGGGTGGCGTTGATAAACACACACAGTTCTGGAGATACTTTGCCGGCAACTTGGCTTCAGGTGGAGCTGCAGGAGCCACTTCTCTCTGCTTCGTCTACCCGCTGGATTTCGCCCGTACTCGACTGGCTGCGGATGTCGGGAAAGCTGGCAGCAGCAGAGAGTTTAGTGGGCTGGCTGACTGCCTGGCCAAAATCTTTAAGTCAGATGGCTTACGGGGTCTGTACCAGGGCTTCAACGTCTCAGTCCAGGGCATCATCATTTACAGGGCGGCCTACTTTGGAGTCTATGACACTGCTAAAGGTAATAGGTTTGTGATTCAGATGATAAAGATGAGTTGTGATTTCCAGTTCCCAAAATATATATATATATTTTTACTCAATTTAAAATGAAACTAAATTAAAAAAAAAAAAATTATAATAATAAAATATTTAAATAAATGTAAAAGTAACCTGAGGTTCAATACAATGTTTGAAAAAAAGGAAAATGGAAAAGTAAATAGATAATGGCAGAAAGTTACAAAATGTTTATTTAAGTTGACAACACTTGCAATGCAACCTGTATAAAAGCATTAGCATTTCTTGAATTAACACATATTTTTATGGAGTGTAGCTGTAAATGTAATGCAGATTTGCAATTATATGTAATTGTATCATTTGGACATAGAATTTAAAAAATGAACTGAATATGTTATAGGCTGAATTAACAGCCGTTTCCAAATAGTGTTATTTTACTATGATTGTGTAACTGCTGTGGTTTTTTAAAATTAATATTTTGACTAGATGCTAAAGCTCATTTGTGCTTCAGATGATGATAATGTGTTGTGTATCACTTAAAAAAAATCCTGTTAAATATCTGTATTTTTACACTGTTTTTTACAAAAAGTAAAATGGATAATGGTAGAAAATGATTAGTTCAGTTTCCATTCAATGTACAGATATTTCCTTCAAGTCTAAAACACAATGCAATGCAAGGTGTATAAAACATGAACATTTCTCCAATGAACACATATATTTATGGGTTGTAGAAATAAACAGAATGCAGAATTGTAATTTCATTGTTTGGGTTGTGGCTGGAAGGGCATCCGCTGCATAAAACATATGCTGGATAAGTTGGCGGTTCATTCAGCTGTGGCAACCCCAGATTAATAAATTGACTAAGCCGAAAAGAAAATGAATGAATGAATGAATTTCATTGTTTGGACATAGAATATTGAACTGAAATAAATTTATACAAAGTTATAAAAGTTATAAAAACAAAATCAAATACAAATCCAGAATTTTGGCTTGTCAAAGGTTTGTTTAAAATCCTTGTAGTTTTTGTTTATAGTTAGAATTTTTTTTTTAATATATATTTTCTGTTTAAATATTAATGTGTTTTTGTTATGTTTGTTATCTGTGTCTATATATATTTTAGGGTATACACACATGCACACACATATGCATACATAATATATATAATAGATCAACATGCTAGACAAATATAGTAATAAAAATGTTCACCCAGGGTGGACTAACACATAATTTCAGAGTATGCGTTACCTGTTTCTCTGTGAATTACAAGTCAGAAAAATCCTCTTCCCATCATTCAATTTAGCCTGTATTGTGGCCAGTTTTATTGTACATTACATAGCCAGTTCTTTTAGTTATGTTAATTTCATGCATGTTTCTTGATTACACTGATGTGCAGGCATGCTTCCCGATCCGAAGAACACCCACATTGTGGTCAGCTGGATGATTGCACAAACTGTGACAGCAGTGGCTGGTGTGATCTCCTACCCATTCGACACTGTGCGCCGTCGCATGATGATGCAGTCCGGGCGCAAAGGAGGTATGCAGTGCACACATGCTCAAACATATGCACTCATTTGAATAACTCGCTGTTCTCCATCAAGTGTGCATTTATTTCAGCTCAAGCCTTTGTCTTTTGTTTTCCCAGCGGATATTATGTACACTGGAACCCTTGACTGCTGGAGAAAGATCGCTCGTGATGAGGGCAGCAAAGCTTTCTTCAAAGGGGCTCTGTCTAATGTACTCAGAGGAATGGGGGGCGCTTTTGTTCTCGTGCTTTATGATGAATTCAAGAAGTATATTTAAACAACATTGGCTAAATGGAAGTAGAGTAGCCTTTACCACACCGCTTTGTTAAGCTTTAACCAAACCCTCTCCACTATGCACAGATGTGGTCTTGGTTAAATTGTGTTAGAGAACAATTTAGTGATTAATATTTTTTATTATTTATGTTCGTTGCTGCATTTGTTGTGTTTAGAACATGTTCTTTCTTTTTATGGCAAACTATGTTTTATTAAAAGCAAGCAACAGTGTGTTATTTAAAGGGGTAGTTCACGCAAAAATTCAATGTTAGTTTACTCATGCTCAGGCAATCCAAATGCAGGTGATTTTCTTTTATACAGTAATACATTAAACAAGAGTTTATTGGGAATAGTTCTTGGTGATGCATCATGTTCTACAGCTCCTGGCATTTTAGGGGTCAAAAAACATAGAGGCTACACAAAAACATATATAGACCAATATCATTAGGAGCCACGGGTATTAGTTTTGTTGTGCCTTGATATGTTTCTCCATCTCTCAAAGATTGTGTAGCTGTTAAATCACCAAGAACCAGTGTTGGGTAAGTTACTTAAAAATATATTTATTATAGAATACATTAAAATTATATTTAAATTTCTTTTCTAATTATTTTGTCTGGAAGTAACACAAGGAATAAATAAGGAATTTAATCACTTGGCTCAATACTGATTGCAATTCCTATAAGTGTCAATGCATATACAATAGAACTCTTTTAATTCTTGAAATTGGAGTCAAACAGGGAGTTTTAGCATAAAAAATTTACACTTAAAAAATGTTAAAAATATATGTAAAACTTGAAAGTTTTAACTTAATTACATTTTTTATACATAGCATATATTGTCATTATTTTTTTCTCAATTTGTTGTTTCTTATGTATGTGCATATTAAAGTTAAACTTTTTTGCTTAAAAATAGATATACAGTGTTCTGCAATATATATTTGTATACAAAAGATATGATTGCTTCTCTGAACTGATTTATACAGAACTGTTGAATTTACATACAGTATTTGAGGCAAGTATATTATAAGTAACTGTAATTAAATTACCTCAAAATAAAAAGTAATCCTTTACTTTACTTTTTCAGCAGAAAAGTAGTGTAATTACAGTAACTAGTAATTAATAACTAATTACACCCAACACTGCCAAGGACCACAGTTTTACTTTTAAAGTTCTATTAAAGAAAAAAGTCACCTGCATCTTTGATACCTTGAGGGTAAATATAAAACTATTTTTCATTTTTAGATGAGCCTTCCTTTTAAGCATGCAGCCAGAGTAATATTACAGATACACTTATAAAAAAAAGTCTATATTTTAAATATTAGTGGTGGTGTTGCACATTTGTTATTAAAATATTACAATTGATTGATTTTGTCTATAAATCTGAGCCATCATTAGCAGCTATCAGTTGAGCGTATACCATGCAATACCACAATACCTCCTCAAGATGGCGCGACAAGACTGCAATTTGTACTGCATTCTTTGAGTACCATGTTCTTTGAGTACCAGTGTTTCAGATTTCCCAGCCAAGGTCTGTGGTAACAAGGGTATACAATATCACTCTCAAAACAAAATATGGAGTTCAAACACATAGAATAACGTTCCACATTTTAAACGTTTTCTCAAGTTGGACTTGAAAAACCAACTGAGAGCTGGTGTCCGATGGAATCACAGATGTATTAAATATGACGCTTTAATTTACAACAGATTTGCCCTCTATGTGTCTCAGCAGTGAGAGAGCCCAGTAAAGTGTTCCAGCAGAGAATATGTGGAGCCAGAGACGAGGCATTCACAGTCAGACCTTATGTGACACGAAAAGTGTATTTCCATGATTTCTCTTTTTGGAAGTCCGCTTAAGTATTTTCCATCTTGGATAATGAAGGGAGTCAGATTTTCAAGGTCATTTTCTTGTCAGTCTCAGTGTTTAGTTGAGTCAGGCTGATCTTGATGAAGTAGATCCCGCTTTTAGAAGTATAAATGTGAGGGCAAGTAAGGAAGGGCATTTTGAGTTCAGTAATGACACTGAAACATTATACTCATTTTTAGCATGTAGAGCTATTGTAATCATATTTAACACTATATGGAGAGGAAGGCCGAAGCCTACTTACATAGACTACCTGCATTGATTGAACAAGTTTAACCTTGTAAATTCAATAAAAGTGAATATCCTACTCTTATGTTTTTCATTTTTATTTTGGCATTGTGTCAGTTAGTCAGTTAGATTTTTTACAAATTTAATGTATTAGAGGTCCTAAAAAACTTTTTTTCCCCATGGCACTTACAATTAATTGATTTTGATGAAGGCAGCAAGGTGGCGCAGTGGGTAGCACAATCGCCTCACAGCAAGAAGGTCGCTGGTTTGAGCCCTGGCTGGGTCAGTTGGTGTTTCTGTGTGGAGTTGCATGTTCTCCCTGTGTTTGCATGGGTTTCCTCCGGGTGCTCCGGTTTCCCCCACAAGTCCAAAGACATGCGCTATAGGTGAATTGGGTAAGCTAAATTGTCCGTAGTGTATGAGTGTGAATGGGTGTGTATGGATGTTTCCCAGTGATGGGTTGCAGCTGGAAGGGCATCCGCTGTGTAAAACATATGCTGGAATAGTTGGTGGTTCATTCCGCTTTGGCGACCTCTAAAATAAAGACTAAACCGAAGGACAATGAATGATGACATCAAAATCATGTTTAACATACTGGTTCCCTCTACATTGTTATTTTATAATGGGGCATGAAAAAAATACTGTAGTACTTCATAAATAATATATATTTTTGAACTATGCTATTATAAAGTGTATTTATGTGTGTGTGTGTATATATACACACATAATCTGTGTGTATGTGTGTGTGTATAATTTTTAACACTTTGCATAGCATACTTTGGTAACCTATTAACCATTGTGAACTGATAAACTGATAAACTTTGGTAACCTGTTAACCATTGTGAACTGATAAAGTGCCTAACTAGCCTACCAATTGTAGAAAAATTACAAAATTACTTGGTAATTTATTAATATAGTTATTCTTGTATTGCCACAACAACTGTATCGCACAACAGATTGATTCAAATAACGCTGAGGTGATATGACGTAACTTTTGGCGCGAAATTCCGCGGTGAGAAATCCATTCGTTGGGTCTATTTTCCCGTTAAAGACGGGTGAGGCGAGCAATTTCTCCTCGCGAATTTATCATAGTATAAGGCAACGAGTGCATTGAATTTTTTAACAAGAATCTTGTTTGGTAAGTGACCTCTAGCCTATATTAGCGTTATTTTTCACTGTGGGTCATCACGCGATTTTGCTTATACCAGTCAGTAGGGTATCTGTTTGTGTAATTAAATGAAAGAAGTGACAATTACCCCAATTACGTTTTATTATTAATATGTTGTGTAAATTCGCAGCATTTATCATAACTGGTGCAGAAATAACCCCATTTCAGGCAATGTTCACATCTCGTGATACCGGCAGTTTGCTACTGGGCCGTTAGATTTTTTTTAAACTAACTTAGCTGAATATTTTTTATTGGGAGCTTACATTGCATAGTATAATCATATAATTTTAAATGAGATATTTCAAGCTATTTATTTTGGTTCATATGCAGCCATGAAATAAGTTAAATCTACAGCCAGCTGGACATTATCTATTAAGTCTGATACAACTGCATTTTCCCTTACATAACACATGCTGACATGTCAACAAACATTTGCAGCACAAAACTTATGCCACTGTGTCAATAACAGAATAACACTCTTTGAAAGCATACATAGCCTACATTAAAGGTTAAAACAGCAAAACAACTGCTACAGCATTTCAAAGCCTCTGTAATCAAGGCTCAGTCTAATATCTGAAGCACAGCTGTACACAGGCTCTCTGTTATGTCTCTGACTTTGTTTACTACTATCACCAGAAACACTGTGCAAGTAATGAAAACCATGCAAGTCAATCAACTGGTAGAGATCAAAGGCCAATGTAATTTACCAAAATGGCTATAATGCAAAGCAATCTTCTGTAATGTGAACTGCCTTGTCCGACTCCAAGCATACTGTACATGTCAGATAAATATTAAGCAATTTTCTTTAAATGCAACCTTGACAGGGCTTTGGAATTGCCAAACCTGCAAGTAATTATAATACTAGTGTTAAGTGCTTTGATATTAAAATGACTGGTTTTAAAACCATTAACTTTCTTCAGATAACAGGAAATGGACAACTGCTTCCACATGTTGATACTCTGGAAAATATGTGTTCACTGACAACATCTGACGTGAAATTAAAACATTATCTGCTTTCCCTTATGAATCAGAGAATTATCGTACGTTTTCTCTGGAAGATGGTTCAACATCTAATAACTTGCACTCACTTTACAGCCTTTTATTATTGCACTGTAAACAGTTATGCCTATTAATGCCCTACAACTAAGCAGACATAAGAAGTCCACTTGATGGCACTGTTGAAATGAAAACGAAACAAAGTAAAGGTTGTGAGATGTAACGTGAATAAACAAGCCGAGATTAAAACAAACATGAACTTTCAACCATTTCAAAACACCAAAAAGCATTCAGTTTGTTATTTTTTCAATTTAACCTTTTTTTTGTTTGTTTAAACTCATGATATCATCCATTTAAGTGCAGTTCAGAGTCATCTTTAAAGCCGTTTGACTTAATTGTGACAGAGCAAAACGAGTGAGTTACACGACCAACTAAACATTTGACAGATACCGCAGCTAAAGCAAAAGTTCAGTGACTGTTCTGCGATATTAAATGTGACTATATTGAGGTATCCACTAGATCCAAGGTTTGTTGTGGTCAAAATCCCATGTGCTCTGGCTGCGGCCTCAGTCAGTCAGTCAGTTCATGAGCACACATTCATTGAGGTGTGGACTGTGAGAAGTGAAATATTTCATGACAGGGCTTTCATCCAGACCTCTGATGCCTCTTTGTTGTTATTTCTGAGTTGTCCCAGTGGACCACTCTTACCTTGCCTTCTGTTGGCTGCATCTCATAAACACACATACATAAATACACGCTGCTTGCCTCAGATGTCTTGCATGCCATGTTATCTGTCATGTCACGCACCTTTATACTCTTTCATTCAGTTTGAAAAAAAAAAAGAAACAAACAAATAAACAACGACAACAACAGTAACATCCATGTAAGGGTGTTGTGTCCTTAATTTTATAGACCTTTCTTATGAACTCTTTGACCTGTAAAAATTGTAAAAGTTTATTTTATACAACTTTTTTTGACAGCCAAATCTCTTCAAAGTAAAGATTTACCTAAAAATCCCAAGAGAGTAGTTCATATTTCAATAACTCATTAACACATTCTCATGTATACAGTATATCTGATCCCAGTCCATGGTAAAAGTGATAAATATTTAAAAAATAAAGACAACAAACTTTTTTTTCTTTATTTTTAAGTTATTCATTCATTTAGCTATTTTACTTCTTAAATTATGTGAACTGCCTTTTTAAAATTATGTTTTAATTTACTTCTTTTCCTTAGAAAACTTTATCCTATTGTACCAATTTTGACATATTATTATTCATTCATTCATTTTCTTTTCGGCTTAGTCCCCCCATTAATCTGGGGTCGCCACAGTGGAATGACCAGCCAACTTATCCAGCATATGTTTTACGCAGCGGATGCCCTTCCAGCTGCAACCCATAACTGGAAAACATCCGTACATACTCATTCACACACATACACTAAGGCCAATTTAGCTTACCCAATTCACATATACCGCATGTCTTTGGACTTGTGGGGGAAACCGGAGCACCCGGAGGAAACCCACGCGAACATGGGGAGAACATACAAACTCTACACAGAAATGCCAATTGACCCAGCCGAGACTCGAACCAGCGACCTTCTTGCTGTGAGGCAACAGTGTTAACCACTGAGCCACCGTGTCGCCCCTTATTATTATTATTATTATTATTATTATTATTACTATTATTATTATTACTATTTTATAAAGCTTGCAATAATAGTAATAACCCCATTGTATTTGTTTTTCTTTTTTAAATATTCCGACCTAAAATCAAATAAAATCCAATTATAGAGAGACACCAGCCTTTGCAAAATCATAAAAGATTCTCATGTTTTTATTATTCTACATTTGTAATAGTAATATAATCTTCTGATTTACTAACTGTAATGAGCATAAAGGTAACTCTTGGTCATGTCAGCATCAGAAATCACATAATGTCCTCCCATATTAAGAAAGATAGACAAAATTAAAGCATGCACTAATTTTTTCTTTTCACAGGAACTGTGCAGACAGTTTTGCTTGAGATAAGCTGATAAGGCTCTGAGATAAGGAGAAAGTTCTTACACAGTAAGTACCTTGTGTCTTGAAGGGACTCGTGGTTATTGTGGTTATCTCTCAATAAACATGTTTTTGTTCAGGTGCTTTTGCGATGTACACTGCAAAATGTCATTGATGTCCAACCCTGATAATTAACTTGAAGTGGGCTGAGAAACGAATACAATAATACAGTACTGTGAGAACGAACATGCATGACATTTTGTTATCATGGGCACAGTGAATAATTATTTATTATTCAAACATTTAGAGTGTCTTTTAAGAATATTCATATTGTTGCATTGGCAGTGGTGTTCATCACAAATGCTTGCATTTTCACATTAATCTGTGACATGTTTTAAAATATTGGCTGAAAATGGGTGGAATCCTTATAGGCCTAATGTTTAGTTGTCGCAAAATGTTTTTTTTTACTCTGAATATTTCTCTACAATCAGGTAATACACCAGATGTAGTGTACTTTTTATTACTATGCCTATTATTAGTTATTATGTAAAGCCATTTTACTGATAAAATCTTCACATTACATTCATTCATTCATTTTCTTTTCGTCTTAGTCCCTTTATTAATCTGGGGTCGCCACAGCGGAATGAACCGCCAACTTATCCAGCATATGTTTTATGCAGCGGATGCCCTTCCAGCTGCAACCCATCACTGGGAAACATCCACACACATTCATTCACAAACATACACTATGGACAATTTAGCCTACCCAGTTCACCTGTACAGCATGTCTTTGGACTTGTGGGGGAAACCGGAGCACCCGGATGAAACCCACGCAAACACGGGGAGAACATGCAAACTCCACACAGAAATGCCAACTGACCCAGCCGAGGGTTGAACCAGCGACCTTCTTGCTGTAAGGCGATCGTGCTACCCACTGCGCCACCGTGCAGCCCCTTCACATTACATTTAAATAAAATTTTGCTGTGGTTTTTCCAGCTTTGCTAATGCAAATGCGCATATGAATTATTAAAAAGATGATAAAACTCGGCTTTAACCAAAGCAACAGTAGATCAGAGAGCTGGACGTCTCTTGTATCGCACCCTTGACACTGACCCTTTTGCGCTGACCCTTACAGCGCCCTTGCCTCAAACAAACTGTCAGCGATCATCATGTTGACTTTCAGATCTGTCTGTTTGATTGTAAGTCAGTGGTCGAAGCAAACAAACAAGACTGCTGCTTTCATTTCCGCTGTTTTCTGGCATCAACTTATTGCTCCTGACATGTTCCAGTTCCTCTGTTTAAGACCAGCGGTGTCGCACCAGTGTTTAACGACTGTCACGCATCACAAAACAGCACTTTTGAAGCGCAAATAGGTGACCCTCCACCTCAGTCCCACGTCTTCTTCTTCTTCTTCTCTCTAGCAACAATAACAATCAATTCTTCAACATCAGAAGGTTCTGAAGAACAACTTATAAATCATATGCATCCCCTGCTGGTCTCTTGGCGGCCAAGTTGACTTTACTGAAGCGTTTCTTTGATCCTGCACTGCTTTGATTCACTTTTCTCTCACCCTTTTAGCTAAACATATCATTGGAATTTCGCTCTTTGTTCCTGACAGGTCTCGTCTTCTCTCGGTTTCTCTGCAGACACGCAGCCCTTCCCAAAGGGGGAGAATTGCTCCGCAGCCCAGACGAAATCGAGTACTGCTCAAAGATTTATCCTCGTCTTTTGAGTCGACTCTCCCTTTTCTCCTTCACTCTCTAGCTTGACATCTCCTGGCCGGCGCTCCATCCCTCTCTGAGCCACAATTGAAATGACAAGGTTGGTGTGGTCAGTGTCATTCAACATTTCGTAAATGCCAAGCATAAGTCTCATTAATCTCTATTACAAGAAGAGAATTCGAAAGAATTGTGGATCTCTGATGAGTTCATGCTGTGATAAGACACATTTCACTGTCCTTGTTTGGGATCTCAGAGACACCAAGAATGTAGTGTAAAAAGAATAATTAGTAGACTACACTGTGAAATAAAAAGAAATTTGTAGAAAAATGGAAACTATTCAGTACGTTTTCCATTACTTTACAGAAGTTTACATTTATTTTATTGTTGTTATTTTTTTCTTTTTTACAGAAGAAATAAGCAAATAAAAAAGATCAGAATTTGTTTTTATTTTTATATAAAAAGCCTCAAAAAGAGCAAAAACTATATATTTTTTTATTAAATAAAATAATAATTAAAAAAAATTTAAATAAAAGATATATATAAGGGGTGACATATGTAATATAATAGTGTATGTTTGTGAATGAGTGTGTATGGATGTTTCCCAGTACTGGGTTGCAGCTGGAAGGTCATCTACTGTGTAAAACATATGCTGGATAAGTTGGCAACCCCTGATGAATAAAGGGACTAAGCTGAAGGGAAATGAATGATGAATATATATATATATATATATATATATATATAAATATACAGAAGAAATAAACAAATAAAAAAAATCAGGAAAAAAGAAAAAACAGATAAGCTTGTAAAAGCATGTGAAAAGTGAAAAGTTTATTTATGTTTACCTTCCAAGTTGAAAACTTATTTAAAATCAGACTAAGAAAAGTCAATCTGATTCTCAAATGTTAAGAATGCTAAAATGTAGATATTAAATATTACTAAGAGAAAAGACTCTTGGTTAAAAAGTCAAATAAGCAAAATAATTAGGGCATATTGAAAGTTTGTTTTTAAAGATTGGTTTTCATTAGAGGATAAATAAACACCAATTCACTTCCTTTTGACTTTGAAGTATATAATGCACTGACTCTGAGCGCAAAAACATGATCATTATCTACTACAAAACAACAGCTCCGGGCTCTTAAATGTGACTGTTTACATGTAAGACTTGCTTTTGTGTAATAGTTAATGCCCAACATCAGATGTTCATATCATGATAAAGAAACTCTCTCTATTGCATTTATTTTATTAAGGATTCTACATTATCATAAAGCTGCTTGTAAGGTTTTGTTAATGAGACAAGAGATGTGTAATTTGAAACAATAAATTAAATTACCAAAACTACTCTTTTGAACAGCTGTGTGCAAAAAAATGTTGTTATTGGAAGCATGGAGAGATAAATAAATGTTTATTCATAACATAATTTTTATAATTTGGGGCACAGTGACAATACCATCTGGTGGTAGGATTTTGTGATTGATAATTGTAGAAGACTAGTTTAAGCATTATGTTGTTGCTAAAAGCTAAAAGTGAAAGACTTTAACATTGGTTTATTGGTGTGGTTATCTGTCTAACCCTTGTTTTCTTCTTCTTTCCTGCTGTGGTTGGTTAGTAGCTGAACTCTGTGTTCTGAGCCTGTGGTGAGATAAATCGGTTTTTAATAACTTAGTTATAGAAAAAGTATAAGCAAATTCTGTAGTAGTTTACCAGTTATTTAACAGTTAAATAGTTGTTTAAAGATTATTTTTGAGAGATAAAAATTTAACGAACAATAAGAACAAACGTTAATTTTGTCAACTACAATTGCAAACTACAAAACTGTTACAAAATCCTAATTAACATTTTCAACTTTATTGTCCAGGAAAAAGCTTAATTGAACCGTTTGTTCACAAGTTGACCAAACATTGTTGACACAACTATATTATTATATAATTATATTTATATATATTACGATTTAAAACACGTCAACCTGACATTATTGAAAAATATGGTCAATACATTGAGAAAAAAAAGAAGACATAAAAGAAAATTAAGACATTTACATTATTATACCAATTTTGATGACATCAACATTACCAAATTATACCAAAAATTAAGACATTAACATTATTATACCAATTACAGTATAATAGTGTTTGTTCTGTAGACATTAATTCATTCATTCATTTTCTTTTCGGCTTATTCCTTTATTAATCTGGGGTCGCCACCGCGGAATGAACCGCCAACTTATCCAGCATATGTTCACACACATTCATTCACACTATGGACAATTTAGCTTACCCAATTCACCTATAGTGCATGTGTTTGGACTGTGGGGGAAACCGGAGCACCTGGAGGAAACCCACTCGAACACGGGGAGAACATGCAAACTCCACATAGAAATGCCAACTGACCCAGCCGAGTCTCGAACCAGCGACCTTCTTGCTATGTGGCGACAGTGCTACCCACTGCGCCACCATGCTGCCCCTGTTCTGTAGACAATTGAAAATAAATATAGCTTAATGGGTAAGCTAATAATATTGACCTTAAAATGGCTTTTAAAAAAGTTTTTATTTTAGCCAAAATAAAACAAATAAGACTTTCTCCAGAAGAAAAACAATTATAGGAAATACTGTGCAAATGTTCTTGCTCTGTTAAACATAATTTTGGAAATATTTGAAAAAGAAAAAGGGGGCTTATACTATACTTAAAAAAGTCAAATTAATGTGAAATTAATATAAAATATCTTAAAACAAAAGCAGTGATAAAACAGTTGGTACATTTTTTTCAGTTAATTTTTAATTAGTTAATTATTTATTATTTAGTTTTTGCATCAAAAGTATCATCTGCTTCCAAAATCCAATTTTGTCTAGTTAATTCAACTTTTGTTTACAGTGACTGTATGGTTACTTGTCAGTTAAATTCATACATTTGTGATACTACATTATAGATATTTCAGATTTGCATATTAGGTTTAGCTATCATCTGTTGCCATAAGTGAAGCCTGTTTAAATGTCAGAGGATTGATCATTTTATGCCGAACATACTGTAAAAGTGTTCTTAGTTTCAAAAGAACTTAAAAAGTTATTTCAGAACTGGGTGAAATCACTAACAACAACATCTACCAAGAACCAACTGGAGTCCTAAGAAATTAATGTGAAATGAATAAGAGTCACCAGTGACATATTAGTTACAATCAAAGCCCTCCCTCACCCTAGACTTAAAAGAGCATTCTAAGAATAAGAATTGAGGGGGTGAGAACTATGGCAAGCTGTTTTAACATTGAATCTGTTAAACATACTGCTATTTGTTTTAGATAGTAGTGTATTTTCCATTAAGTGCTGCTTCTTATTCATTGGTTAAACTTGTGCCTACTAGTGGTTTCCTGTTGACTGTTGGCAAGGTGGAGGAAAATAGCCTAGCAGATATTAATAACTTTAAGAGTTTATTAGGTAGTACTGATTTAATTCCCAGTACTGGGTTGCGACTGGAAGGGCATCTGCTGTGTAAAACATATGCTAGAATAGTTGGCGGTTCATTCCACCTTGAGGAAAATAGCCTAGCAGATATTAATAACTTTAAGAGTTTATTAGGTAGTACTGATTTAATTCCCAGTACTGGGTTGCGACTGGAAGGGCATCTGCTATGTAAAACATATGCTAGAATAGTTGGCGGTTCATTCCACCTCTGATAAATCAGAGACCAAAGGCTGATTTATGCTTCTGTGTCAAGCACACGGCTTCACGCAGTCGCATAGCCCTCACCGTGGGTGACACCGACGCTGACGCACACCTCTTAAACAATGTAACTACACGTCACATTGACGCATAGCACAAGCTCTGTAATTGTTCGGCTTGGTAGCTGTGACGTGAGCAGTGCTGAGAGCTGCGAGCCCGATGGAGCGAGTGTTCACAAGTGTCGAGTCCCGTAAAGAAGCTCCAGATGGAAACTTTTGTTTTCTGTTTACCTTATTATTAAAGTTGTTGCATGTCTGCCAGTTCCCGCCTCTGAAAAAGGGAATTTTAGCTTAAGATAGTGTTCAGAAAAAACAAAACACCCGTGAAGAAACTCAACACAGACAAACATAAAAATCAACTGCCAGCTAGCGTTTCGGAAGTATTATTGCAGAGCAACACAAACAGCGTGCAGAACTATAAATGCATGACAACCCACAAGGCAGTCACCGTGGGTCATGCCGATCACTCGATGTAGAAGTATAAACCAGTCTTAAGCTGAAGTAAAATAAATGAATGAATGAATGATTTATTAGACACTAATAAATTTTTACTAATATAATTTTATACAGCTTTTTTCTTATTAGTCAAAACTGCTTTTTTACTAGTTTTAAGTTATGACTAGACAACAATTAAATGCTTATGTGTAATAAATATGTTCTAGTATCTAATAAAAACTACTGTCTAATGAATGAATACTAATATAACAAGTAAAAAATAGTATCTTATAAACTCGACTATCTAATAGATAAGCAGTAGTAAGTACTTGTAAGTAATAATATAACATGTACAAGTATTTTAAAAGTAATACCAGTGCCTAATCAATAACTAATAGTATCTAAATATATGGTAGTAAAGATTGGAATACATAGTTAAAACTGAATAAACTCTGTCTAGTAATAGTTACTAGTCACTACTAATACTAATATGTCATAAATTAGTGCTAAATAAATAAGAACTATATCTAGTGATGAATGAGTATTTAGATTTTTTTACAAATGTACCAGTGAATAAGCACTAGAAGGCAATGAATAAGTACTAGCAGTATGAAAATAGATGTTTTTTTATTTTATTAAATGTTAAAATGGGGCCTCACAGTGGCGCAGTGGGTAGCACGTTCGCCTCACAGCAAGAAGGTCGCTGATCGCTGGTTCAAGCCTCGGCTGGGTCAGTTGGCCTTTTTGTGTGGAGTTTGCATGTTCTCCCTGTGTTGGCGTGGGTTTCCTCCGGGTGCTCCGGTTTCCCCCACAAGTCCAAAGACATGCGGTATAGGTGAATTGGGTAAGCTAAATTGTCCATAGTGTATGAGTGTGAATGGGTGTGTATGGATGTTTCCCAGAGATAGGTTGCAGCTGGAAGGGCATCCGCTGCGTAAAACATATGCTGGATAAGTTGGCGGTTCATTCCGCTGTGGCGACCCCAGATTAATAAAGGGACTAAGCCGAAAATGAAAATTAATGAATGAAATGTTAAAATGGCTTGCCATACAGGAAGGAAATGAGTGGAGAGTGTTTCAGGTGTACAGTATATATGTTGTCACCTGTTCCTCTGAGAGCTCTTCATGAGTAACTGAGATGTGAGCTAGTCATGAACAGCTGGAGTTTGTGTCTATTGTTTTTCCCTGCCTTGCTCTTTGCTTGGCCTACTGCAGATCCAGACTATTATGAGGAGGAAGGTGAGTTTATTTAAAAACATTTACCTCTAATTAAGAGAATAAACATTCAATATTTACATTTGAAAGTGACTTTTGAATACATTAGGAGTTCATTATTTTTGTATGTTATCTGTCTCTCAATGTATCTATAATGATATGCTATAGGTTAATGAATGAGGAGCGTGAGAAAATGTTTTTGATTGTATTATGAGAGTAGGGAACTAGCTAGTATTGATCACACACAATAACAAGTCCCACAAACGGAACTGTACACTCACTGGAAACAGGTGTTTGCCCAATGTATGAGTTATAGGTCAGATTTGTAGGAGCATTTGACACACATCCTTGCCAGTATTCATTTAGATAAAGTTCAAATGATGATGATGATGATAAGCTTGCTGACAGGCATTGGTGCACATGCTTTCCTGGAGAGCCACATCAAAAAGCCTGAGGAGGGGGAGGCATTTATATGTCAGCTGGTATCCTGTATACTCTGTCAAAGACTCACGTCAGAACAGATTCATAAAGTAAAACTCTCATGTTTTTTTGCAGTGTTGTTTATTAATCTTTTAAAGCTGCAAATTGAACGCATAAAGGACTTTTTGCTGTTGTTGTCTCATCTATGCATAATATATTCTTGCTAAGTATCCCTAACCAAATAAATATATTACAGCAATATTAAGTTATTGAGATGGTAGCAAATGTTCTTTTTTGTATTAAACAAGTAAATCTGAGATGTTATACAGTATGAGAGACATGAAAGTATTACTGGTTTCAGTATATACTGTATGTGCGGTTAAGCATAGCGCCCATTCACTTTTTCAACAGCGCTGGTTCTGGATGTATTTTTCCAATCATGCTGACTTTTAGAGAAAGACAAGTATGTGTACTTACATATAACAACAAATGAAATGCTGCGAATGATATAATAACATTTAAAAACATGGGCAAATATAAAACTGCTCATTAAAAGGTTGTACATATAGAAACAATACGATACAACATTTGTTCACTGCTAATCTCTGCATTGTGAAATTGTGTGTACAGTCTAATGTAGTTTTTCTGCACAAAAATCTTGTATGTATTAAGCATATGTGTTTTTATTGACTAATGAAAATGACGCATAAAGTAGCAGATCATGGATAATTTTGCCAGTTGTTATCGCACAATTAACCCTTATGCAGTGATCAGGAAATCTACCAACCCAGGCTCATTATTGATACATACCTGGTACATTATTTATACATACTTTTACATTTCTGGACAGCGTAAAATACGTCCCAGGAGGCAAATTTTTTGCTGTTTTTGCTAATCTAGCAGAGGCCGCTGTGTATGCATTTTCAGATCTCCAATTTCTCTTGCAAGTGATGTTTGCACCTGCTTTTCTCGCGTAAATCCACCAGAGGCCACTGTCGACTGACTGACTGACTGACTGACCAACCGACTGACCAATTTCCCCACCCACCCCTTCCCTAAACCCAACCGATAGTGTTTTCAAAAGCACCGATTAACCCGATCACCCCCCTCCCTAAATCCAACCGACAGTGTTTTCAAAAGCAATAAAAAAAAAACTGTGGTCGCGGTCAACTCCTCTCTGTGTTTCAAGTCAGCCAACATAAATGGCGAGCTACTAATAGACAAACTGGTAACAGCGGAAACGTCGTCCACATGTAAGTTATCAATCAGCTGATAATGCAAAAAAAAAACTGAAGCCGTCACGGCGTCATACCGACCCATAGCGTTAATTTTAAACACGAAATGCAGCCTGACTACATAATTCTTGCTCTCCACAAATGTATACGGGGGTATGTTTTCGTAATGAGCCTGTGTTGGGACAACATAAAGGAATTGTGTAAAACTTAGCAATTACAGTGAAGTTAGTGATGAATCTGATATTTAACATCGCAAATGAACAGTTCTAATCATGAAATATCAAATCATTATTTAATTTGAGTGAACTATCAGAATAAAGTATTCAAAAGAGGCATATGATAAATCAGCAGGCAAAATGACATGAGTTTAAAATGTTTGTGCTGTTTTGCATATACCTAATCATAAATGCTATATTCTTTTTAAGAACCCATAGAGGACATCGACCCGGACAGGATTGTATTTAATATTAGTACAACACCATATGGTGTTAATGTAACATGGAGAGTTCCAGATAATAATGTAGACCCTCTGTGTTATTACACTGAAGTGCAGTACAAGAGCCAATGTGAGAAAGACTGGAAGGTATTGAACGCTCACAGACACTTACATATCTGAGTTGCAGTAAGGATTTTTGCAAGCATCAAACTGAGACATACAGAATTGTTTATATAATGACAAAATAAGATGCTTGTGAACCCCATGAAACTGGAAGTTGGAGAATCTTACAGGCTGTTTTGCATTTGCTTTTATCCAGAGAGGTCATGGAATCAAACTTTCACAAAAACACAAGGAGGATCATTTAAACTTGTCCACTCTAAGCATGAAGATGAGTTATGATTTCAGAATAAGAATGAAGTATGAGTGTTTGCAAAAGAAGTGGAGCAACTGGACAAAAGTGCAAAGTTGGGGAAACAATAAAGGTACAGTCTTAAATAAAATAAACATACGTTCAGATTCATGCCCAGAACCTGTTTTGATGAGTAAGCATACACAATTTTTATGGTTTGAAAGCACAACAAAAATATTCCCCCAATTTCCTTAGATAAATGAATGAAGAATTTGTGTTTACAGGTGCTTGTGTGGTGAAATCATCTGACCACATATGGGTTTACTTTTTGATAATCGTGCTGCCCCTGACTACCTTTATTCTTTTTTGTCTGCTGATTCAACAAAGGTGAGAACTACTTCCACTTCAATTATTATTAATATTCTCCAAACAGTTTTTTTTTGTTTTGTTTTTTTATAACACATTTTAATGCTGATGACGTTGTTTGGTCTTGAAAGAATTAGAAAACTGCTTCTTCCTGAAGTACCAGATCCCAAACACTTAAAAAATAAAATCATGGACACTGAGCAGTTTCAGGTAAGGCACTTGCGGAGACTTATTTTACACAATCAAATGTGAACTTTGACTAAACTCTGTACTTCAGATATGTGAGGTTTCTACATTTAATTAAGCATAAAAATAGACTTAAATCTTTGTGCTAGTTGTAGTGCTCCTGTAGCAGCTTGTTAGCAGTTTACATTTTGCAAACATTTCACATCATGAAACATTTGTTTGAGGTCTGTGATGTATGTCATACAACAAAATGTGAAAGTTTTTCCAGTGTGTTTTTACATGTCAAACAAATTGTGGATAGCTCTCAACACTGAGCTCTTTACAAAAATCTGAGATGTTAATTTTTTCACTTTTCCCCCAGTATATCAAAAGATGCATGCACATAAAGATGTATTGGCACTTGGTTTAACCATGTACTTTATCTGACAATGAACACTGTTAGATGATATATTGTTTGTTGATAATTGGAGCAACTCTCCATACAGACATACGAATCTCTACCACACGCTTTATTATTATTTATTTATTTTACAAACCCAATGGAAATTACTGTGGGAATGTAGACGCTCTAAGGATTTTCTTTTTTAAGGATATCATCTGTATCATCTGTATTTCATGAACAACATTTTACACCCATAAATCCATTTCATGGTGTAAAAGTATCTTTATAGTGATTAAAAAATTTTCTTTAGGTAGTTAAATGTACACTACAGGTATGTTTTAGCTCAAATTTTTCTCGCAAATGCCATTCACGCTTGCTGTTCTCACGTACATCCACCATAGGCCGCTGTCGACTGACTGACTGAATGACTGACTGAATAAATGACTGACTGACCGATAGACTGACCCACCCTCCTCCTTCCCTAAACCCAACCAATAGTGCTTTCAAAAGCACTGATTGACCCGCCCACCCACTTCCCTAAACCCAATCGACAGTTTTCAAAAGCAATCCAGAAAAAGACGTTTTTACCACGTCTTCAGATTTTACCACATTTTACCCTGTTATTTACTTGTTTATTATTATTTTTTTTGGCTTTTGTTTTTGTTTTACCTGCTCTCTGTAACCGATCTTAGCCGCACTCGAACCCCATTGTCGTGGTCAACTCCTCATTGTGTCTCAAGAAAGGTGTGTGGCACAAGCCAGGCATTGAAACCAGCATACAATAGGCTACAGCGGTAGTTCTCAACCATCTGCCACAGTCGGCCTTTATATTCTGCATTTTGTCATTAAGTGCTCTGTGCTGCGATATTAAGTGGATTTATTTTGTCAGGTGCCATTATACATTTGGGCTTTCACTTGTATGATGAGTCTGAC
This sequence comes from Danio choprae, assembly GCA_903798125.1. Taxonomy (NCBI): domain Eukaryota; kingdom Metazoa; phylum Chordata; class Actinopteri; order Cypriniformes; family Danionidae; genus Danio; species Danio choprae. The sequence goes on from CAIGQW010053321.1 coordinate 8,417,384, forward strand.
TTGCTGAAACACCTCTCAAAACACTTGCAACAGATGCAAAAATTGGAAAAAATCAAAGCCGATCCAATTTGCACATGATCCAATTTCCTACGATGGGGAAAAGTTTAGAAGGCAGTGTGCAATGATCTTTAGGCTGTTTCTTAGAGTGTTTGGAAAAGAATATGTTTTTAAATTAGCAATGCTATCAAATTTTCAAAGTTATCAACTAAAATGTATAAAACAACCAAAACACAGCCTCAAGGTTTATATTTTGTACTGTCCTTGAAAATAAATTCCAGCCCATCACAACAACCCATAGTCAAATGATGCTTACATGACAAACCCTACAATAGCTAATGCTAACGAATTAACTCAGAGTTGTTTTTACAATGGGTGATTTGCCATTCTGCATAATCCATGGTCATTCAGGGAGTAGCCAGAGCTACTTCTGTTTGATAACCAATAAGATGAGACATGCAAGGCGAATCTCCCACAAAATCAAGGTCTGAAATATAAACACTAAAAGTCATTCAGGGTTGTTTTAAACACAAAATGTTGTACAATGTTATCCCTGAAGTTGTTTTAATTCAAAATATTTAGATACAATAAGCTTAAAGAAATTAGTTTTTGTCCAGTTACTCAAGTTGTTTAGTTTGTTGTAAAATTAGCATATTCTTTACTCTAAATAGTTTAAATTGAATGTGAACGCAGGAAGCTTTTGGCTCTTTGAACAAATTTGACCTATCACAACAAAACATTTCAAGCTTATTTTACAAAACATTTCAATTTTATTGCATTGAAAACTTTTAGATCAGTCAACTAAATCTTTTTGATTAAATGCTCTTGAAATCTTGAACTTGAAATGTTTTGTTGTTTCAACAATACAATATTAGCTTTTTTTTAGGGCAATGTGTTTTCATACATTTTTGAAGTTCAGTCAACCTGTAGGGGCTTACAGTGTATATTGTGAATGTAAAAATGTCTCATTTCCCCTTTTGGAACAATTAATGTATTATATAGACTGAGGTTATGATTCAATATTTCTAATGAAATCTTTTTTGCCTGTCATTTCCTTTCTAAGTGGTGGGGAAACCTTATGCAGAGGAATGAAGAGTGCACAACCACAGATGTCGAGATTATTGACAAAAGTGAAAGCGAAGAGGTTCATCAAACTTTGGTAACACAACCCACAGACACCACCCCCGAGCAACATGACAGCATGTACTACATTTACTCCTCTGAAACGCTTGGTGAAAACACAGATCTGCAATACTCGAAGAGTGTGTTAGGGTACATCGCTCTTGAGGACTACAACAAATGATGCAGATATGATTTTGAGACTCATTGGTGTAACACATTACAAAGTTCACAAGAAGAACTTTGATAGTAACTAGAGACAACATGTCTAAAGGCCCTGTTGGCACCTTCTGTAATCTGGATTAAACAAACACCTTTTTTCCATTGACTGCCATTTAGATGTAGCCATCAATTCTAATGCAAGCATTTTAAATTACTGATTGTTTGGTTAGATCTCACTCCTAAAGTCTGTGATCATAATTGTGGTTAATAATAATAACAACAGTTTAAGCACATCTGCTTGTAACAAACAATGTGCAGTACAATATTTGGACAATGGAGGGCACTCTGACTATCCTGATGTGTTAAAGAGTTGAAACATATCAAAGGCAACAAGGAACACACTCTTCACAGCATCACAGCCTTCTCTTAAGGGAGGATGTACGTTAATTTGAAGACTGATTTAAAAGATTAATGTGAACCTGCATAATAGATGTGGAGTTTCAGTGTGATGGTGAAGCAAAGCCAGGGCAGCAGCCACACACTGGTCGGCTGTGATTGATGAACTGGGAGAATGAGCAAATAATCATTTACAGATAGAAGCAAAAACAAACACAGGCGGATATACAGTATTCATATACAGTATGAATGGGTACCTTTTCAGCTATACCTGCAGCTTTGAAAAATGGATCAGTGTGATATAATAATAAAGTCTTTTTGCTTTATGCCTATATATAAGTTTTAAAACGTGTTTGCTTATGTATTTGCTTGATGATGTAAAGAAATACATTTTATAATGCTTACAGTTTTCTAGGTCACTCAAAATAATTTGTAACAATTATGGAACTAATAAATAGGTTGCTTTTAATAAACATTTTAATAAAGATGGTGCTCTTTGATCATCGCACAGTCATTTTTATGAACATGACCATCATGTTTTACAGTTCATTAAAGTAAAATGTAGACAAACCAAATACTAAACCCTTTTTACATGCAAATAATTACTCTGATAATGTTAGTGGTAATATGAGAGAAAGGGGTCAGAACAATTTACATATGGTTTTATGCTTTTGCTCCATACTACTGTGGGGAATTACCGTACAAGTAAAAAATAATAATCAGCTTGATCAGCAGATGCAGATAAAAGGTTTACTCAGAATAATAAATGATACAATATAAGATAAATATCTTTCACTATATGTAATTTTCCATCTACGCCTCTTACTGTGAAACTGTTTTCCAAGAAGGGGGCTGGAGGTGGTATTAGTTTGTATTTCACACATGATAATTTCCCATATGCTGTCCACTATTACATCTAACATTTGAGTTAGCTATAGTCACCATTGTGACTCTTAAATCAGTTCACGCCAGCTAAAATCTTCACACCTCCTCCAGCTTACATAAGAGAAGCAACAAACAGCTTGCTCGATTAATAAAGTATGCTAAATATGGCTTACAGTCATGTTTCTGCAGAGATATTTAATGATAATCAACACTCCAACAATTACATCTTTACACTTTACACTTTTAATTATACATTGTGCTTTTCTGTCTGGCAAACTGGAATGAATCGTGTTCCCTGGTGGATTGTTCTCCAGAGCATTAGGCAAAAACATGTGGGTCTATCTGTGATGATTTTTGCTCTTAAATTCCAGGAAACACACACACACATACGCAGCAGCAGCAGAGATCAGCCTTGCTGGACTAAAATGTTTTATTTATTGTAATGCTTTAGTGGGGGAAGACCCAGATCATGCATTCATTATCATAAAGGCCCCGAGACATTCAGCACAAAGAGCGAGACGAGTTGCACGGCTTCAACGGCACCTAAAGAACGTGCAGGTGGAAGAACGACTAGCTGTGGCGACGTGACAGAAGATGACAATGTCAAAGAAGCGCCATCTCTAGCACATAAACTGTCCCTGAAGCAGACACTTAAGGGAGATGTAAAACACTACACATCTCTGTGTTGTTTTCACTCTCATCAACTTGTTTTTAATATGCTATCGTTGAATGTGTCAGGGCCCCCAGGCGGTAAATGGCGAATGACAAATGTTACAGCAAGCAAACCCACTGGAGGCTGACCATATTGTACCTGCGCCGGGTGTCTTGATGCTTTTTTTTCCCAAAAAGCTCAAAGCTGGCATCTCTTTTTGTCACCTCCACGTCTCTTCCGGTTCTACTGTATGTGAGTTTGGTGGATTCACTGTAAAACAGATTCTCGATTTAAAAAAAAAAAAAGACCACGGAGGCCCTCTTCTCTATTCAATTATTTAGAGTTGAAGAAAGAAGCAATAGTATCAACATGTTTCCTCAGAAGCCCAAACGTTCAGGAGGAGTGAATAACATATTTATATAGTAACCGCTGCAAAACTGCCGGAAATGGAAACAAATACCTTCTAAAGGATTTCGCAGTCAACCTTCGAACACAGATGTTGGATTGACTAAAAAGCTGCTTATAAAAGCACTTCTTTTGTATATTTTTTCCCTTTTTTGTATTCAAGAGAACTAAGTAAAAAAATCCACCCTGTTGCCTTTTAATTATATTATTATAGCTTTCAAAGAAAGTGAAAACTTCCACTCCTCTTACAGCCGTATATATCTTATAACTCTTTGCACTCGTGTGCAAATTGATAACATAAAAAGGTGTCACTGCCAAGCGGTGGGGTAATGCTTCTAATTATGTTGAACTCGAATAAATAAATTATTTGCTTTTCACCGGGCGAGTGTGACAGGTTTGCCAACAGCCTGACAAATGGAAGAATCGCTTGCAAATGCAACATGCGTAAATAACGTACAGCGGTGGAGAGCTTCAGACAGGGCGAGAGCTTGACAGCCGTTTTTTCCCCCTCCTGTGTTAACATCCTCAACGCTCTGCTCAAAATAAAGCTCTGTTTGAGGACTATAAGGGCTGTGTTGCAGTAAGCCTAATTGTGCCAAGCCTGATCTGGTATTCATTAGTGCTTATTACTTGTGACCTCACCTGCAAGTTGAGCCTGTCAAGATTCAGCCTGTTCCTTTGGCACTTGCGAAGACTCTCCTCTGTGGTTATGGAAGACGACACCAGACAGACAAATTACAAGAACCAAAGGTTTCCAAGTATGAAGCACGGTGTCATTGGGCTGGTGCATCGATTAAGTCTGCTGTACGACAAACAAAGACAAAGAGCTACGTAGGTATTTTGGCAGGGGCTTTCCGAAGAAACCATTGTGTTTGTGGGAGGAAAGATTTGATTATTAGTTTTTGCCACTAGCACAGATGAGAGGAGGAAGCCTCGGCGGAGAATAAAGAGGATGTGTGGTGGTGGTGGGCGTGGAGCCGGCAGAGAGTTTATGTTGCATTCAGCGATCTCCAAAGGTCAACTTTAAACTGTACTGTTGTTCCTTAAGGATGAATGGCGTACATTCATTATATAGGCGCTCGGTTTTAAAAACCCTACGTAGGTCACATGTAAGACATCGTAGGCCAGCTCCTGACACCGAGGTTTGCAGAAGGTTGGCAACATGATTATGCCATGCTCTGAGATACTGTACCTACTTTCTTTGCAATGAATGCAATCCCATAATGCATTGTGAGCTCTGTGAAAAAAGAGCTCAATCGATGGTGGATGGCAGATAAATTATTTGATTCAAAATATTGATCAAGAAATGAATCCAATTAAACGACACAACTTACACAATATTTATCCTTGGAGTATCTTGTCATTAGCCTTGCAATGTGCTAAGTTTGAAACGATTTGAGTAGTGTTCTCTCTCCTGTATTTTGTGGGAGGAATGCTAAATTTTAAAGCAGAAAAGCCATCCCAGATTGCATTGTGAGCTCTGTAGAAAAAAGATCGTGAATGAAGCATAATTCGAGTCAGAAGGAACATAAGATTAAAATGTATTTATTTGACAAAAGGATTGTATTACAAAACATCAAATATTTCGTTGGCGGAGTCCCCATCTATAGCTTGAATCAGGTGGTTGTTGATCCAGCTATGACTACCCAGGACAAAAGCAGGGGCAGAGCCTACCCCTTCTATAGGGTCAACCTGTTGGTGGGAGGGAGGATTGTGGATTAACATCAGTATCTGTAAACAAATGGATGATTGAATAGCCTACTTAAATATTCCTCATGTCAAGTGACTATTAGTTAAATCTGACCAAAATGAGGGATGTGGCATTAGATCTTCCTAGCGAGGTTTCAGTACAAAATACCTCACCTGCCGCTTTTTGACGAGGGGTTTGGATGCAGACTTGGTGCAGTTGCAAGGTAAGTTGCATGCAATGCTTTTAGTGCAGACACCTAACCACACCCTTAACCCTACCCCTCACAGTGATGTTACTAGCTCCATTGAGTGCATTGCGTCTGACATTGCAAGTCTGAGATATGCAGTCTCAGCTTGCAAATCCAAGTCTGCATCCAGATACTATTGCCTTTTTGGGGTAGAAGCAAAAACATGCTGTTTTGCATTTGTTCCTTTAAACGCAAATGAGCTGCTGGTTCCTGCCCCTTTTCCATAAGTGGGTGGCGACTTTAAAGCTCCTGCAATGGTAACAACATATGAAACATCTGCTTATGGTTTAAAGTATTGTCAGTTTAAACTAATCCCAACCCTTAGCATCTTCATTATATAATGTCGCTTTGACTGTTGGGTACACACAGTGAATTCAGAAGCACACAAAAACAGAAGTAATTTTGGTTATTATGTCTGTGAATGTTGTAACTCACGTTGAATTTTGTACATTACAACTTTGCAGATCTTTTTAATGTCAAAACAGGACTATATAAAATATAAAAAAAACGATATTTATTTGGGACTATATTTATAGGACTATATTTATATGATCCCTTTAATCAGCTTAATTTGGTCTTGAATGGTCTTCTGGTCTGGTCTATACTGGCTCATTTAGAAGGACTGTGCATTTAGCTCAACCAGCTAAATACCAGCTCAGCAAGACAATAGGAGTTTTATTAGAACACTGAATACAGCTTCAAACCACCTTAAACCAGCCAACAAATTTAAAGTTTTCAAGCATTTTAGGTTTTCAAGCATGGATGGGAATTTTTTTTTCACAACTTTGTACTATATTTTACAAATACTTTGTTGGTGCTTCAAATCAGTCATTTAAAATGTTTCACTTTAGTTTGGCAGATGGCTGTTGAAAACGTATACAATGAGGCAGCTAGTTTTTGAGAGTTTATATTAGATCCAAATCCAGAGCAAATGTAGACATGCTGTCTCAGCGCTCCTTTTAGCAATCTTCCAGAAATAGACTAATAAACAGAGTGCCAAAGTACAACAAGCGGACTAATTATGTGTAACATGACTAATTGTATGTACACTAGTAATAAGATTCGTATCGCTTCGGTAGGGGAGGCCATTTGTGCAAACTGATTTGCCAATATTAAATGCTGCCAACATCAACACGGTGTTGTTCACTATGAGGCAGAAACCACCCCCTAAAAACACACACACAGATATGGACACAGACAAACACACACACACACGTACACCGGCCTTCTACCGAGAATATCTGTCTGCTCCAGAAGTGTCATATTATGCCAGTACAGCAGCTGTGTGAGATATATATTTTTTTCATTATTATTAAGTATTCACATTTACAAACTAGCCCTGTTCACAGATGAAGTCTTACCTTATAAATTATAGATGCTGAAACAATCTCTAAAACATGTTCATTAAAGACAACGCTTTCTTTTTTTTTCTTTTTTTTTTTTAAAAAGGGTACCGGCTCATAAATCTTTCTTCAACGCACATTTTTTTGCACACACACACACATACGTACACACACACACACACACACACACACACACACACACACACACACACATGTAAAAAAGAAAAGGCTCCTTCCTCGACATCTCAAACATGTGAGAAGCATCGCATCAGCCTTCAGTTGCAGACACACACACACAGGGAGACAGAAGTGCGACTGCGTCGTCTGCGGCGGTGACGCCTCTCTCTTGGAAAAGCTGAGTTCACGTACGCTCGCCTGCTCTGGAAGTGATGTTTGTGTGGATGACACGTATGATCCTTTAATCTCAGGCTCAGCTTGTTGAGCATCAAATTGAAATATCCTGAACAGATGTAAAAACACATGTGAGCCTCAACGCGCAAGCTGTGCCGAGCTTTGTTTCATCTGCTGATGATGGGAGCCTTAAGGAGATCTTTTTAAAATTTCATCACTATTCAAAAGGATAATTAATACGTACCCCCAGGCTTTGATTATGCTCTTCTTACTGTGTACGGCTGGTGTGGAGATAATGAGACACTCATCAGTCGCTGCCAGAGCTCCCCAACAAACGCACACAGTTTGCATAAGATACTTGAGATTCTGCGAAGGTAGCGGCGAGAGGTGCATCCAGCCCGATGCTTATTTTTGATAAGCGTGAAACTGCAACGATCAGCCCATGTGAAGCACGTGTTGTGTTTACAGGGGTGTCTTTGTTGAACAGTGACACGGCATCGTCCTTGGGTCCTGTGTGGTCCTCTTCCCTTTCATTTGTGGACGTGGCCGAGCAGGGAAGGCCAGGGATTTGGGGAATCTGGGCAGGGAAGAGTGACAGGCGTTTGGAGAGATTATAATGAGTTGTCAATTGAAATGCGGTTTGGTGGCCATTTTTTTTCTGTTCAGCAAAAAAAAAACACTCTGACCTTTGACCAGCACATTCCCCTAACACCTGAGTTACAGGCAATTACTTAGCCGATCTGCTCTCAGTGCTGAGCCTTGACCCCTGGTTAGGCACTATGATGTAGGCTGTGCCAGCAGAATGTAATATAAAATATAATAAAATAAGTTGTTTTGACTTAGCCTGTGACAAGAAATGGGGTGTTTAATGGTATACAAAATTATAAAAAATATATACACTTAAAAAGTAGCAATGAAATGAAAGTAGCAACATGGTCTATATATTTTTTTGTTTATCAAAGCTTAAAGGCTAATTTTATAAAAAGATTGAATTACAGGACAAAGACTTGCTTCAGTCTATTAGTTGTATCTGAATCAGATTTGAATCAAGCTTGCAGTCAATTGTAATGTTAAAATCAAGTAAAATTAGGCTTAAGTTAATCAACATTGGCTTAATGATTGATCCATTTGGCGCCTCGGTTATGACACTGATTTATGAAACACTTGTTGTTGTGAAAATATATAGATCTGGCTATTGGCACCAGTACATTAGAATGCAGATTTTGCACTTAATTTGAAATCAGAGGTGTGGGAAGTTGATGGTTAGAATTGTGTTTTTAATGCGAAGAAATCAATAGAGTACATTTTAAATCAGTAACCCATAAGTAAAATAATTGTAATATGTAATTATTGCTAAATGTGTGCACTGTACATAAGCGGCTCGTGCATACAATGTATAAGCAGCTCACACATGTGCTTTGAATCGTTTTTGCACTACTTCGCTTGTCCACAATATGTCTGAGATGAACCATTGCTACTGTTTTTGTTTCACTGGAAAAAATTAAGAACAGCACTACTGAAAAAACGGATTGAAGTAGAACAAATATTAAAGTGCCATTCCAAAATGAAGTGCCAAAATGGGCCACTTCAAAGGGCCCTACGGAATGAACCATTTTGAAGGGTTAACTGGGAGATCCTTCGAGCCCCCATGATCCTTTGCTCGGGGAAGTTGCTTGGCGTTGCACTGTTTTCCATCCGGAAGTGCGTCTATACCCCAATCCCTTCGATGCTGTCATTGAATGAAATTATCAGTTTTTGGTCAAGGAAATAAAGTCCAGACCTTTGAATGTAAAGGTCCAGCTACAACAAAACATATGAAAATGATAAAAAAAATTAAAATCACTATAAAAAGCATTTAGATCAATTATAGCAATTTTCCATTTTCCATTGACTTTAATGTTTTACACAAATAAAGTACTAAGTGAAACATATGCCAGAGTCCTTGGTGGTTCATTCCGCTGTGGCATGCCCTGACAAATCAGGGACAAACCGAAGGAAAATGAAAAAAAAAAAAAGTCTTGCAGACTACATTTTTTTGTTTAATCAACTGAACTAGCCAACTCAACTTACATCAGTCGAACTGACTAATATTTCATATATGTATATATATATATATATAAAATATATTAAAATTATTAAAAAAATATATAGAAATCACAATAAAACACATTTAGATCAAATTTAGCGATTTTGCTTTTTATGTTGACTTCAATCTTTTTCACAAATAAAGCACTCTTCAACAACAAATATTGCCAGCATTGCAGTTTTGTCAGCTGTCTTGCCGCTGATTCAGACAGGTGTAGAATGAGAAACAGCTTACCCGAGTTCAGTCAGCAACACTATATGCATTAATTTCTCCATATGAGACATTTGACCTCATCAGTATGCATGCAAGTCATTTACCAGATTTGCATGATTATCATCACACGTTTCCAAGGAGAAATCCCAGCATGGCTACTCATGTTAAAAAAAAAAAAAGATATAATGAATAAATAAAAAAAATCACCCTCTCAGCATGCTGTCCCAACATACAATAGACACCTCTGTTCTGTAAAAGACAGTCTAATTAATTCCTGTGGGTTAAAAAAAAACGCACGCACACAAACACATGATCGCCAATCAACATAGTCATTACAACAGATGCCTAGCACGCGCGCGCACACACACATGCACAGATGCACAAGACGCACACAAACCCCGCTGTGAGCTCCGTCTCCTGCTGCTGTACGAGGGCTGGATGTGTGTTACGGTAGTCATGCAGCTCTCATCCGCTCACAGGGAAGAGGCTGGCAGAGACAAAGCCCTGCCTGTAGGTAAACTGTACGCCGCATCAAAGCGCTCCAGAGGTTTCCTGCCGTGACAACTATTCTGGAGCGGCACACTGATGAGCCTGAGGAGTCATTTGCAGGTCCACCTTTAGGCTTGACATTACAGCATTGACAGGGTGACAGTCTGTGTGAGTGGGTTATTCTGGCTGGGATATGGGATTTGGGGACACCTGCTGTAGCCAATGGTAAACAGCATGGATGTGCGTGCATATTAATGTTTTAAAGATGACATGGAACTGCATTCACAGCCTATTGAATTTTATAATGTGATATATGACAGGTTGTTTAGGTATCTGGATTTTAAACTTCAGGGAATTGAATGGGTTGTGGAAAGTGAGCGGTATTTACCAGATCTAGGTGGTTGGATTGAAGAGCAAGGATGCATTTTTTTGACGTGAGCTAAAAAAAGGAGAACATTTATTAAATATTGAAGACAATTTTTAAATTTCAAATCACATCGTTAATTCATTTTTATAAATAATAAAATCAATGCAAAAATCAATATGGGTTGTATATATTAAATAATGGCGGTTCATTCCGCGGTGGCGACACCTGATAATCAGGGACTAAGCTGAAGGAAAATTAATTATAGAATAAATATTAAATATCAATTTTTCTAATTTAGCCCTCATCCTCTCCTCGGGTCATTTTGAAATTATTTTAAAAATGAGCTAATTGAATGTTCATTGGAGTGGTAAGAGACTTTGTGTCTCTTAAAATATGCAAAAAATAAATTACTAACTTAATGGGGATTTTTAAAAATGTAAAAAAAAATCTACAAATACTTTATTTTTGTATGCAGAAAAAAAGGAAATTTAAGTTTCAAATTGGAGTTTGAAACATGTATTTTTTCATATTGCAATTTATGTTTAGAATCTCCACCGAGTTCTGTGGGCCACTCTAATGGAAGAAACCATAAAATGCAACTTTATGTGATTTTAGTTTTTCCACAAGAGGACATCAGTGACCAAGGGCATAATATAATGGGATGTTCACAATAAAAGTGGAATTGCCTTTTGTCTCTTATGTTTTGTGAACAAGGTAAACAAATAAATATTCTTAATATTTCTGTTAAAAACACAGTTAAAAAAGTCTCGCTGCCTACATTTTTTTTATTTAAATTTGATAATAATGACAAGAAATATATATTTTGTATTTTTTTTTAAAGTTAAACTTTAGCTGAAACTTGATAAAAAGAAACATAAAACATTTTTTTATATGTATTTTTTTACAATGCACAAAATTATTAAAAACAAAATCATTATTTCTGGAACCAGGGGATTCATTAATTTAATCCAATATATTTGACTATTTTATACATTGCACTATAATATACAGTACTGATGTATAGGGAATGATGCATGTAGTCACAAAACAGCCTCTTACCCTTGAAACCTGAGTACAAAGAGTCACAGGAGATACATCTGAGACACCCGTCCACTTCTGATTGGATCAACAGTGAGATTTTAATACTCTGTCTGAACGGGGCACTAAAACAATGCAGGCAGCACACACCACTAAACAATGCTACTGGGATATGCCATTCATTTTCCCCCTCACAATGATGCTAATGAAGCTAGCGACAGAAGAGCGGAAAGAGTCTCCCAGTGAGACTTACTTGTTAGCCTGTAGTGATGCACAGTCATTGACATATCTGTGTCAGAAATAGATGCACATATATATGCAGTATATTTACTCATAATTTTAGAGACATTTATGATTAAACTGTCTGTACTTGTGCATTAGTGTTGACGTTCCAACAAATACGACAGAATCTATCTCTGACGTTCAAATCCACACCGGTTGCCTTCATGCATTCTTTTGTAAATTTGTTGGGTTGCTCCAGTAAACCACAGCCTCATCCGTATGGCTTCTGCATTCTCCCAAGGTGCTCCTCTATTATGCCTTTTGCAAGAGGCATCTGTAGCCGCCACACAAGATGCTCTATTATGCCTCCTGCGAGAGGCATCTGCGGCAGTCGCATTTTGAAACTTCACACGGCCTTTTACACAAAAAATAATTTGATCCAAGCCATCTGCCACTCTGTGATGGATACATGTGTAGAGACACGGCTTTCTGACAACACCGCGTCGTCTCTTCTCCAGACAGATAATAGCATGTCAGAGGCACTGGCCAAGGGGCCACATGTTAGCAGTCGGCTGAAGTGACATTTGAGATGGTCTTGGGACCCGTTGGCAGTGGCAGCAGCCATCCAAGTGTCCTACAATTCAATTCTGTGCTTGACAGCGTACGAAATTATCTGCAGACAGATGATAGATCGTTAGTGGACTGAGCATTTCCTATGCAGGACATTCAAGGACTTCTACATTATATCACACTGTATGGAGGCACCTTTTTAAAAAAACAAGAAGTGAAATGTCAAAACGGTCCTTTTCGAAACAGTTAAAATTTTATTAAATTGCACAACTGAGAAATTGTGTGCTAACTGCGCTGTTTGGCTTGGTGCAGACTGACAGTTTCAGAGCAGGCTGAGGCTTCTTCGGGGTCAGGATTTCTTATCGTTGTCTCCTCAACCTGAGTGACAAACAGTGTGCCGTGGCTCTGAGCCGGGAGCTCGATACTCCTCCTAACCCGCTTGCACCGGTCAATGAGTGTCAATCAGGCCTCGCCCTCTGCTCACATTCGCAACAAGTTCCGTATCCTTAGAAAACAATTATGATTGGGCTGTTGCGAAAATTGATCCCCGGGTTGACGAGCTCCAAGCACACATTCTTCTCTGGCTGGTGGGGTCCTGCCATGGGAAGCAATTACTGCCGGTTGCCAGCTGACAGCCTCATTCCAGTGTGAGTCAGGGCTGGCTTGATCCTCGGGCACTCTCTAGGCAAATTGTATCCTCACACTCATCTCAAACCTCTTACCAACTGCTGGCTTCTATCAGGAAAATAGATTGTTCCCTTTGTTCCCAATGCATGTTGGGGAATGGGATGGACATGACGTTTCGACGATAAGGAGCTTTAATTTTAATGGGCCGCACTGTATGCCTTGGCGGAGGGGGCTTGGTTGGAGTACAGGCTTCAGCTGCAGACCTGGAGGAGGCCGGAGGATGGGACCTCCATCAACTTGACAGGTATCATATCGGCCTAAAAGTGAAGTGCAGAATCCACGTCCCAGGTTTTCATTTTGTTTGAGAGTCGGCCTGTTCAACTAGACCACTTTGGCAGTGATGGTTCGCTCAAGGTGATATTTGTCAATTACAAACTTTCCAAAACCAAAAAAAAAAGAGAAAAGTTTTAGTCTGAGCTGAAAAGCTAACACTAGGCCTCATATTAAACTGTAATATGAAAAAGTCATGATGCTTGGTCAATAAAATAAAAAATTGTATATATTCTTTTAACTCTTGTGGCGAAATATAACATGTAGGTCTAGAGAGGACAAAAATGTCAGTGTAAAATAATCAAATCAAATTATAATTTTTCACTAACCTATGTCTTTACCAGTATCAGTCCTGATGATGACTACCAACAATGTATTCATTAGAAACATTTTAACCATTTAATTTATTATTTTTTCATATATTATAGCATACGTGTCAAACTCAGTTCCTGGTGGGCTGCAGCTTTGCACAGTTTAGTTCCAACCCTAATCAAACCTGATCAAACTAATTGAGTCCTTTAGGCTTGTTTGAAACCTACAGGTAAGTGGGTTGAAGGAGGGTTGGAACTAAACTGCAGGGCAGCGGCCCTCCAAAAACTGAATTTGACACCCCTGTAACTAAAGGCTAAGCAGGGCATGGTGGCTCAATGGTTAGCACTGTCACCTCATGGCAGGAAGTTGGCATTTCTGTGTGGAGTTTGCATGTTCTCCCCGTGTTCGCATGGGTTTCCTCTGAGTGCTCTGGTTTAAAAAACTAAATTGGCCATTGTGTGTGTGTGAATGAGAGAGTTTGTGGGTGTTTCCTAGCACTGGGGGTTCATGTGTTAGTGGGCTTAAAGGGCTTAGTCTCTTTATTAATCTGGGGTCCACACAGAAACGCCAACTGACCCAGCCGGGGCTCGAACCAGCGACCTTCTTGTTGTGAGGTGATTGTGCTACCCACTGCGCCACCGTGCTGCCCATTAAAATTGTACCATTTTGAAAAAAAAGATTAAAAAAACCCTGTTAACAAAGAATGTACAGTATGATTTTTTTTCATAAATAGCACTATAGGAGGATGTTAATGTTTCACTATGATTAACTATTCTTGTACCTAGATAAAATAGATTTATGAAAGAAAATTACGATAAAACGTTCAATGTTTCAGAAAAATAGACATTGTTTCTAAACTTTGTGCTGTTTTCATTAATACAGCAAAAATGATATCTAAAAATAAATTTAAAAAGACAAAAATGCCCATAAGGATGCTCAAGGGTTAATAAAACAGAATAGAAAAGCTGTCAAAGCTTAGTTCTAACACAAACTGATGTCTTCTTAATACTCTGCAGACAATATTGAGTTATTTAATATTTAACTTAATCCATGGTCTGCCCATCAGATCAAATCCTTTTTTCAACACTTGAACACTGTCGTCCTAGGGATGAAATTCTTATGGAACCAATTATGTTACCAATTACCAATTGTTTAATCCTTTAATCTAAGTCACAATAGTATGTTCAAGCTTCATTACTTCACAAAAGCTTTGCGTTTCTTCCTCGCTCCACAATACTCCCTCAAGGAATAAAAGAGATTGATTCTTCTGGAACTACTGCAGGTTTAAAATATGCCAGATTAAACAAGGGGGAAACATGCAGTGAGTTTTCAAAGTCTCATCTGTCAATTTACTTATTAATTTAATAAACACATCAAGAGACTGCACAGTGAACACTTTAATCATTGTAATTAATGCATGTAGCTGCATTCCCCTCTCTGTGTGCATTAGCAAGCACTAGAGAATAAATAAATTAAAATATATACAGCCTTCAACTAATTATCATGCAAATACAGCAGTAACAAAGCATAGAGGGGCCGTTAATCTTTGCCAGAGCATCTCTGCAATTCCCAGATGTGCTTAAAGCTGTCCGTAGCACAATTAGACAAGAAGTGAGATGGCAGGAGATAGAGAGAGAGAGAGAGTAACGTCTGTCACTTACTCATTGTCAAATGAATTCAGATTTTTTTTCATGCCCTTGTCTACAGCAAACGGTACAGCGCGTCACCTGCCATTCATGCTCTTCATTGGTGATGTCTGACTTTGGGTTGGGTTGAACCACTTCTCAAAACGGATTTGTTCGCAGTGAATCAGTAAGCCCAGAGTGAATAGTGAACTAGTCTTTAAAGTTAACAGGGTTGGGTTAATTGGTGAAATAACCTAAGGGTGTTTTCACACTTGATTCAATTAAAATAAACTGTGGCACCACTGCTCACTTAGCATGGTTCATCTTAATAAGAGAGACTCATTTGCATCTTCAATAAAATACCATCTCATCATGTATGTATATGCAGTAAAAGAGAGCATTTAACACAGCACACTGCATTGATTTGGATGTTCGTTAAGTCCTGTTGGAGAATAAATGTCATAAAATAATTCATTTAAAAATTGACCATGTATATGATAAGGAGGCAAAAGTTTCTATTTTGATTCAGACCAAAATATATATATTCATTCATTTTCTTTTCAGCTTAGTCCCTTTATTAATCTGGGGTCGCCACAGCGGAATCAACCGCCAACTTATCCAGCATATGTTTTACCCAACGGATGCCCTTCCAGCTGCAACCCATCTCTGGGAAACATCCATACACACCCATTCACTCATACACTACGGACAATTTAGTCTACCCAATTCACCTATACCGCATGTCTTTGGACTTGTGGGGGAAACCGGAGCACCCGGAGGAAACCCACGCCAACACAGGGAGAACATGCAAACTCCACACAGAAACGCCAACTGACCCAGCCGAGGCTCGAACCAGCGACCTTCTTGCTGTGAGGCAAACGTGCTACCCACTGCGCCACTGTGAGGCGATTTTACTACAAATAAAGCCAAAAATAAAACGTGGTAATTGTTTCAAAATGTTTAACTAATTAATTAACATTAATTAATTAACCGTGAAATAGAGTAAACGCGCTTTTCGAGCATAAATAATTGCTACGCTGGGTGTCTTTTGACATATATTTGTGACATAATAATTGCTAAAACGAACTGTTCGAAAGAGCCGATTCGCGTAAACGATCCAGAAGCCCGCGCACATCATTTAATTTAATCACCCGACCTGTTGCGCAATGCCATGTGACCTCGACAGCGCGGGTTCACGCGAGTCGCGCTTGTATTGGATAGGGGCGCGTGCTGGCGGTGTCAACATCACAGGTTTTTAATTGACTTTTGGAGATGAGCTGGAGTACACAAAGGAGCCACCCAATGCTATCAAGAACTCATCAGCCCAGACGTTTTGTCCACGCGCGGTAAGAGTGAATAGGGCAGGGACATGCCATTATACCGCCTGTCAATCCAATTTGTCCTCACATGTATAAAGATAAGTTGAATAAAACAGCTGCAGGTTGCATCACATGGTTTTGTTTACAATGGAGTGGCAGGCTGATTGCTTGAGCTAAAATTGAGAAGATGGTGAGATCAGGCAGGGTGGTGGAGGGAGGCTATGAAAAAGATTACAAAATTATTGCCGATATTTTAAGGGAAACGGCAGGTGTCGTTGTGAGGTCTTCTTATTTTATTTAGTCACGTGTTTTTTTGTAAATTAAAGTTTTTTTCTTTCAATTAAAACGTTTAATCATGAATATATGAACACTATGTTTGTAGTTTTAGAATACTTTTGGTATTTTAAATAATTCAGTACTTGTCAAGTATGTCTTGAACAGATTGTCCCTGTTTAAAGAAATACAAACAACCAAACAAAAAGGTCCTTATAACGTGCTCTAAAATTTGTGGCTATGTGAAAGGTTTTTGTCCTCCAGCAAAATAAAAACCAGTAGTTTTTGTCAACCTCTATGTTACAGCATGTAACTGTTGGTTCTGAAAGTAAAAATCATACATTTAGCACACATCTTTTAATTATCCAATGCGGGCCATTTCTTTACACTTTTACCCTTTTCATGTTGAAAATGTTTAAATACAGTTTAACAGTCACATTTATTAACATTTTAGTAGTTTGGAACTGACAAGTGGAGGTCCTGCCTACACTAACTGCAACTTGAATGATATGGAAATGTTATTTGATTTTTTTTTTCAACATTATTGACTTATTGATTAGTTTTCATGCTACAGAAACTACTACTAGTGTTTAGCAATCAAGGATTTTAGAACAATTGAAATATGGGGCAAGTCATGATTTTCATTCAGGACACTTAAATAGAGCTGAAATATAGGACGGTCCTGGGAAAAACGGGACGGGACTTGTAAAGAGAGAACACTCATGACTTGGTCCACATGGAATCTGTGAATGCAGAAAACTTCACAAATTGAAATATACACATTTTTTATATGATTTGTGTACAATACAAGTTGTGTAGTAATGTTTTCTATCTTTTAGTCGATGTTTTATATGAGACCTACATTGTATATAGCTGTGTTAGCCAATCAAGTGCTTTTAATTGGATTTGCATTGCAAACCTTAATTAAAAGGTAAGAAGTGTATTTTTATTATTATTTGTGAGGTTTTGAGCTCCTATACTCTCAAAATCATTACTCATAATTATGCAGATTGTTTTTTCACAGCATTAAGTGAAGGAATAGCAAAAAAGTCTCTCTGTCCCTGTCCATATTTCAAAACCACGGAATCTGTTAATCGATGTTTTTTTTTATTACATTATTTTACTTATTCAAAGATCTTTTCCATGATAATCAAATGACAAAGAGTCAGTTTTGTCTCCCATAGGCCTTATATCCAAATAGGAAACATATTACATATGCGCAAAAATTACTGTACTGTAGTTTTTGTTATGCCAAAAGGGGGTTGAGCTGGTGAAAGTGTTTGGCACTATACTAAACAAGCTATATTTGAAATGTATGCAAGTAACTTACAGCTTAAATTAGGATGTATTAGTGTATTGTTGAAAGCACAGGACTGTAATGGGCTAACTGGGAAAATATGACAAATTATGACATTTTTCAATTCTGTGTATTGTCTAAAGCAGCCTAAGGCCTTGTGGATCAGATATTGTTTGTGCATATTTTACACCATCTATGTTATGCATGCATTTAAATTACATGCAAGCGAGTAAACAAGTTGAGTTGAAAGTAGCTCAAAATTAACTGATAATATCATATTAGAAACAATTTTGATAAATGTTCCGGCTCTGGCACTTAACCCAATTAGAGGTCTTATTGCAGCATTGTACAATAAAATACAATAAGTAACCCAAACCTTTAACACACGGTGAACGCATCCAAATCCATTGGTAACCCACTTAAGAGGAATCAAATTCTCGCAGGTAATTACAGCTAGAGAGTGCCGCGTCCTTGCACGCAAACTTATATGCTCCAACGAGGACTTTACTCTGAAATTTTAATCACATTTTCTATTCATCCCTGATGAATTCAAAATGTATGGCCCTGTTTTTCTGCTCTGAAATCCAATTCGGGAAGAGCCTAAAATCTAATTGGCCTCCTTTTGTTCATCACGACAGTTACAGCCCGAGCAAAACAAATAAGCAAACTGCGACTTATTATCAGCACTCTTATTACCATAATGACCTTATTTGCCTAAATATTGTCCCTATTAGTCCGAGGGAAAGTGCAGAGTCCGGTGCGTAATGAACCGCCGGGGTCTTGTATCACGCTAGGGATTTTGACATGCCTTTTATTACTTTTACACTAAATGGAGGAAATGATGTGGTTCTTGTTGGTGATTACTTAGTGTCTCCTTGATGTCAAAGTGAAAAGTGTATCCTCTTTTAATATTTGATTGTTTTTTTTTTTCTGACGCAATTTTATCCAATTCATCATTTTGTGTGCTAATTTACTGAGCTCATGACACTTTCAGTGATCTGAGTTACTGCGTAAGTGGACCTTCTTAGATGATGTGGTCGTTTGATGTCAGATTTCCTTTTGGCAAATTGACTACATTGAGGGAAAAGAGTTTGTGCAAAACATCTTTCCCTCATTTCTCCGACTTTCAAACCCAAAGAACTCCATAAACAACAGCGAGCACAACACTTGCAGTCTTTTAATGTCATGAAGTGCTCATAAAGACTTTTGCACATACTAGTGTGTTTATTTCTTAATGAGGCCGACTATTAATGTACTTATTTTGGCCTATTTTAAAAACATTTTAATCTATGCATGCATGCATGTTTGTTTGCTCTTGTGGATCAATTAATCCACGTCAGGCCTCAAACAAAACTTTAGCACGAGGCTGCTTGCTTATTTGCTACTTATGCTCATCAGAGCTGTGTTAGGAGGTTATGTGGCGGCTCAAAAGCGCAACATTAACAGCATAGTTGTCATAGCTTTTCTTGCGCGCACAGTGAACTGGGCATGCATTCTTGTGACACATCAAGCTCGTTAAAATAGCTGGGAAACTATTGGTGGTGAACGCAAAAGAATACAAAATAGCAGGAAACAGTGTCTGCCTATAACCAAGACAAAAGCCAAAAAAAGAAAAAGAACAAGAAAGCGAGGCACTGAGAGAAAGATATTGAAGTCTGATTGCTCTCCGTCTTTGTCTGGATTTGTTTCCCTGCTTGTTATTATTACGTTTGGAAAAATGACAATTATAAGCGGAAAAAAATCAGAGGGGAATATTCATTACGATTCATTATCTGCTCCACTAAATTGCATCAAGCTTATAAAATATTTCTTTCACTTGTTCAAAGGCTTGTTAGCGCTTAAATTCAATTACCGCTGACTGTAACAGACTGTCAGGACTTTTTAGCAAATCATTAGTCAAGGTTTACTCCTGGGCAGAGAACAGCCGCTTGACAGCCTTAATTGTTGTGAACCATTTAAAGGTGCACTAATGAAGCAGGGCTACAATCGGCCAGTTGTAGTTGGCTCGAGATTGAAATTTCCAAAACTTTGGCAAGATCAAAGTGATACAGTGAAGACCATTTGCTAAATTATCGGCTCGAAATTAAGCCCGTCCGCGACCTTCCTTTTTCCATCTCTGCTTTTCTAAGATGGAGGGGAGGAAAAGGTTGCCCTCCATCTCAGTGCCTTTCATCTAGAAATAAAATAACATGGAGCAATATGAATTAAATATTGTATTGGAGGAAGAGGCGAAGAGACGTTCATTCTGACATGGTGACAGCAGCAGGATTTGGTGTTAGTGGGCAGCGGTTTGATTACTGAGGACAGGCGAAGAGCAGGAAACTTGACCAGTCACTTCCTTCATAAAGCATCATAGTTGTTGTAATTCATATATTTTTAAAATATATGAGTACCACAGAGCATTTGAAACTCCTATAAATCATCTCCAAACCGTTGAGAAAGGAAATAGGCATTCTTAAAATGGAAAGTTCTTAACAATGAAAATTTGCTGGTAATTTACTCCCCCTTAGCTCTACCAAGAAACACTTTTTTAAATTCTGTAGAACAGTAGAAGTCAATGGCACTTTGAGAGACAAAAACATTCAGGCAAAACAAGACAATTCTTTTGAAACGGAATGATCTCTTTGTGCAAAAACTGAACGACATTTACAACAATATTCACAGCAATTGGCTTGAGCAGAGTGTAAACTTCCTCTCAAAAGACAATCTTTCCAATCATAAATACTGTAATTTTTTTAATAGTTTGCAGTTTTTTGTTTTGTTTTTAAAGGGATGATGTTGTGAGTAATGTGATTTCTTTCACAAACTATATCTCTGTTTTACTTTCGCAGTGGTTTTAGCTGACAACTTGGATATTATGAAACAAAATCGTCTTTAATGCTCTGCAGAAAGAGTCATCATAGATGGCCTGATGGTGAGTACAAAAGCATATTTTGCGTGAACTTTACCTTTTACAATCAATTGAAATAGAGATTCTACGTGTTCTTATGCTTGACACTAAACTCCAAAGCCCAATCCCAATCCTTTTAAATAATGTATTTTTAAGCTCTTAGCAGCAGCTGCTTTGCTACTTTATGTAATAAGAACACCCTAATCTCCTTTGTAACACTGTTTTGTTTTTTCCCCATCCATTCTTTTCTACCCTGGCGATTTGTTTGCTCATAGTTTTTTTTTTTTTTTGCATTCTTCAGAGCTGTGCAAAGTGGATTTATGTTCAATTGGTCCCTTGATGCCACATTGGACAGGTACTTGGATGGAAAAAATGGGGGTAAGAGTGTTTTATGTAGTTATTAGCTTAAGTGCTAAATCACAGCTGCTACACAGAGCACCTTTAACAGTCCAGTTTGAAATCCAGCACACGAAAATTCACCTGAAACTTTCCAAAACAATTCTCCACAAGTAGCTAATGACATGCGCAGGGTAATTCTGACAAACCCCGTGTGACCTGTACGTGGCCGAGTAAGTACGGCATGGCGATCCTCTCATTAGAGTCTTTTCCCACACATTTGATCCATAAATTGCCTCAAGATTTTCTGGGAGGTGTTTTTGTAAACCCCCGAGCCTGTGCAGATATGCTTGTTGGTGCTTTCACATCAGTGGAATGTAATCCACTCTTTAGTGTGAGTGACAGGAGGCAGCACAATGACTCACTCATGGCAGCTCCACGCCAGTGACCCACACCAGAACACTTTTGCTCTGAACCCCACCAGCTGGCGGCCTGCAAAACAGAGAAGATTAAATGTACCGGACCACGGCTTGCTGTCGAGGTACTGATGGAACCTTTTAAGAGTGAAATTGTTGCCGAGTGAAAGCGCGGCACTCTTGGCTGATGTCATTTCACAGCTGTTTGGTCAATTAAGCTGTGCAAAAGCACGGTCCCCACTTTACTCATTTGCTCTACACATTGGGACCTCCTCTACAGTTAATGCCAGGGCCTTTTTTCGTGCCTCGTGACCTCTCATGAGCGCGGGTTCAAAAGATTTGACTTCACTCATCACATTGTTAGGCTGTTGAGAGGATCGGTCCCCTTGTTGCTAGTTGTCCATCAGTTCTTCTCAGACTAGCTGTGGTTTTCGTTCCCATATCTGGCTGCTTTTCAATTAACAGACAGCTACTGCAGCTGCTTGGATGCTTTGTCTTTTGTGATTTTAAGAGCTGCCCCTTGTTTGAGATTTATCTTTCATCGAGCTAAAGCGAGCTTTCTGGTGCCTAAGCTTTGTGGTCGCAGTCTTCGCTTCGTCAACCTGTGTGTCCTCACACATTGCTTAAGCAGTCGGGTGATTAATGGATGCTGTGGTGTTCCCTTACCTGCACCTATTAGCATTGATTTATCTTGTGTAATATTTCAGTTACATTTGATCACTGTCAGCTTGGTGCGCTTCATTTGGTGGAAAAGATTTGCAAGTGGAAATCATTTTTGTAGAAAATGAGCATGAATATTTGAGTGAGATTCATTGATTTCT
>CAIGQW010053321.1:8440261-8468365 GCA_903798125.1 Danio choprae
GAGAATAAATCTGTGAGTGATATTCATTGAGTTCTGCATTTATTCTTTATATGATGACGATGTGAATAATATATATATATATATATGCATATATGCATGCAAATGTTGTTGCAAGGAGTAAGCACCACAGAAAATGAGAGTGCATAGTAGAATAAAGAGAATTTTTTCCGTATAAAGAATAGAGAGAATTTTCTTCCTCTTCCGTATCAACTTATTTGGAATGCCATATGAACACATCATCCGAAAATATTGTTTGCCAAGCCGTGTTTTTTTTAAGGTGCTTCAGAAATTAAGATTTACTTGATTTACTTCAAATTAAGATGCCTTGAAACCCACAAAAAAAGAGTCATGCAACTGAATAGCCTTTTCAGAATTTTGAAGCTCAGGTTTAGGCCCCCAATAGGGTGACCACACTAGGACTGTCCCCTATTTCAACTCTGTTTTTAGTGTCCCACAAGAACAACCTAATCAAAGGTTACCAAGCTTATTGTAGAACAAAATTACCATTCTTTCACAATCGATTACCTTAATACCTTAGTAAGAAAAGCCGGGATAGATGGAGTCATGCTGAATGACTCAACTGAAGCTTGATCCTAGTTCCCTTAGACAGTGTGCGGTCTGTTCTCTTTGCACCTGAACTGTCAAATACACAAGCAGTTGTCAAAATGTACATAGTGTAGGCTATCTCACATAAATACAGTCTGTTATGGCTTAAAAAGTTAACTCAAAAAAGTAAAAAAAAGAGAATAGTTGAGCACATGGGTCCTGTCCAGTAGTTTTCAAGTATTAGTTTTATATAAAGTGTGTATATACCATTCTTTGGCCAAAAAATATATGTACAGTACAGTATGTATTCTTTTTTTTTCAATGTGATGTGTGTATACCATAGCTGCTTTTAATAAAAACATTCATTCATTCATTAATTTTTATTTCGGCTTAGTCCCTTTATTAATCTGGGGTCGCCACAGCGGAATGAACCGCCAACTTATCCAGCATATGTTTTACGCAGCGGATGCCCTTCCAGCTGCAACCCATCTCTGGGAAACATCCATATACACCCATTCACACTCATACACTACGGACAATTTAGCTTACCCAATTCACCTATACCGCTTGTCTTTGGACTTGTGGGGGAAACCGGAGCACCCGGAGGAAACCCACGCCAACACAGGGAGAACATGCAAACTCCACACAGAAACGCCAACTGACCCAGCCGAGGCTCAAACCAGCGACCTTCTTGCTGTGAGGCGAACGTGCTACCCACTGCGCCACAGTGAGGCCCTTAATAAAAACATAAAAATTATTTTATTAGAACTTCACATATTTGTTTGGCCTTCCCTTAGACTCAGAAGAGAAAATATATTGTGCAGTGCATGGTCCTATCACCCACACCTCAAGGCATTGGCTATGCTTGCTTGGTATATTGCGTTGATCAATATGTAAATGGTATGTTACGTTCATTATCTTTAATTTGCACTTTGTCAGCAAATCACCTGCAAAAATTCCACAGCCATCTGCAGAGTTTTGGAATTGTACTCTAACACAAATTTGCTCTGTTGATGAGTAAATCTGGCTTTAAGGGTGCGTGTCCACTGAAGCATTTTTGCGCTGAAGAAATGCGTGTGCTGTTTTTTATTTCTGTTGTTGTCAATGGAAGTGGTCACTTGGAAACGTCGGCAGCATAGCAAAGTGCAGAGTATATTTTTTTATGCTCATTGCTAAGTGCTCTGCATTTTTAAAAAGCTCCAACAGTTGGAGAAGCGCTCGCAGATTTTAGAACAGCACTTGCATTTCTGCAGCGCAAAAAAACTAAACACTTTGGTAGACATGCACTGTAAATGTTGAATTGACATTTTTTTCTTTTTTGTTGTTAAAAGTGCATACATTTTTAATATAAAACTATATTAAAAATATGTTGTAAAATTTAAAACAAGTGATTTTTTTTGTTAACACTTTACAGTAAGGTTTAATTTAATATAGGCTGTGTAAATAATGGACAATACTTATAATGCATTTTTTATGTTAATATCTCCATTTACTAATACATTGCTAAAATAAAACAAATGTATGTAACCTTAGTCAATGCATTATGAACTAATATAAGCAATGAACTTGTATTTTAATAACTCATATTTAGTTTAACAGGTTAACAATGAATATAATTTAAGAAATGCTGTATATATTCAGTATACACTTCAGCATTCAGTATGTGTAAACACACACACACACACATTTATATACACTATATTAATGACAAAATGCAGCACATTTGTTGTGAAATATCTTATTTGTTAAAAAAATCTGAATGAAAATTTTAAATAAATAATTGATTAAATTTATCAATTTGTTTAAACTCTGACACAAGTATGTTATTTTAATGTGAATATAATATAAATTATTAAGTTGTTTAACAGTTTTGTTAAATAATCATATCAATAATCATATGCAACTTTATTGTGCCTTATTTAATTCAAAAGTACAAAACATGTCCTTCCAGTTATATTCAGTAGTCCATCTGAACTATCACTGTCATCCGAAGCTGTTGAAAAGGCTAGTGGACTCGACACAAAGAGTGAGCTTTTTTTTCACTTGCCCCCCTTTAGACCCGCTCTGGAAATACCTCCCAAGAAAGACGTACACCACATGGCCAGAGCTTAGTTTAAGTCACTCAGAGTTATTGGGTTTTGACAGTGTGTGCCATCAAGTCTTTACCCTCAACAGGTGTTTTACATTCCCCCTCCAGAGGGTGGCCTGCAGACTATACCCTACACAGACTTAAATTGTTCCCTCCTCTACCGTTTGGCCAATGGGCTTGCAGCAAGACGCCTCACACACATTTCTTTCATTGCTACTTCAGACAACACATGTACGCAACAGAGCGCCGAGCTGTAAACGTCAGACTTTGAACCATGAACCTGCCAGAATCCTGTGCCATCCTCGGTGAGCCTGGAAAGACTTTTCTTTTTCAGTCATTCTATATATGCAGTGCTTGAGTTTGGCGCTCAAGGAGTCGACTTCTCATCCCCCCCACCTCGTCATCAAGTATTCCACACTAAAGCGCAATGGAGTGTCAAGACGATGATAAGAAGCAAGCAGCGAGCTGTCAATGCCGCCCTGATTAGGGAGCGAGGCTGAGGTGGGATCCGTAAGCTCGAGTGAACAAATCTCGAATGTCCTCGCAAAATATATCTCCACCAGCAAATCAAATGCATCTGTACGGGGCTGTCTGTTGCACCTGAGCTCCAAACAAGAGGAGACTTTATTATTATTTTAATTAGGTTCTTTGTGTTTAATTTCCCCAGGCTTAGCTTGAGTCAGCGCCGGTGTGAACAAGGAAGCGTGCACTTTTGAGTGCCGATACCCCCAAGTGATTATAGCGCAGGTACAATAGCTGGCATGTATAAAATTTCTCTTATTAAAGTCAATACATATACATATGTCTGATGCATAATTTATACCAGCAGCATGTAGAGCCAACATGGGAGAATAGCTTCACAGCCTTTTTTTTTGTTATATCGCCTTCAAAGTGTTTTAGAAAGAGTATCAGAAATTCTGCCGAGCTTTCAGCAAACACTGATTTGGGTGAACGTCCCAAATGTAGTTTTGTCTCCACATTTATTTGACCAGGATGGCAAATATTTAGAGACAAAAGTTTCATGTTCCTTCACAGATTTTTGTCAAAATCTGCACTATAAAAAACTATTTTGTATTGTTTTACAAGCTATTAGAGTGCCTGCAGCAAATGTTTAACTATAAGAATGCATTAAGCTTTTATTAAGCTTAAAAAAAGTTGCGTTTTTGCAGGACCAATTTCTGTGTCTGTGGGCACAGAAATAAAAACCATAATTTATATTAAAGCTGCAACAAAAAATTATTTTGAATATTAAATTATCAATGTCATGGGGATGTTGCTTTTTGGGTGTAAAGAAAATCAGGTTGAGGTCAGAACCCGACGTCAGACCGATGTCAGTGTCTTAACGTCAGACAGGCATTGGATTTTGGTCAACTTAATAACAACCAAATATCAACGTCTAATGATGTTACAGCTTGGTTGAATATATGTCAGTATTTGACCTCAATATGACGTTGGTTTAACATGTTGGCGTGATGTTGGATTTTGGTCACTTTCCAACACAACATCATCACAACCTAAATCTGACCTAATATTAATGTCTTATAATGTTGTATGCCTGCGGGGAATGTTAGTTAAAGCAATATTATTTGTCAATAATGTCAACTAATTGTTTCAGTTTCCCATTTACATTCATATTTATGCATTTGACTGATGCTTTTATCCAGACTGACTTTGCAAAGGTCTGCATTTTGTCAGACCATGCATTCACTGAGAATTGAACCCATGACCTACAGTTTGAGCTACAAGATATTTTATGACTAAAATTATTATTCAGCTTTTGGGATGTTGGACAAAAATTGTGACGTAATACGTAACATTTTTCATTATATAGTTGTTGTCGTTATTAAAATTAAAGCTTATTTGACAATAAAATAATTTGATAATCTTCTCATCATCATTGACTAATCATTTCAGCCCTATTCAACATTCATATTTTTGGATTTGGATGATGCTTTTATTAAAACTGACTTTTCATCAAAGGTCTACATTTCATGCATTTCCTTGGAAGTGAACCCATGAGGTACTGTTTGATCTATGATTTTAAATGCATACTCTTCCAACTTTTGGAATATCAGACCAAAAATAAAACATCCTAAATCTTACTGCTGGTATTCTAGCTGCAATTTATTACACTCAATAAAAAGTACTGTTCACCAAACTCTATTGTGGTTTTTTTTTTGCAGATTTAGTTGTCTTGTACAAATGGAATTCACATACCTTTTTATTTACATGAGGTTTTTGTGAAATTCAGATTTATTTGGGGGCATTAATGAAATTCCCAACTCTAGCTATTTTTAACTGAACAAATGCAAATGAAAGTCTAAAGCTTGATTACAACCAAAGACAAAGCGATCTTTGTTCTCATCCTTAGTTTGATGTATGCGCCTGATGAAAGGTTAATGGGGCAAAACAACTCAATTAAAAAAAGCAACAGTTTTGGTTCCCATCATCAAAATTGTGGCCACTCTGCTAAGAACATTCCTCTGTTAAAGCACACCATCTGGCCCCCGAACAGACAAAAGTTTGCTTTCACGTTAGATGTTTATTGTTCTGAAAGATTGATGCGGCTAATATCAGCCTTCACCGTGACAGATTATCTTCAACAGCTAATCAGTGCCATTAGGAGATAAATATCAGTAATTTAATCAGTACAGTAATTTCTTTAGCAATAATACAATTTAGGAATGTTAGTGATTAAGTAATTAGCATACATCATTCCAGATAACGGTCCCTTAGAGTTCTGAGCGTCTGGTTTCTGTAGATCTCACTGCTTGATTTTAGTCTCCCCTACCAAAATGTTTTGTAAAAAAAATATTTTTACTGAATTGTTAGATTCTGGCTAGAGCGCTTTATAAATGACCCCTACCTATATTTCGAAGGCCGTCTTTTAGTCTGCTGCTAATTCCAGCCGTTTTCAAGCTAGCGTGGACTTGTTGCACAAGACCTGCATGCCAGGGAAATGAATGCTTTACATTAGATTCAATTGAAAAATTATGTGCACTTGATAAAATAAAGCCTGGCTCTGGGCTGGCATATCTAAACAGCTATCAAGGATCTCTTTGTTGCTCTTCTAGCAGCACCCGCCTGGGGCAAGTCCTGGTTTCAACATTCTAAAGTTATACTCCTTTATTTACAAAGTAATTTGTCGGTTAGTGTTAATTTCCTAAATGCGACATAAAAGAGAGTGCGGCGGGGAGAAATTTTTGGGAGAAAATCATAAAAACAGCCGAGAATCAGGCAAATTGCTAACATGTGTGGCCTGCTGCTGAGGGCTGCCTCTGCGTGGCTGTTTCTGGCCCTCTGAGCATCGGCCAGTTCCGTTTGAAGGGTGCAGTTCTTTAATGAAGGGCTAATTTTTATTGCCACTCCATTGACTTCAAAGCAGCTCGGGT
This sequence comes from Danio choprae, assembly GCA_903798125.1. Taxonomy (NCBI): domain Eukaryota; kingdom Metazoa; phylum Chordata; class Actinopteri; order Cypriniformes; family Danionidae; genus Danio; species Danio choprae. Next base: position 8,446,289 of record CAIGQW010053321.1, read on the forward strand.
TGCCAAACATAATTTCACTGGAGGTATTTTCAGGTGCACTGCAAATAGTTCATAAATAATTCCCCCATTAGGCCTGTTCTTCTCGCGAGCACCACTCTTTGGGGTGAACGTTTCTTGTGTTTGTCTGTATGTCTCTCTCAGGTCCTCTTTTTTTTTCTTTTTTCTTTGAGCTCAAGGAGTCAAATGCCACTTAGTAGATCTGTTAGCCTTCAGCCATGACTGCGGCATCAGATGTGTCATTTAGTTGTGGGGAGAGGCCTTATTAGAGGATTAGAGAATTAAAATAAATCCAAGCCAACAGGGCTAATGGGTGATGCCTTATTGCACATGACCAGGCTGCCACTTTCAATGGTTTCTCAATCCAGCTTTCTCAAAATGGCCCTCTTACCCCTACATTACCACTACGCTGAATTATTGCATTGTTAGATATTCTCATCCAACACATATATAATCAGCCGCAGACTCTTTGTTATTCGGGCGACGAGTCTCAAGCAATTAAAGTTGATGAAAGAATTGTGTTATGAATATTTGTTGTGAGCGTGATTAGATTAGACAGCTGATGATGTGTGTGTACATGCATATTTGGCTCATTCGGCGAAAACCTCTTGTAGAATACTTATGAAGTCATTCATTCACAATTAGGAGCTTTTTGTGTGTATTTTCTTTAAAGGAATATTCCGGGTTCAAAGTGGCATGATGTTGATTATTCTGAAAATGAATTTTGACATTCTTAAAAAAAAAAAGACATACAGTTACAGGATGGCTCTTACATTAGAAGTAAATGGAGCCAATTGTTTTTTGAGCTTTTTCTGTCAACTTAAAATGAATGCATTAGATTTGGCGTTTAGACCACTGATCTGTACTACTGAAACTAATGATGCACAATATACAGTATCTGCAGCCATATTGGTGTCATCCAATAAATCCATATTTCTATAAATTAATAAATGCACATAAATATATGCAACACTTCAAATTTTGTTTTTGTAACAATACTCAGAAAAATTTGTATCAAGATTTGTACATTTCAAACCGCCAAAATGCATTGATTGTGCAAATGCTTTCGTAGTTTCATATTTGTATTAAACTCAAAGTATTCCCTTAATTCTGATATCTTCGTTTGCTTTTTTGCGTCTCTGAAAAGCTACACTATCTCAGAAATAAAGGTACAAAGGATGCCATTAGGGCAGTATACACATTTGCACCTGCTCTTATTTGCATCCTAAGTAGTTTACTTTATTTTAGCTATTCAGTTCTCACATATAATGCACATTTTATCCCCCTTGCCGATTTGAGATTTGAATGGATTTTGAGAGACTTCCAGATCCAGGCAATCAAAATCTTTATTGAACACAAACTAGCAATAAAAAGAATAACGGCATCAAAGCACATGTTTCGCATTCCAGCCCATTCTGAAAGGATTATATGAGACTTATGAGGCCATGCCTTGACTTAGCAAGCTATTAAACATGTTTCGCCAATGTCAAATGCTTTGTAAAGAACTTCATAAAAACTCTTTTGATAGGTAATAACATGGAGGAAGTGGAGCTTTGGGTTGTTGTTGTTTTTTTTCTCCCTCTCTAGAGCGCTCGGTCACAAACATAAAAATGCAGCTACAGACACACAAGCATGAGAGCCTAATGTGGTTTTTCCCGTTATTGTGTGTAAAGAATTATTATTGTTTTTTTTAATTGCATTTCTGTCCCTGCAGCAGACTGCAACCTTTGAGGGGGAAAAATGGAACACTCCTTTTATTGTTACCAGGCAGGTATTTGGCAATAACTCGCATTGGTATCATCGTACACGTAACATGTTTAATGTGAAAACAGACCATAAATCATGAATCACTGCAGTGATATTTGATTATGCTTCGTAATTGCCGTTACCCACGCCAGAATTTTTCGGCTCGTGCTGGCATTAGGTGTAGTCTGCTCTGTAAACGTCTGCAAGTTGGAAATGTGCTAACATTTGAGAGTTCTACGGCTTACAGTGGGCTCACTTTGAGATATATCGGTGTTCTCTGTTTAGTACTTTATATTGAACGTCATGATCAAATGATTTTGTCAGATATATTGAAGCTGTTTTATTGTTTGGTTGGGATTCAAAGCTGTTTTTCATTTTCTTAGACTATCTTTATAATTCTTGCAAAATGAAGAGAACATTAATCTGCCTAACCAGATGCATTATTTTGAAGCTGTGTCATTGTTTGCAGGTTTATTGGATTGCTTTATGCACACGGCTTATATTTATTTTGACGTTAGAAACCAACATATGCTGTACATGCATACGTATACCATCTCCTGCTGAAAAGGGCAAGGTTGAGTTCATGTGAAATGAAAGGGATTGTTAAACCAAAAAAAGACATTTTGATAATTTTCTCACCCAGGATTTTGCACTGGATAGTTGTAGCACCTCCAATGAGAACTACTTTTCCCAGGCCGTTTTTCTTGCAGACATAGGGGATAGGTAAATGTCACTATAACATTAGCTTTTTGTATGTATATGTCACACTATTAAACACTTTTCCAGCGTTTTAAATGGGATAAATGACATATTACTGTGCTTCACTGGTAGTTCCCATTATGCTGGATTTGACCAACACTGAAATAAAGTAGCCTAGTTTACAGTAGTTCCTCCAAACGGCTTTGCGATTCCTCTTAGTTCCTGCAGTGCAAACATGTCGAAAAGTGGGTACTCCCACTAATAGTTCTAGGAACTATGAAAAAGTTCATTTGAGGCTGTAAATTAAAAGTAACAAAGAGTTGTCTGTATGTTGTAAATGGTGGACCTCAATTTATCTTAAGGAGCCACTTCTATCAATAAAGTTTTAATAAAAATTAATAATTCCTTGTATTTATTCTGGGTACTCAAAGCTCTTTACACATTGGGGGGAATCTTCTCATCTACCACCAGAGTGCAGCATCCACCTGGATGACGCGACGGCAGCCATATTGTGCCAGACTGCACACCACACACCAGCTGATTGGTGGAGAGGAGACAGAGAGATGTAGCCAATTATCATATGGGGATGGTTAGGAGGCCATGATGGACAGAGGCCAGTGGGCTCAGGATGTCACGGTTAAACCCCTACTCTATTTCGAAGGACATCCTGGGATTTTTAACGACCACAGATAGTTACGACCTCAGTTATCCGAAAGACGGCACTCACTAAGCAGTATAGAATCTACTTCACTATACTGGGGTGTTAGGATCCATACAGACCGCAGGTTGAGCGCCCCCTGCTGGCCTCACTAACACCATTTATGGCAGCAACTTAGCTTTCCCATGTGGTCTCCCATCCAGGTACTGACCAGGTGCTGTCCTGCTTAGCTTCAGTGTGCGACCATATGAGAGTTGCAGAGAGCTAGCTGCCGGTTTTGCCTGTATGTGTTTTTACTCTTAAAGGGAGGGTAGCCATTGACTTGCCTTTAATGAATCTCAAAGGACCACTATTTCAACTCGAAGGCTTCTTTATTATTCCTCTGGGGAGGAAAAAAAGTCCTACATCTTAGATGGCTTGAGGGTGAGTAAAGAAACAGCACATTTGAATTGTTACTGTCCCTTTAAAAGTCTAACATTGACAGCTCTGTTTTCAATTTCAAGCCAAACAGATAATATGGCACATTCATGTGGAAACATTGTCGTGATAAAGTCCACAGGGTTTTCAGAGAATCTGAGGTGTGTGTATTTTAAAAATTGGGTGAAGTGCGCTTGTTGGAAGATGCCATTCTCTTGTGGGCTTTTTTTTTAAAGATCAAACCACCAATACAAGACTGATTGTTCTTGTGATTCATGACTGCAGTCTGCCTAATTCCTCTAGATACACAAACACTTAATTAATGAGTCATTATGAGAGGAAGGAGAGCCCAGGGTATCTGTTAAACACATTCACAGATTGGGGCTAATGAGTTCTGTCTGTGCACACTGTGCCCATTATGGGATTGGCGCTGACTGGTGTTCCACCTCTGGGTGGCGTCAGTGCCGAAGTACGTGCTGTTAGTCCTGGAGGGCCGCTCGGACTCCCAAGGGAGTTTTGAGGCCCTCAGCCTGTTTCTAACCCAGCTACAGGAAATGAGAGCCTGACCTCTACTCTGGAGGAATAAGGGCCATCTGAAAGCTTGCAGGGGAAAAAGTGCATTTATCTTTCCGACAAAAAAACTCTTGCTAATTGTAGCACTAGTTTCCATCATAATCCATCTCTGAAGGAGTGAAGAACTGGGATAAATTTACAGCATGTAAGTGGTGAATCTTTTTTGTAATAAATACCCAGGAAGAGAGCCAGAATTGTTGCCACATTGGGTTTTTGTGCTGTAATGCATAACTCGGCAAAGGGGCCTTTAATTCCAAGACCCCGATTCATTATCCTAACCCATGATTCAGAACGCAATTTTGATTCAAAGCCATTTTTAATGTTCCAAGACCATCCGTATAATAGGGCCCTCCCAAATGAAGAGACGCTTATTATGCGTGGTCATAATTAATCCAAAAAGATCACTCACTTAATCATTCACATCAGACCCTAGAAAATCTTCTCTAGATTTTCTGCTGCTTTCTGATCATAAATAATCACACAAAGAGACGCTCAATTAGATTTCCTTCAAAAGTCCTGGCATTATGTTGGGGGGGAGGGGGGGAATCCTCTAACTAGTCAGGCTACATGCGTAATTGCTCTCCAGTGACTTTGATATCAGTTTTAAGCTGGAGGTTTAACTTCTCCTAATGACGGCTTCTTTGAGGTAAAAGTTCTCCATAATTGCAATTATAATTATCTGTAAAGTTCTTTTTTTTTCTCTCAGAACCTTTCTGCTGAATTGGTAGCCTTCAGTGTACATGAATTTAGCTTGATAGTGATACTGTTTTCCATTGCAGTTTTTCCAGTTTTCCCCCCCCCCCCCCCACACACACACACCCCGATTTAGTGCATCTTTTTAATGTAATAACTATTTTACCCTTTTATGCTATATTGTGGCTTTACTTGACTTTTTATTGCTATTTTTATGTAGCTTTTGCATCACAGTGCTTTGCAGATGATAATTATATCATTTTAAACATTTTATTTGATCCATTTTCATTCATTCATTAATTTTCCTTCGGCTTAGTCCCTTATTTATTAGGGGTCGCCACAGCGGAATGAACTGCCAACTATTCCGGCATATGTTTTATGCAGCAGATTCCCTTCCAGCCGCAACCCAGTACTGGGAAACACCCATACACTCACACTCATAGACTACGGCCAAATTTGTTTATTGAATTCACTTATATCGCATGTCTTTGGACTGTGGGGGAAACCGGAGCACCTGGAGGAAACCCACACAAACATGGGAAGAACATGCAAACTCCACGCAGAAATGCCAACTGGCCCAACCGGGACTCAAACCAGCGACCTTCTTGCTGTGAGGCAACATTCCTAACCACTGAGCCACCGTTCCGCCTACTTCATCCAATTTGCTTTGTAAAAATAATTAAGAAAATCAAAGAATTTGCCTAAACTTTTTGCCATTTTGATGTTGCTGCATTATGCTCCTAATTCCAAAAGGATACTTTAGTAACAAAAATGCATTAGTTTACAGAATTTTACACTGAAACTGCTCTTTGCTTTGAATGTGTGTGCAGAATTTTTGCATCTCTCAAACATTATGCCATTCTAGCCGATCAGTTATAAGTTCAGTAACTAGATCTCCTTGTGCTCCTCATACTGGCGTGCCCATTATCACAAGGTCTTTGTTTTGTCCTCCGCCAACTAAGATTACTGCATAAGGATTTTTTCCCTCAAGTGCAAGAAATTGCATTGACCTCTTCTATCTATTGCTTCCATATGCAAGCAGTTATCTTTCTTGCAAATGGAAATGAGACCCAAAATTGCAACAAATGGGGCCATGCCACTGAATGCAGATGTTTCCCCTTTCTGTGGAGAGTACACATGCCTGATCGAATTAACTTTAACCCCTCTGTCGACGAAACAGACATCTCTTTTTAAAACCTTCACCGCTTGTTTAGAGTTGGACCGGGCAGAACAACTGTATCTCACGAGGAGTAAATAAGCTGTGATCGTATTAAACATGTGTTGAGAAGTGCTCTCCCAGGGCCTTAGCTGGGGGTTCCTCGTGTCCAGCAGTTCACCAGCTTCACCCCTTCGCTGAGTAAAAGAGTGCCGTTTGAAGGAAACCACCTGTTTTGTGAGGCGGTGGAGGGATGAAAGTGGTCAGCTGGGTGGAAAGAGGCCGTGGGGATCCCAACAGGTGCTTCCTCGCTCTGCGCTGGGAATGAAGCCTGTAATGTATGGAAATGGGCACAGGAACTCGCACACTATGCCCTAGCATATAATGAGGACAACTTATAAAACAGCCCTGAAGATAATTTGCCAAATTGGTTAAATGTTGCTCAGAGCTACGCGTGTTAATGGCCTCCATTCCAAACCCAGAATCGGTCACCTAAACACCGTTACAGCGTCGTACATCTTTTCACACAGTAATTTTACCAACAGTGCTGTGTAACTTCATTATCCAATCTATTAGATTACCCTAGGCCACTGTTTAAACTTGGATGTAGTGAGTATTTAGAGTTTAGCTGTTATTTTATTATTTTGAATGCATTGCCTATTCTTTCGTGGTTACAAATAACCCGTTTCCTTCTTAGCCCATAATTCATCCTGCACAGGAAGTTTCTGCTCTATTTCCAGCTCACTCGAGTACCCGTGCACAAACCCCATCATTTATAAGACTGTCAGCTCAATGCACTCAAAAGTTATATATATACACACACGCAGAAAACAGGGCGAATTGGAACATACAGGTGCTAACTTATTTCACTTTAGCTTTTCCTGTCCGCAGTAATGAAGAGCAGGTGAAGGCTGGTGCTTTAATCAGCTTGAGAGTGGAACGCATGGAGATTTGCTGCTTGTTGAAAGGCACATGGGCTTGATTATGGTGGTGGGGGGGAGGGGAAAATCAGTCACGAGCAATTGTTTTCCCGGTCGCTATGCTCAAAACATGCACATCCAGCAAAAGGTGGTGGATTCTGACCTCATCAAAGTCCCACCGACAAGATCCGCAGTGCCCAAAGCAGACGTGAAGGGTTCTCTTAGTGTCAGCTTACATTGAGCGACCGTGCTGCCTGGCTAAGTTTAGCCCTTCATCTGCTGGGCCACTGTGACTCATAACTCCAATAATGACATCATTATTCAAGTGTTTCTGTCACTTCTGAGGAGTGAAGGAGTGCAAGAAAGTATGTTTATGATGTGGGACTGCTTTTTGTTAAGGCATGTTTCATTCACGATTGGATGAGGACAAGGGTGAAAAGTGATTAATTCTGTAGGGATCTGTAAATAGTGTTTCATGTCAGACAATGATAAAAATTAACTGAGGCTACAAAAACTGCTCCCTCTCACATAAATACTGTATTATGAGTTGGGATATGGATTATATTGGTGACTTGTTGGTTATTGTTTGACATTGGTTGAGTTTTTTTTTCTTGCTGTTTTAATGTACTTTTTCTTTGGCTCTATGAATATATAATATTCATTTATAATTTTTACTTCATTATTTTTCTTTATTCCTTTATGACACATTTTTAATTCAACTAAATTTTAATGGTTAAAATACATTTTTGTAATTTAAAAAGGATGACCAATTAAGAAAAATCATGAAACCTTTTTAATTCACCAACTTATCAAGAGTTCATCAAAAACTTCATTAGGGGCCCTGTGAATTACATAAAAAATTTCTCATATTCAGTTTTATTATGTTAAATTATATAAAATGGAAGAGCAATTAAATAACAACAACAACATAATAATAATAATAATAATAATAATAATAATAATAATAATAATAATAATAATAATAATAATAACAATAATAATAGTTTAGAAAAGCACATTCTGTTTTACATAGTAAAATAATATAATACATACAGCATAAATGAGTACACCTCATTTTAAAAATGAATATTTTTATCAATTTCTCATTAAATATAGTAAATATATGTTGGTGCAGTTTGACAAAACTGTTTTATTAAGAAGTTATGTTCATTAAAATATGAGTGTGGTCATCTGACATCTTTAGAAATACAAATATAACAGATTTAAATTCTAATTAAATATTAAATATTGCAGAAAAAACGAATTTACAAGCTACAACATTTAAACAAAATTTTATATTTTATTTGTTTCTCTGGATTTTTCCCATTTAATACAATTTTATATACAGTGCTCAGCATATATGAGTACACCCCCCCCCCCCACAAATTTCTCATTTAAATTAATATTTTCTATAGGATGTTTTACAATATTATATTTGTGCATATACATTAGTTTAGTCAGTACAGAAGACAAATCTGGAGCTAATCTAAAAAAATAGCTTACAATAATGGTTCAAAAATGAGAAGCACAAATGTATATGTTAGGGAAAAATATTAAATACAATTTTCAAAAATAGCAGAAATCAAGAGAAACAAAAAATATGTAAATTTTGTTGAAATGTTGTAGTTTGTCTTTTTTTTTAAATGTTTGAATTTAATGAATTTAACATGAATTTAAATGTATTATCTTCCCATTTCTAAAGATGTTCTGTGACTAAAATATTATTTTAATAAATATATCTGTTTAATAAATCTGTTTTGTTCAACCGCACCAATATATATTACCCATATTCACTGAGAAATTGATAAAAATATTCATTTTTAAAATGGGGTGTACTCATATATGCCGAGCACTGTAATATTTTTCCCTAACATATTAATTAGGGTGTACCACATTTTGGGCCGATATCTTGAATTAATTTAGTCAGATTAGCTCCAGATTTGGTTTTAGTGCTGTCTAATGTATTTGCACAAATAAAATATTGTATAGCATCCTATAGAAAATGTACATTTAAAAGAGAGATCTGTGAGGGTTATACTCCATTTATGCATGGCACTATATATATATATATATATATATATATATACATATATATATATATGTGTGTGTGTGTGTGTATATGTATATGTATATGTATGTGTATATATATAATATATATACATATACATATACATATACACACACGCACACACACATATATATGTATATGTATATATACATATATGTATGTTTGTACAGTATATATATTTGCCAGTCATTCATACAGCTTCATGTTTAAAGTAGCCTTTTTAAGTATATTCATCCATAACTGGATATTTTATATTCATTTGGGTATGCATATTTCCCAAATTTTTTTATTCAGATTACCTTTGGCTGTTTTGTTATTAGATCATAAGGACAAAATTAAATCGAAATTTGATGTTGACATTATTGGCTATAATATTGGCTATAATACGCAAATAATTATTGCTGGCGGTGTTGGCAAGAATGTTCCTCAAGTTTCAGAAAACATTTATTCTGCTTTAAGGTCTGTTCTGACCTATTAAACCAAGCTGAAATTTGCAGTTGACCAACTTCAAACAAGACTGTGTTTGATGGATAGTTGAATCATTTTCAATAGGGGGAGTAATTCATCATGGCCATCTGAATGCGGTGATCAGGAGGTAATTGTAGTGTTTGGTAAACAGTAAGGATCCGGCTTCATTTGGCAGTCTAACCACACAGGGTTAATTTTATTTGACGACTTCATATTTTCCCAGATTTAACTGGGTTCTGGTAAACGCATGCGTATGCAAGAGAAGTGTCAACAGACGTGCAATTACATTTGTTTACCCATTTGTAAAAAGTGCTCGCCTGTTGCTAAAAAATAAACCAGAGATGTTTGCGAAAAGCAGAATTGAGTTGAACAGCACAAGGAGATGTTGGAATATTCATCTCATGCTAACAGTTCACACTGATGCAACATGCTTCTTTTAAAAAAAAAAACCCCACACACTCCTGTTTAAAGTTCCTCGAGTCCCAAGCTTTTGCAAGGCCAGTGCCACTCTTCACAATTCACACATACGCATACCAATAAGACCCCCAACTCAAGAGTGTTTACTTCCCAAACACACTCTTCCCACTTTGTCTTTTGCCTTTTGCATTCACCCAAAGCGCCGCTGTTTGCGCTGCATTCGGTAATGGGCTCTTACAGTTCCATAAAAGTTTCGGCTCATCACGAGGCATGAACTTTTTTGAGGTGATAAAGAGGTGGGGGGGGGGAACGGCGCATAATTCCAAGGTGATAAAAAGCCCACATAGAGATATTAAATTTAATCTAGTCGGCCACGGCAGGCAGAGAACTTGGGAAGGTCATCGGCAAGTAAATGGAAGGCATCGTTTCGCATAAAACTCCCCACCTGATCTGTGACAACACCGCTTACCGTGTCATTCGGCTGACAAGTGGGCATCAGCTCCCATTACCGCTGCCCACGTCAAAGGTGTCAGGCAGCTTTTCAAACTTCTGCTCTCCTCCGCCATATGAAAGTCGGTGACAGACAGAGTTACCGTCTCTGGACAGAGTGCTGCACTGTGTGACCCGCTCCCATTAGGACTAAGAAAATAGTACGAGGAGGAGAGAGAGCTGTGGGAGAAAAGGATACAATAACAAAGTGCCATTTGGGTAGTCTCTCAGAAGTGCCAGGGGACAATTAAGCTCCTATTTTCTCTGCCCCCGTCTGCCCGGGCGCAGGCAGTTAAGTCGTTTCAGAGACATCCTGCACCTGTAAAATTGCTGTGCTCCTCTGAATTATGGAGGGGGTGGTGTGGGAGTGTGAAAATAACCTGTCTTTAACCTCTGATCTCGGAACAGTATAGGACCGCCGGCACTGGAAGATGCAGTCGAGGTGAAGATGAAATGAGCTAGAGTTAAAAAAAAAAAAATCTCCACTGCTTTGGTCCGAGATGAAAGCTTGATGTGTTCAAGTGAAAGGTGGACGGTAAATAAACATGCAGACCTTTTTTTCTTTTTCTTTTTCTTTTTCTTTTTATGAACTTGATGTGGTTTAGTGTGAAATTGTTCACCGATTGGTTGTATTACAGTCAGACTGCGCTGCTTTCATCTGTTTTCCCAGTTGAGCTGCGCAGGGGGTTTGCGGATCATACTTGTGCTTTACCAGTAGGTGCAGCTGTGGAGCTGGAGCAGCCCAGAGGCCCTCACTTCCACACGTGATGATCTTCTGTGATTGTATTAAAAACTACTGGCTCAGATCAGGAGGAGCGTGCTTGATTAGATGAGCTTAGAGATGCTGTTGAAGTCACTGTGGTGTAGAGATTGCGAGAGGCACGCCGGGGCAGCGTCTGGATGTGGGATCTGGCTTTATGTTTGGGGTTTGTTTTGCTTCTGTATCCAAGGTAAATTTGAGAACGTGTCAGAGTAACACTAACCGCAATCATGCTCGAATAAGGTAATGTAGAAGCAGATTATTGAAAGTCTGAATGAGGGCAGTTGTTGAAGCAGAGTTTTAATATTATTATTTTTTTTTATATTATGTAGAGGAATGAGGGAAGTGACAAAATATGCATTGTCAATTTTTTTGTTTGATTATCGATTTGGCCTTTAGTCAATAAAGTCACGTATAATTTAATGTGAATCAAAACATGGCTGTGAGGGACAGAAGTAGTACATTACTCTGTTGTTTTGTTGAATTAAATACAGTTGGAACACAATGTAATATATAGGTACTATAAAAGACTAGGGTAGGATTTACTCTGAAATACTGTACAATTACATTGCATTGCATTGTTGTTGGACATGTTAAAATAATTTAACTGATGAAATAAAAATAAAAATATTGTGTCCTGAAGTGTCGCTCAATATTAGCTCCTTGTTTATGGATCTGTTGTATTAAGTTAATATAATATTTATGATCATGTTCATGCAAGGAGTTCCCAGAAAACATCAGTCTTGTTTGCACGATATTCTACTGACATTTTACATTTAAAACTTGAATAATAGGAGCATTTTAGCTTTATATTAATATATAGACAGCAAATATAACATGCCATTGAAAGATATTGAAATGTGCTACTAAGTTATATCCATTTAAGAGTTAATTATAATTTAATTAAATTTTAACTGCAATTTAATTGTTTTTTTTTTTACTAAGAATGAAAGTACAACAGTGAAAATGCACATTATATTTGGTCAAACATTTATATTTTTTACCTATATTTAACACTTGTCTAATCCTGTCTGTTCCAGAAATGGTAATACCCTTGTTTCATACTCTTCCAATTAAATATATTAACTAAAAATGCTTGTTCGCTTAGTAAAATGTGCCTCTCTTTTTTTTAAGTATGAAGCAGTACCTGTATAAGTGACAGTTCAATTGTAACCTGCAGGATGTCATTCACCTAATAAGAAAGAAGTAGGTGTTTGACTCTTCTCAGCTTGTTGCGTGTCAGGTGAAATATGGCTGAGCTCTTTGATGCTGAGAAAGGAAGTCCTGCTGAGTTCTCTTGACTTCCTGTGCTGTTCGCTGTAACTCTGGCCTGGACTGAAGCGCAGCAGCCAGACTCGCCCCAAAGGGAGCAGAAGTGGGCCTGACTTCATACATGATTAATACCTCCATCACTTTCTAAATGCCTGCCACAACTTTGCCAGACCAAGTCCGGAGTTTGGCTTCCAGATACATTGCCCTTTTTATAAGGGGGAAAGTCTTGTCCTGAGCGAGAAAGAAGCTTTCTTTAATTTGATAATTAGCATGCATGTTTTTTCGGGGTGAAAGCAAACGGTCGGTCTCATTAGGCTTAATTTTCTAATAGCCTTTCATCTAAATGGCATGTAATTTTGGCCATCCTCGATTGTATGCACTACCGGTCAAAAGTTTGGAATCATTATGGTTTGTTTAATGTTTTTGAAAGAAAGTCTATGTTGCTTACTCGGGCTACTTTTATTTAATCAAAAATACTGTGATACTGTGAAATCTTATTACACTGTAAAAGAACTGTTTTCTAATTTATTGCTTTAAAATGTAATTCATTCCTATGATGGGGCTTTTATTTTAATTTGTTAGCATTTATTGGCTTGTAAGATATATAAAAATATTCAGCAATTATCAATATTAGAGATGATTATACTTAAAGTTAAAATAGTTAAAATCAAATGACCTTTACACGTCATTATAACTAACATTAACCGATTTAATACATCAATAAGTTAACGACAATTGTTAGCCCTCATGTAAAAATTTCTTTATTTAAAAATATATATCTCTGAAGTTTAATGGGGAGAAGATTTTTTTTCAACACATTCTTAAACTATGGTTTTAATGACTATTTTCTGTTGTCTTTGCTATGCTGACAGTAAAATCTTACTAGTTATTTTGCAAGATACTAGTATTCAGCTAAAAGTGCAATTTAAAGGCTTAACTAGGTTAATTATTTCAGTTTGGTTTATTATGCAAGTCATTGGACAGTGTTTGGTAGCCAATCTGAAAATATATATATTTTTTATAATAATATATATGCTAATAATATTTATCTTAGCAGTTAAAAAAAAAAGGAAAAAGGTTTAAAACATGTTTTAATTCTAAACTAAACTAAAAGAAATAAGACTTTTTCTAGAAGAAAAATATAATAGGAAATAAGGTGCTAAACATCACTTAGGAAATATTTGAAAAAGAATTAAAATGTCACAGTAGGGCTATACTGTAGTAATACTTGTCTTTAACAGTATAACATTTTTAAAAATTTCCTCTAAAAAAGTATTTTTACACACAATTGTTTTTGCTTGTTCAAACTGCTTATTTAAAATAAGCTGAAACAACACAATTCTTAATTTTTTTGGGACAACTTAATTGTTTTACGGTATGTTCAATCCAGTTAAATTTGTTAAGTTAACTTAATCGAGTAAATTAGATGGAACCGTGAGGGTTTTTTTACAGTGTACACTGTACCTACACATGTTAGTACTGAGTATTTTATTAAACAATATGCACCTGCAGATAGGTGTAGAGTTAGTTGAATGTAATTACGAAATAATTTATTGTTATAATGATAATAAGTAATGTAATGTAAAATAAAGTGTTGCCAATAATCTACAGTTGAAGTCTGAATTATTAGCCCTCCTGAATTATTAGCCCCCTGTATATCTTTTTCTTCAATTTCTCTTTAACGGAAAGTTTTTTTTTTTCCAACACATTTCTAAACATAACAGTTTTAATAACTGATTTCTTTTATCTTTGCCATGATGACAGTACATTATATTTTACTAGATATTTTTCAATATACTAGTATTCAGCTTAAAGTGCAGTTTAAAGACTTAACTAGGTTAATTTGGTTAATTAGGCAAGTTAGGGTAATTAGGAAAGTCATAACGATGGTTTGTTCTGTATACAAACAAAAAAAAATAGTTCGAGAGCTAATAAAAATGACTAAAAAATGGTTTAAAAAAATTTTTAAACTGCTTTTATTCTAGCCGAAATAAAACAAATAAGACTTTCTCCAGAAGAAAAAATATTATAGGAAATACTGTAAAAAATTCCTTGATCTGTTTAACCACATTTGGGAAATAATTGAAAAAGTGAAAAAAACTATTCACAGGAGGGCTAATAATTCAGACTTCAACTGTATTTTATTCCAAACCTTTGAGCGGCAAATACTTTAAACACCTTCATGTCAATTGTGCATTTTTCCATGAGCTGCAGACCTGATTGTATAAATATAGACACTTTTTTTTAAATACGTGTGAGGGGGTGTGAATGTGCAGTCTCGAACACCACAGACATCTGCCCGCCGTGACCCCATTGTTGTGATAGGTGTTTGCTTTAGCTCAGAGAGGGCCCATTGTAATCCATCCTGCCGCTGAAAGGAGTTGCTATTAGCGGCCCCACAAACCCTGCTCTCTGTATCCCTCCAGCAAGGCCCGATACCCCAGAGGACGGCCTCAGACTGCTGCAAAAAAAGCCTCTTTAACAGGCCTTTCTGCATGGAGCCACCTGCTGATGGAGCTCTGGCCTTTGTGTCGCTGTCTACATAGGCTGATTCTTCATCCCATGGGAGCAACACGGGAAGGCCGGACAAGCTGGCTCCTGTCAGGGTCTACCACAGAGGAGCAGAAGGCCGTCAGATATATACGTACTGCTTGTTTGTTGGCCAAAAAGTGAGGTTGTCTTCTGATGTTGCATCTGGATGGTGCATCTGCGTTTTCGGCATCGTACAGTGGCTACGCTTTTTTGCCATTTCTTGTCGTCTCATTATGGTTTCATTAATGTGTAATTCAGCCTCATGGTTTTTGAATGAGGGATTAAAGTAGTATGTTCAATAGTATTGATCTAACTAATGTGAAGCGTTATGTGAACACTGAGGGTTTTACTCATGCATACGCTATACTGAGAACAATTATTCAAGTCTGATGGTGCACTAAATATAACATTATTATTATTATTATTCTGCAAATAACAGATGAGGGTTGTGAAATGAAATACTCTCTTGGTTGGCTTTTTTTAAAGAAAATATTGATAATTGAGATGCATTCTTGGTAGAGATTTTTAGCCGTCTGCTTGAATTATTGAAGGATTCGTCAGACTGATTTTGTAATTATAGATGTAACGTGGCTGATTGTTCTTTCACCGCAAGGTTTCTGTTCATGAGAGAGTTAATTGCTTCAGAATGATTGGGAAATGCATGAAAAAGCCACACAATTTAAATGTAATGTGCATCAGATGCCACTAAACAAAGAAACAATCGTTTGTTCGGAGGGTTGAGTTTCAGTGAACACTTGAAGAATGTTTTGGGGAGCAGTGTACATTTTGTGGACTACTTTTGTGCGCTACTTAGTATGCTAAGTGGATACATCGTCCTGAACTGACGCTGAAAAATTAGATGCATTGAAGAAAGAGAAATTTAAAATAAGTTTTATGAGCACAGAGAGATCATTTGTAAAATCTAGGGACGTTTGCTTTTTTTTTTCAACACCCATTTGGGTAAAATACATATTAGCAATAATTAACAAAAAATCATTAGTAAAACGTATTTGATTTACAGTCATTTAGGTTGAATGTACCTTATAAAACTCATTTATTTTGTTAATATTTTAAAAATTGTTATATTTATTTTTATTTATTTGTATCAAAAGTACATTGTACTGTAAAATGGCAACACTATGGCTCAGTGGTTAGCACTGTCGCCTCACAGCAAGAACGTCACTGGTTCGAGTGCCGGCTGGATCAGATGGCATTTCTGTGTGGAGTTTGCATGTTCTCCCCGTGTTCGTGTGGGTTTCCTCCAGGTGCTCCGGTTTCCCCCACAGTCCAAAGACATGCGCTATAGGTGGCTTGAATAAACTAAATTGGTAGTGGCAGCCCCTGATGAATAAAGGGACTAAGCCGAAGGAAAATAAATGAATGAATGAATGTACTATAAAATATTTCTGCCACAATGTTTTTCAAATTAAAACAAATTTTACTTTGATGGATTTTGAAGATCAAGTCCTTGTTCTTAAATATTCTTTGGTTTAATATTGATTGACGCTATAGTGGATTTCATCTTCTTATTAGGTGTAAAGCACAACCTTCTGTCAAATTCTATGACCAATGAAGATAATCAGTTTTATGACTGGATTGTAGGATTTCGTCTGTGCATTCTTTCATCTTCAGAATGTCTTGGTATTATACAGTATTTGGTACTGAAATTGTATTTATTGTTTTTCCATTTCCATTTTTTCTTTTTTTAAAGAGGTTTAAACTTGAATCTCTGATTTTCAGTTTGTGAACTTTAGCTTTTGGTCAACTCTGCATATACAGCTGTTACAAGAACAACTGATGTAATGCTCTTTCATTTCTCTCACACCGAGCCGTTTGATGAAAGTTAAAACTAATTTCCTACTCTTTCTGTTTCACCTTTATTATTTATTTCATTACCTTTTGTCTTTCTTTTGTCATTGTGATTTCTATTCCCCATCGTCCTCGTATACAGAGTAAATGCAGGTTTCAGTTCATCAAACATTAATAAGGGGAGAAATGTCACCTGTCCGTCAAAGAGTCGATTTCAGCTCATCAGCCGACAAAGAGCCACGTAACACAAGTTGACAGATAACTGAAAGTAAACTCTGACCTTCATCTGGCTATTGCACCATCAAATGAAGAGAATTTTAGGGATTGCCCTCTGACTAATGTCAGCGGTCTTGATCTGCGGATGAATTGACACCTGTCTTACTACATTGGCTCATGTCAGAGTTGTCAGATTCTCCTCGTGTACTCTCAGTTTATGGAGCCGTGTGAAGTTGTGAAGTGTAGATCACCCAGCCCTCAGTCAAACATATGACCGCTTTTGGAGAGTGTCAGCCGTGTAGTTTCAGCATGTTAAATCTATTAAATATTTATTTCAAATTTTCAATAATTTATAAATCAGAACGTTTGTCTGTGTTTTCAGCTGAAGCATTCTCAAAGTGCCATTTGATATGGTTTCAAAGACTTTAACGCTAAATTAATACTTTAAACAGTCGATTCTGTTGTTTCACAAAAGTTTGATTCAAGACAGGTCGTGTCTTGTAAAAGAAAAAAGGTTTGCATAAAACTAAACCGATCATACGGAGTATGTTTTACAAGAAAATACTATTCACTCTACCTACAATTTCACTCCATGTTACTTTCTGCTGCTTTGCACTAGCAACTGTGCTTTTAAGCTGTTTCAAAACATAACATTTGGGTTTTATTTAAGGAAATTACAATAAAACATTGAAAACATCAGCTTCATATTGCTAGATAATTCATATTATTTCCATGCCTAAAAAACAACCTAATTTATTCAAAATATGAGGTATTTATCGTGCACTGTAATTCAATTGACTTGCAATAAATGCTTTTAACTTGCAATAAAGCTTTAAACAAATGCTTTTAAAAAAATTAATTACAAAGAAACGGCATGTACCATTGAATTAAAGATGAATTTAAGAAATCAAAGGATCATAGATACTCCATTAATGTGTATTTTACAATCACACTGTTTTATAGTGTATTAGCATTAAATGTTAGATGTTGATCAGCTAAGCTCTAAGATATTTACCCATAAAAATCTAAATAAGCCCTTTTTACTTTAAGTATGTGTTTACCTTACTCGTACTATAATTAATCGCAATTGTGGCACATATTGAGTTTACCACTTATTCATTTGTGGCACGTACAGTAGGTCTCTGCTTTTCTGATCCCAGCGCACGAGTGTAAATAAAGAATCCTCCTGTTTTAGCTCGGCTCAGCGAGAACAGTCCTGGTCTGAGGCATTGTTTTGTCGGCTGCGCTCTATTCTGGCGTTCTTATTTATTCGTCTTAATTTGAGGCATTGCTTTCAGCTCCAGCGCCTGCCGTTCTCCAAGCGCTGGGAGCGATCCTGCTGACCAGCCGGGTCACAGGCAGAACGTGGGGCCAAAATGAGAATTTCTGCAAACAAACACAATCAGGCCGCGATTAGATTCCGCTTTCATGATCTTGAAAGGAAATGCAAAGGAGATTAGATAACAGGCGGGCCATAAGGCTCATTTATCCCACTTGGCGCTAAGTGTCTAGAGATGGCTAAATGCTTTAATTCCCCACTTGTGAAGAGCACCTCGGGCCAACTCCAGCTATTGCAGAACTTAACTAACGGTATTAATGTGTAACGAGGAAAAAATAGCCAAGCTTATCTCCTGAAAGTTTGCTTCAGTGTGTTCCGCTGTGCTGAGGCTTTTTTCTCCAAGTTCCCAACCGTTTTAAGTGGCACTCTGCAGTTAAGTGACCGTGGCGTTTTTTGGACCCTCCAAGAAAGAGTTGTCCCAGTGCCAGTGTTCTTGATTTGGAGGCCAGCGCTGGCACGCCGTGCCCGATCGTTGTTATCTGAGTGAGGCTAATGGACGTGCTGGAATTAGAACAGGCAGAAAACCTCCTAAATGGGAACCTTTGCGAGGCAGCTGTTTGCTAGTTCACAAGAATACCAATAAATGGCAGCTACATAGCTTTCCTTAATCAGATTCGAGCAATCAGCTTGAAAAAAGTTTTCCATATGGTGCAGGAAAGCGGCGAGAAGGAGAGCCAGGGCCAAGGGTTACTGCAAGGACACAGGCCACTTCAAGGTTAGCATGTCTGGCTACAATTAGCCACTCATAGAAGAAACGAGTACGACGCTTCAGGGAGCTATTGCAGCCCAGTCGTTTGTAATTAGTTAGTTAGGAATTACTGACAGTGAAAAGCAAAGTGTGGCTCTGTTTGATCGTTTACAAACAGGTTTGGCTGGGATGGTTGTCGCTAATTCACATACAATGAACTTGTAAGGATACAGCGGCTCTGAGGTGCCATGCGAGACTGAAGCTGCGTCCGAAATTACATACTGTTTGAAATTTACAGTACTTTACAACTATTAAGACCAACAACACACAACAGGCACTTTGTCAGGCACGTGCCTATTAGATCACAGAGTTACTGCTTTTGTTGTCTGTTGGAGCTTCTTTCTTGTCTGTTTTCCCAGCTGTCACTGGTGCAGTACCTTTACAAAAGGGTACATAATGAAAAGTTGAAGGTACATGTTAGTACCTAAAAAGTACACTAGTGTTCCTTTTCAACTTATAAGGTAATATGTATCTTTATATGTATCTATCCAATATGAATAGGTACACTGTAAAAAATGCTTGCTGCCTTAATGTTTTTTAGTTGAATCAAATTAACTTTTCTAGTCATCTCGATGTACATCAGTCAAACCAACTAAAAATATTAAGTTAAACTTTGTATAGCTTAAAAGAAATAGTTGAAACATGATTAACTTATTAAAATAACTGAAAGTAGCATATAAAACATTTGTTGTCATAACTTATGTAATTTCATATAATGTACCATGCAAGTGACATCATTTTACCTTTTATTTCTGAGAGTGTACTGTATATTCATTGTTTTGATTTCTGCACTATGGAAAACATAAACTGAATCCTGGAATCTAGTCATGAAAAGAGAATCAACTATATAACAAAGAATGTCATGGAATATGGCAAATCTTAGATGAATGAGTCAAAAGCACTGATGTGCATCTAATCAAACTGAAACTGGGGATTCTTGTCTGTGAATATTAAACTGCAAATAGACTTGAATGAATGAATGGTGCAAACATGTTTACCATACACAAACTTAAACACGCATGACGTGTGGCTTTTCCATCATATGCTGCTGTCTCATGAGAGCATGAGCACATGAAATTCATATTCAGAAATGTACATTTTAACTTGCATTTCCTTTTTTGTGGTTAAATGGGTAATTTTATGTATTTCGAAGAAAGTATTTATAGACTTCTGTTGAGTTTTATTATGTGACTTGCCAGTGTCAGTTAATTGGCCTCAAATGATAGTAAAGTGTTAAAGGGGATGAATGTGCACTTTAGATTCTTGTAGTAGGACATCCAAATACTTTTTATGTATGTATTATGTTTTCTAACATACTACTACATGTATGTTTTTCAACTATATAGGCACAGGGTAAAGGAGTACTTGAATCAAGGACAGTTATTGCATCATCTAGATCAAACACAAAACATATTTTTATGTTTTCAGGATTTTTAGAAATGCATAATAATAAAAAACAATATATTTTTATGGTAATAGCTTTGTCTTTTCCCTTCTGCCACTGCTTGTAATTCTGCATCAATCCCGTAATCCAGTTTGCAAACCAAACGAAGTTTGAAGGACTCTGTGGTCTGACAACCATACAAAGTCATCAGTATTCACCGCAAATATTTGTCTCATAAGATTCATGTCAGAGCAGGACAGAGTAAAGATGTTCAGATCTGTCTACATTTATGCGACTTTGCTTCATCTTCTCGTCATAGCAGATTGTCTTAAACGATATGAAATCCTGTCAGTCTCACATCAGCCTTTTTTTTTTAACAAGACTCTATGAAATCAGCTTTCAGCTCATTTCATAATGTTCTTTTGGCTGTAAATTTTAATAAGCCCTGCAATGTCTACTTTTAAAGGAGTGACTGTTTCCGTCTTTCATAAGAAAAGTTATTCTGTCGCCCAGATGTTGTTCGCCAAAACTTTGATTGCGGCACAAGTGTTTCATAAGCAATACAGCTTTTTTCCCCCCTCCTGATAAAATGTGACCATTTTTCTGTGGTCTGACAATAAACCAACACACAAAGAAGAGTCCATGTTATGTTTAAAGATAAACAGTGGCAACGTTTTCCCTCTGCTAAATTAACAATCTCAGCCTTTTTTTCCCAGATACGGCAATTTTTGTATTAATATACGTTATATTATGAGTTACGAACACAAAAATAAAGATGATAAAAAAGAATCCTTAAAACATTTGCATGGAAATTGGCTTTGTTCTGTTGTGGAGTCATGGAAAATTGGCATACACGCAGCACAATGAGCTGTAAGATCAAAAACTGAACGCTACCATCATGACAGCTAGCAAATGTTAGCATATTGTTCCGCTAAGAACTGTCATGCTAATTAGCTAATTAAACGTAATCCTTACAAAAGTGCAGTCACACAACAGGGGCCTCAAATGCCAGAGATCTCTTCATCTCTATGCATACTTATTCATTTTTAAAGCCTTGTTGACTGAATGTCTGAAGACTTGAAAAGGAGAGAAAGACTTTCCAACAATAGAGGATAAACAAGGTTGGTTGAAATCAGCCCAAGAGAAACACTCGCCTCTAGGGGTCACTTTCTGCTATTGACTTTGGCAGACTCTCATTGTAAACTCAATGCGTCCCAACTGTATGTGCAGTCAATGGAGTGCATGTGTGCTCTGCTCTCAAGCAACATGCAGCTCCTGTGTACTCAGTTTGTTGTTAAATTATCTGTTTTTGTTGTCTGAGAATGTGGTATTTGTTGAATGTGGTATCAATAAAACATATTTTTTATTTGTGGATTATCAGTATCATATCAGTTACTGGAAGTTATTATATTTGTTGTTATCAATAAAGCAGAAATTTAACTGTATATTAATGGGGTTTTTTTGTTGGCAATGTTTTCTTCAACTTAAATCTTAATCTCATTCAATGTAAGAGTAATGTATATACATGTATCATAAATCTTGCTTATCCTTCAAACCTCTAGATTTAACCCATTTTTCAACAAGTAATTTAACTGGATATTTAAAAATATAACAACATTTCGGTTTTGTATATCTAATAGATTAATTTAAATGAGAGATTTGTAGGGGTGTACTCATAGTATATGCTGAGCACTGTGTGTGTGTGTGTGTGTATAT
>CAIGQW010053321.1:8478365-8500081 GCA_903798125.1 Danio choprae
CAAAGAGGAGGCCAAGCAGAGCAGAAAGACCTCACAGTGTGTCTAAAATCCACCTGTCAGGTAATGTTGTTTGGCCCGACACTAAAAAAGCTTTCCTAATTCTGCATGCATGATAAGTGCGGCGTGACAAGCCCTGCCAATTCAAGAAGTCCGTCTTAGCATAAAAGTCCCTTCCAATCAGCTCTCCTCGTCCAGCGGCATCCATATGATGAAGTGGCCCGCTAAATTTCAAGAGCGTCTCTGGAATGCTAGCAGATTCTTGTCCACTGAAATGACAATTAGAGTCACTTTGGACACAAGTTAGGTTTGATGTGTGCTGTCGGCTGCAGCGAGAGTGATATGTCCCGAGACAGAGACTAATATGGCTCCTGCACTGATTGCATTGGCCCCTCATGATCCGCTCATTGACCACTCCAAACGTGGGGACAGGAGATGGACGTTTGGGCTGAAAGGAGAGCAGATAGTCCTCTGCCTCACTTCATGTTGGCTAAAATGGATTTGTCGTTGAGCAGGCTGCTTTAGTTTTTTCTGCTTTTGCTGGATTTCTCCTTTCGAGAAGAGTGTGCCAGTTGGCGTGATGGATTTAGTCATGATTAACATCATCTTTTTTATGTAATTAAGTCATGCAGTGCAAGTAATGGAGAAATAATGTGCGCACTGTTGGTGTTTTGTGGATGTCATTGGTTTGTGTTGCATTTTTAAAAAATGGCTGGGTTCCACACAATTTCTTGATGTCGTCCCAACACAAATCAATTAAGTGAGTTAGTCGTTTTTACAATTTTAAATGGATCGAACATAAAATAACTAAGTTGTCTTAAGAATTGTTTTGTTTCAACTCATTTTAAATAAGTAGAATGAACAAGCAGCAAAAGTCATTTTCTGAGTGTGTACTGTATTCTGGACAAGAGACCTTTATAATGCCTTGTGCTCCCCCACATCAAAAGGGTTGCACTTTGGTGATAATTAAATTACATTACATTTAAATAATATTTAAGTTTTAACAACACTTTTTTCTGTTTTTTTTTTGTCTTTACTATTTTTACTATTTAAAATATTATTTATTTTAATTAAAGAGTCCCGTTTTGGGTTTTGTTGTTGGGTTTTGTTTATTAATTTTTTTGTTTCTGTGTTTTTTTTCTTTCTTTTGGTTTTGTTTAGTTTTTGTTTTCCTATTTAAAATATTTTATATTTATATATATATATTTGTGTATTTGTTTTTTAGCACGTAATTATATATTATATTGTTCAAAATTAAGATTATTATTATTTTTTTTTACTATTTCCTAACTCCTGTTTAATGGAGAGAAAAAAGTAAACACATTTTTAACATAGTTTTAATAAATAACTTATTTAGTTTTTTACTGTGATCACAGTACGTAGTATTTTACTAGTTATTTTGCAAGGCACTAGTATTTAACTTAGTGTCATTTAAGGGTTAATATTAATTAACTTGATTTAAAGGAAAAATTATTTGCCTCCCTGTAAAATTAGTATATATTTTCTCAAATATTTCACAATTGCTGTTTAATAGAGCAAGGGAAATGTACAGTATTTCCTTTTATGCTTTTTCTTATGGCTTATTTCTTTTAGTTTGACTGAAATTAAATCAGTATTTGCATAAAAAAAAATTATTACCCTCTTTAAGTAATTGTTATTTTTTGATTGGCTACAGGCCAATCCACTGTTGTTCAGTGACTTGCTTAATTACCTTTACTAGTCTAATTAACTTAATTGACATAGTTTAGCCTTTAAATTGCACTTTAGGCTGAATACGAGTATCATGCAAAATAACTAGTAAAATATTATATACTATCATTATGAGAAAGACAAATTAAATTAGTTATTAAAGCTGTTTACAAATGTGTTGTAAAGAATCTTCATCATATAACTTATATATGAAATTGTATATTTAAATATGCATTTCATTAGCTTTTCCCCCCTTCATAACATGATGTGAATGAGGCCGCCTCATAAATTGAAACCTTTGCCTTCACCAAAATGTGACAGAAAATGCTCCATTTCTGAAACACGTCTTCATTGTAGCAACTAAAAAAAACCCTCAGTTGATTTCCAGACTTGTATGATTTTCGTGTGACAGAATAGTCACCGCGTGTCAGTCCACAGTCAGACAGTCATGCATTTGTAAACGCCTCACTGATATCTAATGTGGTTTTGTGGCAAGTTGATCGGTAAACAGCTCGTCATTTGACTGATGTGGTTGTGAAGAAGAGCTGAAATGTAAACAGTTGCTGTTTGGAGTGTCTGGGCCCGGTTTATTCCTGCTTTTAGTTATCAGAGCGCTTCAGTAATTGCTGTCAGTTAGAGACATAAAGGCAGTGGTTTGCAGGAGTATCTGTGCGGATCCTCTCGGATGTGGCTTTTTCCCCCTCGCCTCCTGAGACTCCCCTCATCCTCACCATCCTTGTTTACCTCGTATTGTCAACAAGCAACACGCGTTCAGGAAAAAAAAAAAATTAAAGCAGGCCTACCAGACGCTGCACAACAGGCTCTGTAATTGAGCAGATTAGCCTCTGTACGCCAGCAGTGATTTGAGTGTGAACAAGGCGCCAGGAACACAAGTTGTTGTTTTTTTTCAGGAAAAATGGAAGAATAGGAGGGTTTGACATTGTTATTATTTTACTGTGCCACCTGCTTTTCTCCTTTCATGAAACAGAACAGACTCTGATTATTGTTTCTTTCAGAGCTGTGTGGCACAGTTTATTTGTTACTGATTATCCCTCAACATAATAACTAACACTGTAAATAATTTATGGACAAAAAGTCAAGACAACACATATTTTTATGTTGCTTTAACTTATTTTGATAAGTTAATCAGGTTTCAACTATTTTTTTAAGTTTAACTTAGTATTTTTAGTCCGTTTGATTGATTTAAGTTGAGATGACTAGAAAAGTTCATTTGTTTTTACAAACAATTTAAGGCAGCAAGAATGTTTTTACATTGTATTATAAAGGCAAAATTTGTGGTATTTCAGCGCAAGTCTATAATAACCACATAAGGAATAGGCATGGGACGATAACTGGTTTAAAGGTGTACTGCAGTTTGGAGAAGTCAAGGTTTTAAAACCACTAACATTTTCTCTTATACCGTTCCAGTATATGTAAGATTTTTTGGTTTTTAGGGGAACAGTATCTCTAGCAGAAAATATATCCAAAGATGCTGTTTTTAGTTGTAAGGAAATCTGAGTTTTTAAAACTAATGGAGACAGCAGAAGTCAATGATTTATTTGAATTATTGAGCCTGACATGTTTACTGTTCTAAAATATTTTAAATGTTTCTCAAAATTAAACATATTGTGGTAAAAGGGGAAAAAGTAGTTGTTTTTTACTCAGACATTTAAAAAGAACATATTTTAGAGCAGAATCACAATACCGTGATATTGTGAAACCGTGCTATTTTAATTATATAATATATCATCAAAGTTTGAACGAAGATTGAACCATTTGGGCTCAAGAAATTAAGTTTGCAGGTTTACCGAAGATTAATTACGTTTTTTTGTCAACGAAAAAGCGTTTAGATTTTTTAAAATATTTTATTTTATTTGTTCTGTTGTTTTCATTTTTGCTGTAATTTTTTTTGTACAATTTTGTTTATTTTATGAAGATGCATTCTTCTACAATTCATTCCAATCAATATAAAATTTGAAAATATTTCCAAATAGGGTCATCTTGTGAAATTGTGCACATATCGCAATATATATCGCAGAAAAACTAAATATCGCAATGTTTGTTACCAAGATCATGCAGCTCTATTACTAATACTTAAATTACTGTAACGTTTTCTTATTCACTGTACTTTTCTTAAAAAAATGTTTCACTTGTAAAACATTATTTAAATTTTAATGCTCTATTAGTCTTTTACTTCTCTATTTTCCTTCAACCTCTTTTCCTATTTTTTTCTTTAAGTCACAAATTTGTTTATTTTTATCATTCTTAAAAACCATTGGCTAAGCAGAATAATCAAATCGAGAGTAAAAAATCTCAGACAGACTGACATAAAGACACAAATGCTTATAAAACATATCTAAATGCAGCAAGCATGTACAGTGTGGAAGCGTTAAAATCATCCAAGAAGATTCAAAATCATCCCACGCAATGACAGAGAGACTATTCGAGTGCTTGTCACTGATGAGAAGATGAAGGATGGCCAACAGTATGATGACAAAAATCACCAAATGGCCTACAAAATGAACTACAGAACGTTACGTTTTCAAATACAGTACATTCACAAATTGCGTGTTTTTCTTAATCAGTGCAGCACAAGCTTGGTTTGCGGCGCCAATTTCTGGACACTCGTAGCTTGTTAGTCAGGATTTAAAGTGCTCAATAAGCGCTGACATATCGTCACCGCTAGATATTTTCCCCTTTTTAAAAAGAATTTTAGGTAACACTGATTTCGCTCTGCATGTTAATACATCAACCTGCTTTCCGTCAACTTATTATAAGTGCTTATATGAATGTAAGGTGTTCTCACATTAACTTAATCTCATATGTTAAACGTATAATCCCTGAATGGAAAAATAATTGAACTTTGAAACATCTTCAAAAGAAAACAGCACTGATTTAAGTTACATTTTTAATGTGGAGGGCATAAGGGGAAATAATTTCACAGCGTAAAACTCACTACTCGCTTATCTTGACTACTTTTTTTCCTCATACTTTGAGTAGTATTTAGAGCAAATACTTTTAAAGTAGTTTTGAAGACGCTTCAAAATATATGACTCTTCATTGATACACAGCAAAGCAGTATAATAGCATTTTTATGCATTAAATTACCTTATTATTACACATTATTAGAAATCACAGTCGAAACATCAGATTAAGGATATATTTTGAATGTCTTTTATAAGGAAGTCACTTGCATCTAATGTTTTTATTTATTTATTTATGACCATTTTTTTTGTGACAGATACAATTTGAAAAACTACCGACTACCACAATCTGGCATTTCATTTACAAATAAACAGTATATTAATATAATTTTTAATGCCTCAATATACCGAATAGTTTCTATCTGCATTGTAAAACAACCATATTTCATGCTAACAGAATTTAGTGAATTCCCTCTTTATTTTATCTGTGTGCACATATAACGTGTACAGTGCTCAGCATATATGACTGCACCCCACTTTAAAAATGAATATTTTTATCCATTTCTCAGTGAATATGGGTAATATATATTGGTGCGGTTGAACAAAACAGATTTATTAAACAGATATGTTTATTAAAATAATATTTTAGTCACAGAACATCTTTAAAAATGGAAAGAGAATACATTTAAATTCATGCAAAACATTGCAAAATAAATTACAAACTACAACATTTCAACAATATTGTATATATGTTTTGTTTCTCTTGATTTTTGCTATTTTTGAAAATATTATTTAATATTTTTCCCTAACATATAAATTTGGGCTACTCATTTTTGAACCGTTATTGTAAGTTATTTTGTTAGATTAGCTCCAGATTTGGCTTCAGTACTGACTATTGTATATGTATATACATTATGACTATTGTATAATGTATATGCACAAATATAATATTGTAAAGCATCCTATAGAAAATATTAATTTAAATGAGAGATTTGTGAGGGGCGAACTTATATATGCTGAGCACTGTATATGCATGAACATGGGGTTGTACAAGATGTCATGGGAGGATTTGGCTTACCTGCTGGCTGAGATCTCTTTAATTTGTCCTTTATTGACAGACGTAATATTCACTTAAAAAAGGCACTGACTAGAGCCAAATCCCACCTCTTGGCTCAAAGCTCCAGGAAATTGCTTGCATTAGGAAGATATATTGGTGTGAAAAGATCCCACGACACTACGCTGAACTCAAGCTCGAACACGTTTTCTTGATTCCAGTGCTTGTGTTGCTGTTGTTGTTTTGCACACGCGCGAACCGCCCAATAAAAGTATAATAGTTGGTTTATTATTATTGCAACAACAATGGGATTTAAGCGCGCCTAACAGTCAGAATGCAATGTACAGCAACTGTGCACTAGAGGTTTGGACTGCAGTCACTGACAAATATATGATGTGTGATGTCTATGAGTGATGATGGAGCTGTTTTTTTAATGCGTTTTGGAGTCAGGGTATTTTTTGGCTTGCTTTATACGTACACGAAGAGACACATATATCTCCCTGTGGCCTTAATTTCACTCAATTTCCTCCGGTAAATAATACTAGCTTTTGATAAAAGGCTTTATTGAAGCTGTTTCCCCCCCCCTCATCCTGTTAAAGGCATTTCGTTCATTCACATTTAATTGAGTAAATAACCCCAAACGCCATGATGAATCTTTAACGATTTGAGGTGAAATTATCTAAATGAGTTTAATGATATTTGGCTTTTTTTTTTAATGCGTAAGCCTGGCTTTCTCTGCAAATCTCAGCGAGTAAATGAATAAGCATGTGTTTTGCATGTGTTTGTACAAGAAAACAAAACAGATTTTCTTCTGGTCTGGCAAGTGTGAAACCATTTAAAAAAAGATTTGATGTTTACTCAGTTTTATATGAAAACGAAACCCCAAACACATGCAGAAAGCAACCAGGGTTACATGAAAGAATTTTATAGAGTCGATATAAAAACTTAACATTATTAGATTTATATTAAGTGCCTGGGTGTAGCAGTTTTTGTGTGGGAGCAGATTTTTACAAGGCGTATTTGTTATTCGGGGTTAATATCTTCCGCATCCAACAGAAAAAATATCGTTAACTTGTCGGCTTTGACTTACATTGTATTATTATAATATTTTTTTTTACTATTAAGTCAATGGCGACCAACATTGTTCAAAATATCTTCTTTTTGTTCGACAGAAAAAAAGAAACCTAATAAAGGTTTGGAGCTTTAAAAGGAACAGTTTCATTTGAAGTGCAGCTGTGTTCATAAAAACATATTTTACTTTATTTCATGTGATTAAACATCCACTATGGGAACAGAAAATGGAAATGTTTACATTTCCTGCTTTTAACACAGATTAGATGCAATGTCCTATATTTTTATAGCTTCTCTTTCACTCAAAAATGTAATTTGCTGTTTGTTCAAACTACTTATTTAAATTAAGCCAAAACATCACAATTCTTGAGTTTTTTTGTGGACAGCTTAATTGTTTAATGTCTAATTCACTTGAATAAAAAGAACAAAAATGAATAAGTTAACTTAATTCCTTCTTGTTGTTCCAATACAAATCGATTGTGTGCAACCCAGCATTTTTATAGCGTTCCATGGCTGTGTTTTCTGTCCTTTAGATTAGATTTCGATTTAGACTAGATTTTTTTGCATTGAAAAATGTTGCATTGATTAAGAAGGATTTTTGGGAGTTGCATATTTAAAAAAATAAATAAATAAAAAGGAATCCATTACCCTTGAAAGAACTGTTTCAGCAACTCTAAATACAAACATTACTGCATAGTACATTGTTTCCAAATCTAATAGAGGGATTTTGCAACCGTGGCACAATTTTAAATTCCAAAAACAAATCTTTCAGTCCACAAAATAGTCACTTACAGTATTTCCAAGTGTAAAGAACATTAAAATCACCTAAAGAACTTTTCCTGCATTAATCTTTTATTTTTTATCAAAATGTGATGGACGTTGAAGAAACTTTATGGAACCATTGATGCCAATAAAGAACTTTCATTTGATGTCATTTATATTTCATGTGAAAAAACTTTTAAAGAACAATATTTTTTTTTTTGAGGTACCATTTTTTTTGTGTGGGAGCACATTTTACAAGGTGTATTTTAAATGAATTATGTAGCTTTTTTGGTCAAATATCATTGTTTTCTCACTGTGAGGACGATACATCTCTTAATAAGATCTGTCTGTCGTGCATTCGAAAATATTGAAATTGGTACGTGCTGATCTCTACTTACATTAATGAGGGTCTAGAGAAATTTTGACCTTGCGGTGCACGTGAATCAATATGAAGTTGATAAGCCAAGTTCATTGCTGCCTAACATAAAACAAACCTGATTTGTTTACTTACCTAAGCTGGGGTATGTCAGGCCCATTATGAAATGATTTATAGACCACCATCCAATGAAATTGTTTAAAGTAGATTAGGTTCAGGGAACGATCAGCACTAATATGACAAGCTGATGCCGCATGACAGGTAACCAAGCAAACAAGTTCCTGAAATTCAGATTGAATTAGAATCCTAATAATCCTGCAGGGAGTCCCAGATTCAATCACAGAGTCTGGAGAAGGGGTGTGAACTCCACATACATCCCTAAATAAGCGAACACATACACACACACACACACACACACACACTGCATGACTCTGTTGTGGAATAGGAGTACAGTATGTGCACGTGCGTGTGTGTGTGTGTGTTCACATGAACATAAATCATATACTTGTATCTTAATATTCTATAAAATGTTTGCGCTAGTTTCCTAATGTTTTTGTTTACTTTCTTTCATTTTTGTATTACCTTCAATAAAAAAGATATTTAAAACTTTAAGCTAAGCACTTGCCCCTTATTTTCTCTGATATTGATGCAATGCCAAAAATAGGGAACGCAATGCACAACACAGTGAGTGCCGCTCTCAGAAATTCTGTACCAAAGGCATTTATTGACCCGTACCTAATAAAAGCGCAGGCTCACATCACAATGATAAAGGGCTTCTGCAATAAAGTAAATATTATCTTTCAACAAAGTGAATTTATGCAGCACGCAGAAAGCATTAAGACTAGTTAAAAAAAGTGAAATCTTCAATTCCGTAATGTCTTTATGAGTGTTTACATATTTTTGTGGACGATTCCCCCCCCCTTTTTTTAACTGAAATTTCCTCTTTATTTGAAAATAATGAATATAAATGAGTATTGTTCCCTCCGTTCCCAGGCACGTTAAAGAGATTGTCTGCATATTGGAATATTAATGTGAAAAGTAAGGAAGGTGCATTGTCTGGACATTTGAATATGCATGATGAATATTGCATTATAGCAGCAACAAATTCCAATTGTGAAGGTTGAGAACAAATCTATTATATATTAGTATTGGTCTTATACATATATTTGCTTGGCGAAAAAGTTTCACCTGACATATGTGGCAAAATTTGAAAAACACATTACTTTTATTTAGTGGAGGTTTTTTTTTTTTTTTTTACTTGCCTTAATGGATTATTTTGCGCTTGTAATCATAACACAGAATTTTTGAGGAACCCGTAATCTACACCCTTATGAAAAAAACCTTTTTGGTGCTATCTAAAACATTTTTAGGGGTTCAGATTTGCTTTTTTTTTGCATGTTCAGTGGAGTTTCTTCAGATTTCTTTGTTTATCTTATAACTGTCTAACTCTGTCTGCTGACTCTATTGGAGCATCTGTAAAAAAAGAATTTAGAAAAAGATTTAATTACTTTGAATTATTTAAATTAATATAGTTAATTCTCATTTTTAATTGAATAACTAATTGTAATTTAATTCTGTTGAAACACTTTGAAGAAGTGCTTTTAATATTTGAACAAGGCTGCTTTTAAAGAGAGTATGCAGTTGGAAGGCTGAGCTCCAGGAAACCAACAATGAGTCTATAAACGGGTAACTTGAATCATTAAATTTAGCATTAAATATTTCTTTAGCATGTAATCGTTCTAAATTGAATGGTTACTTTTGTCAGGTTCTTTGAGAAAAACTGTCATTTCCAATAAACCTTTCCACTGGACGAAAATGTTCTTTAAGGTTTAAAGGCATTCTTTAGTTCATTAAAATGGTCGAATCTTCAATACACTCCTAAAAACAAAAATTGTTTTGGTTCCCAAAAGAAACTATCAGTCAACAGATCTTAAGAGAACCACTATTTTCTATTTTTATTTTGAGGAATATATTAATGACTGGCAGCACGGTGGCGCAGTGGGTAGCACAATCGCCTCACAGCAAGAAGGTTGCTGGTTCGAGCCCCGGCTGGGCCAGTTGGCGTTTCTGTGTGGAGTTTGCATGTTCTCCCCGTGTGTGCGTGGGTTTCCTCCGGGTGCTCCGGTTTCCCCCACATGTCCAAAGACATGCAGTATAGGTGAATTGGGTAAGCTAAAAGTTCATAGTGTATGAGTGTGAATGGGTATGTATGGATGTTTCCCAGTGATGGGTTGCAGCTGGAAGGGCATCCTCTGCGTAAAACATATGCTGGATAAGTTGACGGTTCATTCCACTGTGGCAACCCCAGATTAAGGGACTCAGCCAAAAAGAAAATGAATGAAAATGAATGAATATTAATGACTGAAATAAACTTTTGTCTGTTTTAACTTTTTGTGGAATGTAAAGGTTTTCGGATGTTAAAGATTCTTCATAGAACCACTGAACAACAGGCAACAGTGGTAACAGAATTGAACCTGAGTAGCAATTTCCAACTTGTTAATCATTCTTAATTAAGGAAAGCAGTGTAACTCAGAAATGGATATGTCTTTATTTTTCATAGCTTTTGTATCTGTGTTTGCTGTCTGTGTGTTCTTTCACCATGGGTCTTTTGCAGTGAAAAATATTGCTTTGCATGAGGAGGAGGATTTTTGACAGTCATAGATTTAAAAAACAAAAAGGAAGAAATGAGGAATCCTAAACACTTAAGTGAAAATATACTCCCCCTCAAATGGTTCCAAGACTTTATGGGAACACAAAAAGAAAATAATTGAAAGAATGCACGAAAATCTACGTCTACTGGTTTTCAACCTTCTTCAAAATATCTTCTTTTGTGTTCAATAAAAAAAAAAGAAACTCAAACAGCTTTGGAACAAGTGGAGAGTAAATGATGAAAGAAATTAAATGGTTTCTCCTGTTAACAAAAAAACACAATTTTATCATAAAAAGGTTCTTTAGGATGACACACAGAAGCAGTTCCATTTGAAACTGTTTCAAGAACCTTTAAAGAACTATATTTTATATGTAGCAATGTTCATAAAAAATATTTAACCTTCCAGTATGGTAACAGAAAGTCCTTCTAAAGGGTAAAAAGCAATCCAACTCATAACAATTCATTGTAAATGGTCATTTTTCATGTAGTCTGTGTATCTGCATTTTCAGCTTTACACCAGCTCTTTCACAGTGAAGGATGTTGCTTTGCATGAGAAGGAGGATGAGTATGTTTCAGATCAGGCCCTAATTAGGGCCCCTAGCGTCCGTCCGTCCGCCCGGTGTGTCTAATGAGAGGTGTGTGACAGAGCAGGGGGCTGCTGAGCGCCAAGACCCTCTGATGGCAAGAATTATAGGCCCGGTGATCCCCAACACAGCACGATCCACACCTGCAAATCCCTCACCAATGCCCTCCTCTGCTTTTGATGTGCAATTCTTTTCATGTCTTTAACTTGCGCGACATCAAGAACCGATATCCCGTTGCAACCGCCGCAGAGGGGTTCAGGTGTAATCATCTATTATACGTTTTAATCATACTAATTAATTGATAATAGAGGCAGTAATTAACAACGGGGTGCGTCGTGTTTGCACGATTACAGGAATTCGTTTGGGAAGGCAAAGTTGAACAATACGGCAGCAATCACGCCACTTAATTTTCCCGCTCGTGCTGTAACGACCCCGGCACATCAATGTGTTTCAGATATCCACCCGCGTACGGGGCACACATTTATCTTGGGAAGAACAAAAAACTTTCCTAGACCTGCTCGACATGCGAATAAGGCGCCATAGGATGCAGTGGGAGTCACGGCTCTTGATGTGACTGGGAAGTCGATTATGGCTACAGGGAGCTAGAGTGAGTTACAGTTCCCCTCTGCAGGAAATTAGCCCGTTATCAATTATCAATTAGACTGCCATGTGATTTACAGCCTTTACGCAGGTGGTAGTTTTTTCTTTTTTTTTCTCCCCTCCTCATACTCTTTCACCTGTTATCTATTTTTATGAACACTCGCATGCTTTCATCCAAGGAGCGCTCAATCTGCCAGCACATGTGGAGAACATTGACTCTTTTTCTTGTTTAACTACGCTTTGTTCCAGCACTGAAGCCCTTTTCTCGTTCTGTCTTCCCTGTAGCTTTAAGATATTTGGTGTTCTTGCATTGGAAGAATAGGTCAGTGAGTCAGAGCAGCGTAGCTGTAAATCACACAAAGGAAAAGAGGGCCTTGCTAAAATTAACAAATGCTGGGCCGTCCTGCTTGCTTACTATAAATGGAGGAATATGGATTTTTGTAAAACAAAATGGAAAAACATTAAACAATGTACTGCGTCAACTTGCAGATATATAGATATATTTTCGCATTTATAATCGTTAATTTAAATATAATTTATAGTTTTCTTTTAAAGGGATAGTTCACCCAAAAATCTATCTTTTTTTCCATCATTTACTCGCCCTTTACTTGTTTCTATGGGTTAAACTTGTTTCTACGTGTTAAACAGTCATCATAATCTTAAATCCTTGAAAATCTTTTATATTTGATTAAAAAGAAATTATGTGCATTTATATGTATTTACGTCTGTATTATATCATCTTTGCATGTGTATGTGTCTATATATATGTATGTGTCTTTACGTTGTATATGTCTATAGGCGGGACAGTAAATTTGTTGTTTTCTCTTCTGGCTGCTGTTTTCAGTCTCACCCCTTTTTTTTCCTTTTCTGAAAGTCATCGTGAAGTTTTTCTTTTATTATTTCAGCAAAGGGGATTGTAAATTTTTTTTTTTTTTTTTTTGTACTCTCCCATTCACTCCGCTCTAAGTTTACCCAACGATGATGACTTCCGCTACTGAGAATTGTGAAAAGGGTCCATTCTGTTGAACATAAAATAAGATATTTTGAAGAAAGCTCTAACTTGTAACCACTGAACCTCCATAGTATTTGTTTTACTTACCATGGAAGTCAATGGTTACAGATTTTGTGTTCAAAAGAAGAAAGAAAATCATAAAGGTTTGGACGCACTCATCTCAACCAAAAATACTGATAGTCTATCTCAAGGTGTTATTCTATAGTGTCATAAATAATGATTACATAATAACACCATCCCTGGTTGATTTGTGCAGTTAATAATTTGCACCTTAAAGAGTAAAACAATGAAACTTTTTTTTTTTTTTTTTTTCAGAGCAACATGGTCTGATCCACCATGATGCCTTTTGGCTGAGAGCAGAGGGTAGCACTCGGGCACTCATTAACAGGCTGCCCACAGGCACAGATACCTGTCCCGCCAGTGCACTTGACACTCCCCTCAAACCTGTCTGTCTCCCGTCCATGTGCCCCCCATCCTGTCTCATTACTTATTGATTTGTAAATCAATAACACCTTTCAGGCTGTCTGAGACGGAAGAGGAGAGAGAACTGCCCTTGCTGCCAGCACAAAGAGGAAGATACTGGAGGGTAAAAGCAAACTAGACCCTTTTACGTAAGCGAGTGGTGGCAGAAAATGGGATACATTTCACATTTAGATGTATGACAGCGACAAGCAAGGAAAATATGATCCGTTCAGCACTTGCGCTCCTTGTTGGCTCAGCGTTCCTGTTTTTAAAGGATGTTTCACCCAAAAATAGAAATTCTGTCATAATTTACTTGCTCTTGTGTCATTTCATATTTGTGTGGCTTTTTTAACCAAGGACAAATTGGAAGAATTGTTGTAGTTGATCTTTTGTATACAGTATCCACTTACAGTAAAAGTGGGCTTGAAGTGTTCCAACTATACCAAATTAGTAAATGAATTAATGAATGAATGAATGAATGAATGTATTAAATTAATCATAAATTTAATAAACAATTAGTTGAAAAAGAGGATAAATATACAAGCATGTATATACCACAATATATATACCAAATATGTCATGTGGACTGTAATGCTTGTCTGATGCTTTTATTCACTGAAATTCTAGACATGCTAATGAGATTAGTAGTAATATATTCCTGAAATAATCTCTTTTTTTAATTTGAGTCAGAATATTTGGTAAATAATTTTACAGAAAAACTACCGCATGGCTTTAGAAGACTTGTGGTGTGTCTGAAATTGTTTACTTTCTGAATATGTGCTGCAATTGAATGTTCTAGCCATCTTGGGATTCTTTAACTTCTTTAACTAATCTTGGGAATTGTAAGGGGTTATAAGTTGCGGGAGTTGCATCATTTCATTTCCATTAACAAATCCTCTCTTGTGGCCTTATGGGATAGTAAAGTGTCTATTGAATGTCAACTCCTGAATCTCAGTGGTAGTAGTATTATATGGGTACTTCTCTGATACTAATACTATTTTTCTAATACTATGACGTACTGTTCATTCGCATAATGTTTTACTATTAATAGGAAAGTATGCTGCATTAAAATATATTTCAGATCATATGGATACATTTCTTGATGCATTTGTGTCATTTTTGAAGTTTCTGGTAGTTTGCATGCTATTGTTTTCATCCTTAAACTGAAAGCCTTTATTTGTTTTTGCCCTTAGCTTAAAAGACACCTGTGTTTTGCGGCCTGAAAATACAAACATTTCAAATTATTGAATTAATACTGCTAATATTTGGGATGAAAGCAATTATAGTAATTACCGTAAGGTACTCAACCCTGATTTTGTGAAAATGCTGACATTATCCTCTTGCCTGCAACTTGTTCAGTCCATATAGGCATATACAAATTGATGTGTGTCCATCCAAAGATGCAAATTAGATTTAAAACAAAAAATATATATGTAAATAAAGCATCCAATGAGTCAAAGAAAACAATAAACTAATATCAAACATCAAAAAGAAAAATGGTATTTGCAACAGGGTCGAATTGGCCTGTTGTGCGTAATACAGCTTTATTTAGTCATGTTAATACGTGAACACAGATTGTTTTGATAATGTTACCTTCTCGTCACACGACTTTTCAAAAGCATGAAAGCATTTCTATTTGTATTACACCATTATCATACCCTCAATTTATTGTCATTGGAAGTCTCATTGAATTCTGTATATTCTTTCACTAGTAATACATTTACCGTGAGTAAAAAAATTATTTAATTTGTGTAACCTGTTCCTTTAAGACGTATTCAAATGACTTTTGTGCGACTGTGCTGTTGGTAGTGGCCAGTTTGAGAGATAAACCCGGAGGGGCCTGTCCGGATTCTCATTAGGTCAGGGCTTATTGTCACCGCTAACAGAAAAAAGGATTTGCTTGAAACAGCCAGGCACAGAACAAAAAGCTTCAGCCCAGGTCCCAATCAGCAGCTCATAAAGGAGCCAGCACAGGTCTTAATCAGTCAGTCCTTAATGGAGCCGCTCTTTAAAAGTATTATTAACCTCATCTGTCTAGATTAAGAATTAATAGCCCCCTTTCTGTGTATTGTCTTTGTAGCAGCTGGTAATGTACATATATATTAATCCACTGGCGCAGGCGAGATTGTGTGGCGCGATGGAACAACGGTGCCCTTCACAAGCGAGGCAGACACAGGTTAGGAAGCCACTAATTAAATGTCAGCCTTGACAGATTAAAATTATGAAATTTAAAATCAGCAAGTAGCTCTTTGTCATTGTCAAATTAAGCGGTCGCCGTGATGAGGAGACGGGAATGGAAGACTTTAATGGATTGAAGGGGAATGTACTTTAGCAGCCCTGGATATGGTGAATAAAGATTTCCCTGCGCTCAAGGTAATGGGCTGCACATTCAATTCCATGTGCCAATAGGCTGTGGCACCAGAGCCATCTGTGCTGCCACGCTTTTTCTAGCCAAGCAATTTACTTGTTTTTCTTTGTAAACAACACACAAGTTGAACACTAAAACCTAGTAAGAAGCCTCTAGCCATACATATCCCAGGAATTGGCAACATAATTTTACACATAACGTAACAATCTTATGTTTTTACATATTTGTGCCAAATTCAAATATAGATTTTATTTATTTTTCTTTTTTTAGTAATGGGATCCATTAATGAATTAAGAAAGTCAAGTCAAATTAGTGAGTCAAGAAAAATGTAACAATTAAGAACCTTTTTAAACTATGAAGAACCTGTCTAGGCTGAAAAGTTCTTTGGATATTAAAGTTTCTTCATTGCGGAAGAGGATTAGAGACAAGCAATAAAAATAAGATCATCTTAAGATTAAAGTCATGGTCACACATTACAAAAAGGTTTCATTATTTCATGTATTTGCTAACATAAACTAATAATGAACAAAACTTGTGCAACATTTATTAATCATAGTTCAACCTTTTACTAATACATTTAAAATGCACATTAAATACACATTAATATCCAAATGGATGTTTGTTAACATTAGTTAAGGCACAGTGAGTTAACATGGACTAACAATGAACAACTGTATTTTTATCAACTAACGTAACTAACTAACTAACCAATACTATAATAAATGTATTGTTCATTGTTTGTTAATCTTAGTAAATGTATTAACTAATAACAACTAAAACCCATGAAATTTTAAGTTTAGGAGATGAAATTGCTATATTAAAAGGAAAAGTTATAAATAAAATTTTGAGAATAAACTCCGCAAGGTGAAGTCCATGGCAGTGGTGCAGAATAAGTCGACATGGGTTGTAGAACTGCAGGAAACTGTTTGCTTATTCCTGATCCTGCGATTTGATGTCCACCCATGTGAAATTCAAATTTTGTACATCATTTAATATGCAGGGTATTAAATGAGTGCTCATGTATCACTTCTACTTTCAATTCTGTCATCATACAGTATTTTTTCTGTTTAAAGGGAGAATGTAAGATATTTGGCAATGAACTCAGCATCTGTTGAGCACAAAGACTCAACCATGGGCTCTTTCTCCTTACTCTTGACCCATGATCAGCGAAATCTGGCTCCTGCAGCTCGTGCTGATGCACAGTTGTCTAGTTTGTCTTTTTCTGGCTACTTTTTAATTCTTGTCATGGTGGGTTAAGGGATATATATATATCTATTTAAAAAAAATACTTCCATTCAAATATTTTGCATTCTGCTTAAGATAAAACTGCACTGAGTGTTACGTTTTGTTGATGGAGGGCAAGAAACCTACCCGTGTTTAAATGTGCATAACATTGACTGCAAAATATGTGTTTTAAGCCACGAGATCTGTGTTTGTCCCACGGTATCCCAATGCAAATCAATGCAATTCAATGCAGCCCACTAAAGCAACACGTGAAACATATAATCAACTGCTATAAAAAGTAGAGAAAGAGGAGAGTCGCAAGAAGCAAAATTTTAGGGTGGGCCTCCATCACATTTGTGTAATATTTGGATTAACATTAGCCCATAATTTAATTATTATTATTTTCACAGCTTCTGTCATGGTAGCCAGAGCATTTGAATTTTCTCTGATTAAATATGTACATACACTAAATGGGTCCATGAAGGTGCAGTTATTTGAGTTATTGCACATACCACTGCCACCAAAACGTTCAATTATCCCAAATCAATACAGAGTGCATCTCAACTTCAGGATTATATTCGTACCTCACTGATAGTTAAAGAAGCATTTGACAAATGACCTGTTGACAGTGATAAGGTACAGTTAAGACTGGTCCAGGTCCACCTTTTTGAAGTATGAATTACTGAAAGTATACTGCATATACAATATAAATCAACAATAAGTTACAGCTTAAGGTAATGTAAAGATACAGTGTTAAGAAGGATTTGGTAAACCTATAGGCAGGTCTGTAGTTTGTTCCTGGAAAATTTAGGAACTGTTGATTATTGCAAAAATAATATCTGTAAACTGCACTATTGCTGCACACGATAGTCCTCATTCAGCAATATTTTTCCTCAATACATAACAGAATAATATTTTCTCAGAACTTAATGGGTTTATTGTCAATATTTGATTTAGACTTTTTTTCAAAATGCACAATTTTTACTTAAAAGAACCACTTTATTCTCAACATTTTATTTCAACTTTTTTATATTTAAAGAGATTTTCCTCAAAGCATGCATTATTGTCAAAATTTATATAGTTTATTTTCTATATTTTATT
Source organism: Danio choprae (assembly GCA_903798125.1). Classification (NCBI taxonomy): domain Eukaryota; kingdom Metazoa; phylum Chordata; class Actinopteri; order Cypriniformes; family Danionidae; genus Danio; species Danio choprae. The sequence continues at coordinate 8,496,240 of CAIGQW010053321.1, forward strand.
AAAATTGTAGCAAGTCTAGGAAGTATTATATTTTTTATTATTGATAAATCCTCTTGTGTACTTCGTTGAACTATTGATGGCAGCAAAGAACCTTTATTTTTAACAGTACATGCCTGATTTTCATATTCTGTCATTATAGTATTTAGTCCTTTTCTTGACCTTTGGAAACATTTTGTAAGCAAAGGCAGTTTGCTAGTTGAGTTTTTGCTTTAATTTTACATCTCGGTGGTAAAATAGTCAAACGCTCATATATTTTTAATTAATCAAAGCAGGAAATTTGCTCTCAACATTCATGTTTGTAGTGTTGCTCTTCATAATTAACCTACAATCAGATCAATCTGATACATATAAGAGTTCATCACAGAAACCAGTGTGCGACTGAAGGCCTAATGAATACTAACAGAACTTTTTCTGCAGTCAGAGTGAAAAAAAAAGCTCTTGCGCAGCATTTCTAAATAAATAAACCAGCACTAAATTAGCCTGATTCCTTGCGCTCGTGTTCAAGGTTCAAAGGCTTTGAGCTCAAATCAGGTCTAGATGTGTTTCGCTTCAGACGGGTTGAGAGCACAGCTTGCAATAAAGCAATGAACAAACCAGAGGCAGCATTAGAGCAACAACACTCAACAAGGATCCAAAAACGATACTGATTAAAAGTGACAAGATCCAATTAAATTTAATTACACAAGCTGTATATTCATTTCAACTGACAATTTTTATTAGGGAGCCACACACACTTAAAGCAAGGAACTGAGGCTAAATTATATCAATGTAATACAGTTAGGTTATGCAGAATCCAGTGTGTCTAATTTGCTTTAATTGAGTTAGGGCCAAGAGGCCTGCGAAGGAGTTCAATAGTTTGAGGAAAAGAGCACGGAGCTGGACTCATCTCTTGGTTTGTCAGGCCAAATATACTGAGGGGGGATGATAAACACTCCTCCTCCAGTGAACCTGAGTCTAGATGTGAAGTATGTCTAGGAATATTTCAAGAAAACAAATCCAAACATATTTAAAATTCTTTATAGAGCTAAATTGGTTTTACTTTTTACACTTTTTCTTTGTCTCTTTGGTCTGGACCAAAGATAGAGGAATAGAGTTAATACTGGCTTGCTTGGTGTTGATTATTGATTGTATTTGCTTTTGTTGAACCTGTTTGCATTCATTCAATCTGTTTGCATAAGTTTGCCTTAATAATTGAATGCATTTTGTTTAATAGCAAACATTGTGAGAGAACTTTATTACCCATGATGCTGTGCACCAATCAGAGTCAACACCCACTAAAATAGGTCTTTATTTCCGGCAATACCCTTAAAGCACTACAAATTATGTAATTGAGTACAATCAAAAATGTTTGCATGTATGTGCAAATATAACTTTTTTGGAAGCAATTGTTGTAATGTTCATTACATCTGCTTAGACATTCTTTTACCTCAGATTTTCGTGTCCTTCTTTGCTTCAAATAAAGATTGTAATGTTTCCATTCACCTCGTAAGCTGGTTTATTTGTTCATGGCTTGTACTGTTTTAACAATGAGATTTTAAAGAGGGAGAAAATGAACTAAATTAACTGAAAAGGGTGCGGGCAGTAACGCACTCTGTAAGACTTGTCTATAAATTAACACTGTATTGATTGGCTAACTTTTTCAGTTTGGAATGACTAACAATTCTTGCTTTTGGAATGTAGGTTCATGATCTATTATTCAGTTATAGTTTTCTAGCAGCTTCCTTGTTTTCTTCAGTTTTTTGCATGGGTTTTATTTTATCAACAGTCTTAGAAAAAGTTATTTCAGTAGTAAAACTTAATGGCCAACATATCTGTTATCGCCCTAGAAATTTGCAGAGTTTCAGTATCAACCAAAATGTCATTATCTGTGCGTGCCTACACTCAATAATGTTTTATTTTTTGCAGACTACTTGTTTAAAATGAGCCAAAACAACACAATTCTAGAGATTTCTTTGGGACAACTTATTTGTTTAATGTGCAATCCACTTAAATGTGTGAAAGTAAAAAAAACTTAATCGGTTTATGTTGGGACAACAAGGAAATGTTTATGTGCAACAGTGAGAACCCAGCTTTTTTTAGAGTGTAGAAATACAATATGTTGCTGAAGCATTTTATTAGACCTTAATTTAGCCTAATTTAATTTACCACTATTTAACTGTGGCTTGGTTGTTTCAGTAAAAAAATATTGATGAAAGCTTTACAGAAGCAATCAAGTCTTTAGGTATAAACTAACCTTGAAACTAAGAAAAAACAAGCTTCTGTATTTCCTTGATATAACCTCCTGAGCTGAATGAGAATTGTTTAATTCAACCCCCCATTGCATCTAAACAGATCGGATCTTTTTTTACAGTGTGTTTTGGGGTAAAATGCAACCCCTTCTTTGCCCTTTAGAAGCAACTCGACAAAGTCTTTACCTTATCCTCCATATCTAAATGTGACATGACACATGAGAGCTTCTGGTGTGCTTGAGTCCTTTGTAGAGGTGAGTGAGTGGCATAGTAACTGGTTAGCCTCAGGTGCTGTGCTTCATATATGTACCCAGCCTGTCTTGTGCACGGGGATGCTCAGTGACTTGCCCTGTGGTGCTATGCTGAGTTTTCAAAGCACACAGATCATTTGTTTTCCCTTTCCATGACATGTAGTTTAGCTCAGCTTTCTTCTGGATGTGTCACCGAGGCAGACTCCGGGCGTTTCCCCGGTCCAGTCTTTTTACAAAAGGAAAATGAGAAAATTCGGATGAAAGAATAAAATGGGTAGTTTTGATGCTTACATTTGCTCAATAAACGTGACTGCAGATTTGTCTTTCTTTGCAGCCTTTGCAGCTTAGTTTTGCATTAGCTTTTTAATTTTAAAAAACATATTCAACAAGCCAAGTCATTTTACAATGAGATTCTCATTAATATTGATGCTTCTGCTTGAGAGAAATGCTTCAAGGTTAAAATGATAAGGTAAAACAAGTTTGATGAGTGTCATACCCTGTTATAAGAAGCCAAGTAAGTTTGGGGTCGGTAAATAATGAAATGTTTCTCAAAGAAGGCATTATTCAGAATTGTTGTGTATATATTTTTTTAGTAATCCCAAACGTTTGAAATGAAATCTGTTTTAATCAAGAAAATGCAATAAACACAATGCAACATTTAAATGATATGAGAAATTCTTCCCATTTACCTGTACACTGGTGCTTAGAAAAAGTTTTAGAATTTATTTTAAGCATATGCAGCTCATGATAACTACATTTCTGTCATGACCACTCAGGATTTAGTATGGTAATGAATATGTTGATGTTAATGTTGATGTGTTTGGTCTTGGTGGCATAGATCTGCTACGGTACTGCTGCTGCTGCTGCTTTGATTATTATGACAAAGCAAGTACCAAGACCTGCTACTACCAGTATATTCGCAGACATGTTGTCTGAGAATTTAACACACAACTGCTGCAAACATAATATATATGTAACCCCCGTAGCAGATCTAAACACAGGTGGAGCTGGGGAGGAGGAGGGTCTCTGAAAACATGCTGCAGCATAACAGAGTTGAACGACACTGAGCATTTTAAAATGCTGAGGAGCAAGTGACAGCATCCGATGACAGCAACCAATCTCCTGTGCCATGTAGTTAGTGATTCAGGAGGGGATTAGGTGAAAGTGATAAAGGTAAAGTGAATAATTGATTGTAGCTGCTTCTTTTACTTACATTTATATGCTAAACATTTTTGACACTGTGTCTTATAATGTCCAGTGTAAAGTCTGTGTCCTGAAATTATACCAGTTGAGAACTACCGATGTATAGCGCTCGAGTCTCTCAGATGTGTGTGTGTGTGTGTGTGTGTGTGTGTGTGTGTGT
>CAIGQW010053321.1:8500481-8512483 GCA_903798125.1 Danio choprae
GAGGCGAACGTGCTATCCACTGCGCCACCGTGAGGCCCATATTATATTATATTATATTATATTATATTATATTATATTATATTATATTATATTATATTATATTATATATTTACCAGAAGAACAAAACTTCTTGGTATTGCTAGATATCATTCAAGACATACTCAAGTCACTTGAGCGCACAAATTTGTGCTTTCTGCTTTTTTTGTATTTTGCAGTCAGTTATTTCCAAGATGTTCAGTTGCATTATTTATTTGATTCCCAACATTTAGTGAACTGTTTTACCTGCAGTGATTTAAAAACAAAATTGTGCCTTTTAACTAATTAGTCAAATTTATTTATGTATTCATTTTAATTGTGAGCGTTTTTCCTCAAGGCAAAGTGGTGCCTTCGGGACAAAAGGAAGGAGCGATGCCCTTTTGCACTGCTATATTTGTCTATGTGACACACTAAAGACTTGTTGAGGGCTCAATGACACAGTGTATCTGATAATGTCAGAGTCTTGTCAGGCTGTAAGAGCCTCTCGTGTTTACACAGAGGCAGCGGTGAGGAGATTAGCGCAGAGCTTTTTGTTGAACAGGGCTGTGATGAGCAGAACAAGGCTCAGCTTCGGTTCATAAATAGCGCAGCACATGCACTGCTGCTAATTGACTCACACAGACATTAGTGGGATTAAGTTAGAGCCCAAAGTTCATTAAGCAGATAAATGCATCTCTTAGCCTGCTAAAGAGCTCCAGCACTAACACAGCCCCCTGAAAATAGTGCTTATACACAATGGTACTCAATGGAGATAAAATCGCGTTCATTTTAGTGCTGGGATCAGAAATTCAAATGTAATTTGAAGGTTTGATGTCATGAATTTCATTCAACATATGTTTAGCACAGTTAGCGTGACTTCTATGTAAATAACACATTGCTAATCACCAAAACAAAGCTGCTTTTTAAATATTGAGTATTTGTGACATTCTTAACAGTGCATGTTGGAGACCTTTTGTATAGTTTTTTTTTAAATGGGCATTAAGCTCATCAACAAATCAAAACTATTGTTTGCATATTTAGCATCAATTGGGGTCAGTTATGCTTTTATTCAGCACTAATGCTATAAATGCATCAAAAGTAACTGTAGAAACCATTTATAACTGTTTTTGTTTTACGTTGTAAATGTTCTAAATTAAAATCCTCTAGTCATCAAAGAATTGTCACAATGACACCACGATTTCTGCTAAATTATTACTATTAACTTTATGTAAAACAAATGTTTTTAGTATAGATTTAATCATAACTGACTATTTCAAAAATGGTTATACTTAGAGATGCACTAATATATTGGTCAGTCAGTGTGGAAAAACATGTTATGTGAAATAACTTTTAGTTTTGTGGAAATTAGGACAACTGCAAGCTTTTAATCTTTGCACTACAGATTTTTTACCATGCTAAAATTTTGGAAGGTTGAACTTGCACTTAGAAATTTATCCCAACAAAACTAATTGTGCTCCTTAAAGGCCAACATGACTGGGAATATGTTGAAGTTCAGTCAATGATAATATGTTATATAATTTGGGGCAAGATGTTAAAAAATGCATTTGTTTGCATAACTAGCATGTATAATATGGCAGTGCTTGAATAAAGTGTAGTGTCAACAGATTTTGGAAAAAAAACTCTCCAGCTATGAATGACATCACAGCGGGCGCTCAGAAAGCGGTGGAGAGTGCTTTCATTTTGCCACTTAGACGACAAATTACCCAGACAATAGACCTCTAAAGTTGGCAGGTAATTCAATCGTGACTGTTGACTCCAGGCATTTGCTTTGTTTGCCCTCAGAAGGAAATGGGCAAAAATTCATCTTGGCGGAGTCAAGCGAAATGAAAGATAATATTCTTTATCTGCTCAGGATAGCTGCGGATGAACTCCTCCAATATGAGTGTAAATAAGATTTAGTGATTCCATACTTCAGTTGGCTTCAACTCAAAGTGATTTGGATCAATAGCGTTTGCCGTACGCACGTGTCTGCGACAGCCAGGACTCCAGCCCGTCACACACGCAGGGGAGGCACGAGGGCTGTATTCAGATTTCACCGGTGTCAAATTAATTCCAGGCTTATCGGGAAATTCAATTAGCAGGGAACCCCCCTTTGTGAGTAAGAGAGTGTCCGACATCCCAACGTGACAAATTACAGCGCTCAGAGAGCATATCAAGGCGAAGTGTTGAGGCTTGCTAATCTTCCCTCTAATTCTCAATTACTGTAAAATGAAGCCATAAATCACAAGGACAGGCAGATCGATGGAAACGTTGTTTTTGGAGTGATTGGCAGCCACCCCAAAGGTTACTTTTTAAGTTGGTTTAAGGTTACCACTCGGAGAGGGCTTGAGGCGGGAAGGGGGGGTGGTCGACATGTGGCAGCTTGGGATGGGGGCGGTGGCGGCAGCGTTGGGGGGGGGGGGGGGGGTCGAACTCAATCTATATGATGCAAGGTTTCAATCCTTTAGGGGATACAGCAGAGGGACAGGACCAATTTTTAGCCCATCAGCCATCCAATTTTTCTCCTTTTCATACCTGCTGTAGTAAATGAGAAACAAATTAAATTTCTCCCTACTATCTCCACAGAAACCATTTAAATCCTTTATGGAAACTAAATTGTCCCCAGACAAATCGCCCCTGGTTCTATGACAATATACTATGGCGGTGCAACTGAAATAAATTTGTGTCACTCCAGATATGCCTTTGTCTGTAATGCCATTCATTGGAGACTTGAAGAAAAGATAGAGAGGGGAAATAAAAAGAAAGGGGCACTTTTGGTAAAGAACAAAAGAAGTTAAATCGGAGGACCCCCTTCATTTTCCCTCTCGATCGCGCTCTCTGTCACTCTCCTGGTGGTGCCCACCTCCAACTTGTGGCGGTATTAATTTTGGGCCGGAGTCTTTGCATTCATGAGGCTGAGATTGAAATGTAAATGAGCGCAAGCAGTCAACAGCGGCCCTGGCTGCTCGGCCTGTGTCACGTGCGCTCCATCTCCGCACCCTGGCCCAGCTCTTATCATTCACACAGATTAAGAGAGTAGAACATCAATCACTACATCTGGGAAACAATGAATAAAACGGCCCAACGAGGAGATGAAAAATCACTGAGGAAGCCGAGTTAAGAGGACGTGGGGCAGCGGCGGGGGCTGATTGCTGTGGCGGAGGGACACGCTGTGCTGCCATGAGTGCTGAAGCCCACAGCTTTGTTTGGATTTGCTCAGTCCAGCTGGGCTACGTGTGTTTCTGAGCCTCTCACCCACAGCTATGTTTGTGTTGCTGGTCTGCGGTGTGTAACAGATCAGAGCTCTTATTAGACCTATCAGTATGAATGAACTTGCATACAAGCATAATGATATGGCTGTTTGCACTATATTATAGATATAATAGTTTAGGTTTTTTTTTTTTTATTCCTGTCCATCTGTTTTTCTGTCTGTCTGTATCTATCTATCTGTCTGTCTGTCTAATGTGAAATAAACTCTCACATTATATACATATATATATATATATATATATATATATATATATATATATATATATAGCGCATACAATTTTTAGCTAAATTTAAATGATGTAAATTAGCAACATGAGCAAAAAATGTAAAAGGTAAAAAAAAAATGTTGAAGCACAGATATTCTAATTATTACATTTACGTTATTATTATTAATGTATAAACTCTTGCCCTGTTTCTGTAAACATCCAAAGGCAGAGAGAGCCAGTTATTAAATTGATATAAATTTGTTCCACTTGAAATTTATGTAGAATTGAAAGGTTTTAATAAGAGCTCAGACTCCATCCATCCAAGGGCCAGATTGGATAAAACGGCATCGATAAATTTCATTGGGAAGTCTGAGAGAGCTTCCCGTAATGGCAGCTTTATGGACTATGATTGGTGAATATTACAAAGCTTATTGGCCATGAGAGAAGACTGTATCAAAGCTTGCAGTTATTACTGACAAAACTTGGACATCTTTATGAACCCATTGTGATATCATACTAATTCCCTTCAGAATGACTTTATCTGGCCTGTTGCGGGTCCCCGTTCTGTGTGTCACACCAGGTTTATGTCTAATTCGGGCCAATTACAGCTGGCATCACCACTTATAGCCTGTTTGGGGCCAGTGGAATTCCATTTTCTCAAGCGCCGCCACAGTCCACTATTATTATTATCAGCTTTTTTTTTTTTTTTTACCTTCTATCTTTTCTTTTCTTCTCCCAGCTCTAGCTTTTACTTTGTGCTTTTCAGAACAAAAGCTAATGTGCTGAAAGACCGGTCTCGTCTCACACTCATTGAAATCATGCGAGTGCCATTTATGCTTAATGCGTCTGCGTGCGAGAGGAAGCAAAGCAACCTGGCAGCTCCTGAAGCGAGATGAGAAGACCTCTGGGGATTTGTGCGCGTCGTCTTCCGAGAGCACTCAGACAGTGACAGCCCGACCAAAATATTTCACATAATTTGATTAGGTTACAATGACAATCTTTATTTATAGTGCTCCTCAGATGCAGGGGGTGGAAGCTTTTGTAGTGACGAATCCAAATTAACTTCTGTTTGTCTTACCATGGCAATCCAAACACAAACAAACACTATTCATGTAACTAGGTGTAATTACAGCTTACAGAGTGCCCATACGTTTTTATGATGGAAAGCTCATCCGCTTCATTAGGTTTGTGCTATAAATATTCCTTTTTTTTGTTGCAGAGGTCAGGCTAGCACACAAAGGCAAACATGTTTACGTTCAACAGCTTGACAATTATTTTAGCAGATAATTCAAAAACATTGGTTAAGCAAATTAAGCGTTTTTTAAAATAAATGTTTCGCATACTAAGCGTTTTGCTTCACTAGACCTCAGGCTATTGTCAGGAGCTGCGAGGACTGTAAAATATGCTGCCTTCCAACCCATTGTCCCAACACAAATCGATTAAGTTAACTTAAGTTAAATTTTTACAAATTTAAGTGGGCTGAACATAAGGAAAAAAAACTTAAGAATTGTGTTGTTTCAGCTCAGTAAAATTTTTTAAGTGAGTATTAATTTAGCATTTCCTGTACATTATACTCTCAAAGTGCATTTCAGCTAAAAATCTTCTTATTATCTTACTATTTTTGAGGGTTACTTGAGCAAAAGATGAAACTTTTATTGTCATTTCATATCACAAACCTGTATGTGGAACAAAAAAGAAGATATGATTAGAAAAATGACTTGGTGTGTACAGTATGTTCAATTCAGTTCAATTCAATTCAAGTTTATTTATATAGCGCTTTTTACAATGTAGATTGTGTCAAAGCAGCTTAACATGTTCTAGTAAAGTCCAGATTTCAGAGTTTAGTTCAGTTTAGTTCAGTTCAGTTCAGTGTGGTTTAAGTTTCACTGCTGAAAGTTCAAATACTGAAGAGCAAATCCACTGAAGCGCAGCTCCACAAGTCCCGATCCGAGCAGGCCAGTGGCAACAGTGGCGAGGAAAAAAACTTCACCAATGTAACTTCAGTATGTAATAAAAGTCAATGGGGTCCAGTATTGTTTCGACTTTAAGATTCTTTAATATATGTTTTTTGTGTTTTTCAGGTTTTATGACACAAGGGAGAGCAAACGCTGACAGAGTTTTCACATTTGGATTGAACTATTCCTTCAAGGGATCTAAATGCGTTGAAAAGAGCGTCATATTTTTATTATCCTCACTTTAAATCAAGTAGTTCACCTGCAAAACCTTCATCAAACAATACAACTTGAACCGGAGGTTAATGAAAATGTCCCGCACATTGATTTACCTGCGCGTCTGAGGGCAAAGCCATTGAAACAAACAATTCATTTGTCTGCCACATGTTTCTTCGGCGAGACCCTCATAAAAGCTTTTCAATAAATTTCACCGTCTGTTTTACAGACCTTTCCTCTTCCTTGCGTCATTTTTTTAAATTGAAAGTTGGTTTTAAAGTCAGCTATAAACATCATTCCGCTCAATCAGTGCTGGTTCAGATCAAACAGCAGTGGGCTGCTACAGATACCTCCAACCCTGACTTGTCTCCCTGCTTTCATAGTGTTTAACACCGTGGCACACTTTTTTTTTTAGCTGGAGACGGCTGTCACTGTATTTTGTCAGCAAAGCATAATATTTCTTCAGGAGTTCTAAACCCAGTACTCAGCAGGGAAGAAATGAAAATACGGCACTACATAAACCGAGCGAGTCAGTTGTAAATCACCTAACACGATGTAGAGGCACCAGGCGGAGAGCTGCGCGCTGTCAAGTCCTCCCCTGGAAAACAGAACGGACACCAGTCATGATGCTTTAATCAGCCTCCAAATAATAGATGCCTCCAAGCTCGGTGCCATCGGATGAAACGCAAAACAACCTGAAACTTACTTTGCTTTCAGACTTCGCAGAGTTGCGCTATTGAAATGTTTTTTTGCCTTTGTTTGTTTGTCGGCGTGTCAGGGGTTATTTCTTTGGTGGGAATCTAAAAGGGATCTTTGAAGCTTTAATATGATCCCTTCACACAAACACTTCAAAGGTCGTCTCTAGTTTCTACGATAAGGTGCCGTTTTTTAGACGCTTTGCATGTCAGATGTTAATGTTATTGTTGGCGGAACAGAGTTTTTCTTGCACTGTTTATTTATCGCTTTCTCTCTCTCTCTCTCTCTCTCTCTCTCTCTCTCTCTGAGCATAAGCATGTCTTCCATTGCTGCGGTTGGTAGTTACGTGCAGTTGTAGTGTTAACATCAACCAGATGGATGTGGTGCATTGTTTTGAAAGCAGTATCTTGAAAAGGTCTGAAATGGGAAATTAATTATTCAAGCTTTATTAAATGACACATTTATTGAAATGTTTCCAGAAAAGCTGAAAAAATTCCCAACACAGTGAAATAAGTTTTCTTCTCAGATTAGTTGTTATCTGTCATTACCAATCGGTCAGCACAAGTTCATCCAGAACCTCGACACGGTTCCCGCTTCGTCAGGCAGGACAGATGTTTCTGTCGCCCCTGAAAGAAAAAAAAATCAAGTTAAGGCTCTCTGCGAGAGGAATTGCACTATTTTGCTGCAGTTGATTAGTGTTAACCAAATAAGAGCAACTTCACTGGCAGAGATGTACACTGGGCTGTGGAGCTCTTGAGAGCCGGCCAGATGGTCCTGTTGCCCCAGCTGCCGTAATGTAGTAAAGCTTGTTGAGAAGCTGGTGGTATTGATTTCATTTCTGCCCGAAGATGCAGCTACTACATCTACATGTGTCTGCACTGATATGGACCGCAAGAAATCCAATATCGAGTCTGGGATGGAGGGCCCGGTGTGCCGATCCCTAATAAGGCTGTCAATCCCATCTGTTCTCTTCACTCTGAGAGAATGTCTGCCCCAGGAGAGACGATATCAGAGACATTTCGTTATCCTCACCCCTACGTGTAGGAACACCTCTCCCCGTTATGCTCGTTAATTAGGAGATCAATGAACGCCAGCGTCCGGATGTACTGATAATGAGAAGGTTTGGCTCATTGTGTGGAGCGGGACGTTCTTGATCATGGTACCGTGTCGGGTCCTTTTATCAGGCAGGTATGCGGACTAATTTTTTAGGTGGCGTAACAAACCCGTTTGCAGAATGCATAATCTTTATATTATGCTGATGATTGCTTTGACGGAGCACTTCAATGGCTTCCTCGCGGAAGGATGGATGCTGGGGTCACGCCGCTGAGGTGCCTCTATATATCAAAAGAAGCCCTTTTGCTCTCTGACACATTTATCTTTTGTTTGCTAATATTGGAAGCAGTGTATCTTGTGTTGCACGTTATTTGTGTATGTTTGATAAATGCTCCTTCCATGACTGTTTTGGTCCCTGGGTCATCTCTTGCTCACTGATGTGCTTATTAATAATAAATTGCCTGTGCAGAATGTGCGAATTCTTCCTCCCTTTACAGTTATTGTGTAAACAAAAGACTGCTAGCGGAATCCATCTTAATAGAGGACGTTTTATTCAATAAAGATAACTTGCCTGAGAAAAATGAGATCTCTTAACTCTCGCAGCCTCGCTCTTTCACTGTAAATCTTGTGACATTTCCCGCCACCCGCTCCGGGTGCCCGTGGTGGCGTGTCACGGAGGAGCTCGGCCAATCATGGGCAATTATACATGCTAATGAACGTGCCCTCATATTCCCATTCTGACATGGAGCACGGTAGAGTCCGTAGGGATTGAACCACCCACAGCAGGAGCACATCATTTCTCTCCAAAGTCATTAGCCGTTACAGTTATAGCAATCGGTGAAAAAAATGCATAGGGAGCCCTATATCATGCAGACCACAGCCTTGACCAGCTTGTAATAATACATTAGCGACACCACATGTGTGGCATATTAATCAGTCAGAAAGCATAATTTATGCGTTTAGCGATCTTTTATGATATGCCCCCCCCATTTGGCAATCCGTTTTTAATCAAAGAAAGGTCAGTTCATGTAGAGGGCATAAATCTCCCTCACCTGGTGCTTTGTAAAAATACGGAGATTAAGTTTGCGCAATGTGGTCAGGGGAGAGCAGTAAATTACCCTGGTAACAAAGTTAACATTGATTCAGATATAACCACTTGTCTGCATGTAACAACGATAACCTTTTAGTAGATTTGGAAAACAAATTTGACAACCATTAAAATAATGAATGACTTTCTGCTCGCGCAAAGAAGTGAAAGAAACTCTATTTGGAGCGCGAAAGGCCCTTAATGCGTCATGCTGCTCTTTCATAGCAACCCGGCAGGGACCCTAAAGTAGCACATACTAATACAAAACTGACATAACAAATTACTGCGCTGAATGAAGGTACACAATAGGTTATAGTCACCTGCATTCAGATACTTTCAAACGCTGTGTTTATGGGCTGCCGGCAATGACACTGTTTTCGGCACTAATAAGGACGTAATTCGATAAATGCCACAACTTCCAGCACTAACTCTGTGCATGAATCTTCAGTTAATTAGGAGGAGGATCTAAGCACTGTTTCATTTGTTAAACTACTGGAGATAAAATGAAGAAATCCCACTAAACACTGTATTTGTGTGGCTCTGTATACACACTATGGTTGAAATGTTTGGGGCAAGCAAGGTTTAGCCTCTTATGCTTACCAAGGCTGTATTTATTCAATAAAATGTCAAATTATTCTAATAAAACTGCAACTTTTTAAATAAATAAAACAAGTTTTCTCTTCTAATTGATTTGTTTCTCAAGAAGCACTTATTATTATCAATGTTGAGAACTGCTAAAGTGCTGCTAAATATTTTTGTGTAAACCGTAATACTTTTTTTTCTTAAAGTTTCTTTGAAATAATGATTTTTTTTTCTAACACTGCTAAAGTCTGTGCTATTACTTTTGTTCAATATATTACATTCTTGAAAAAAAAATTATATGAATTATAATAAGGCTGGGGCCAGCACGGTGGCGCATTGGGTAGCCTCACAGCAAGAAGGTCGCTGGTTCGAGCCTCGGCTGGGTCAGTTGGCATTTCTGTGTGGAGTTTGCATGTTCTCCCCTTGTTGGCGTGGGTTTCCTCCGGGTGCTCAGGTTTCCCCCACGAGTCCAAAGACATGCGCTAGGTGAATTGGGTAGGCTAAATTGTCAGTAGTGTATGAGTGTGAATAAGTGTGTGTGGATGTTTCCCAGTGATGGGTTGCAGCTGGAAGGGCATCCGCTGCGTAAAACAAATTCTGGATAAGTTGGCGGTTCAAAATTTACAAAAGTGATTTCAGATATATGGCATTTTAATGGCATTTAAGTGTCTCATTCGATGCAAAATAAAATTTATTCTGAAAATGAAATAGCATACTTTTCTGACTAATGCCTAAGATTAGGTGATCATACTAAATTTGATATTTTTTTACATGTTAAAAAGATATTATTCAGTTTAATTAATTATTGTAAAATTGTAAATATTAAGTAAAATAGCAGTTTCAAAGCTAAAAGCAAAGTTTAAAGATTTAAAAAGGATAAATGTGATCCACAAATCGGGTCTTTTAAGTAATAGTTCATTCAAAAATTGTAATTTGCTCCTAATTTATATACTTTATACACCCTCAAGCCATACATTTATTGAAGAGAACATTAAAAAAGTTTTTAGATGAAACTGCACGTCAATGGTAACCATTCCCACAACGGCCAAAAAAGCATATCAGGGAACACAAAAATTAATATCTGTGTATTTTGACAACACATTAAAATGATCATTACACTCAAGAAACTAATATTACCCACATTCTTTGCAAACAGTCTGAATGGTCAATTCACGAATGAATTAATCTTTCGAACTGATTCTTTTTTTTTTTTTTTGAGAGCTGAATGAACCAGTTCACCAAGCCCAGACTGAATAGTCTAAAAACTGTTCACAGCTCGAGTTAGCACCGATCTACAAGCCACTCAATCAAAACTCACTTACTGAGTCAGTTTAGCAGCATATATGATCCTCTGATGCCAGATTTGCCAACTCATTTGGCACTCCAGTTCTCCAGCTGTGGCTAAACTGAAGAACTGTTCAGACTCAGGTCAATGAGGACTGATGAATGAAAAACATTAACTGAGAACTTGAATAATGGGTTGAAATTATTATCATTTTTTTTTTATAGTTTGATTTATGTAAAACATTGCATGAGTTTATGAAGACTGGTTTATTCACTTTATTTTGTTTAGTCATATCAAACATTGCATCTTATTATCAGGTGCTTTATTCAAATAACTGTACTGTATGCATGGTTTACAATACACTACAAGCAAATAATTTTATCAGCAAATTAGTTATGCGAATCATTCAAATCAGGTTCAAATATTCAGGTATTTGAACCAGAAATGAACTGTCCAAAAGAATCAGTTCACAGCAAAGACTCATTCCTCATTGATTTCTCCATTTGCCCCAGGCTGTAGATTTGGATTACATGTTATGTTTTAAATAATGTTTAAATAATCGGTTCTCAAGACCTCAATGTCCTCCACAGGTATTTATCATGTTTGCTGATTAGCCTTTTTTCCACTTTTTCATAGTTATTGTAACTATAGACTTGCATTTTATGGTTCAGCAAGTTTTTTTTTCTCTAACTAAACTAACTATTCTAAAAGTCATCTACATTTTGGATTCCCTGAGGGTGAGTTAATTTAATAACATTTATTTTTATTTTATTTTTTACATTTTTAGGTGAACAATCTCATTAGTACATCAAATGATTCTTGTACTAAATATGCCTCACAAGACTTGTGAGTGATCTTATGTTGATCTTAAGTATGTGATCTTATGCTGCACTTAATAATTGAATTGGTGTCTTTTGTAAACCATTATAAAAATGTATGTTTGTCATTATTATTTAGTTTGATTTGATTTAAAGTGTAAGAAGAAAACATTTAACATTGTATACTATTTTTTTGCACTGTGATTTTGTTAAAAAGACTTCATTTAAAGTAAGATTGATGTTCTTCTAAGAAATCTGTACTCATTAATGCTGGGAATATATATATAGGGCAGCACGGTGGCGCAGTGGGTAGCACAATCGCCTCACAGCAAGAAGCTCGCTGGTTCAAGCCCCGGCTGGGTCAGTTGGCGTTTCTGTGTGAAGTTTGCATGTTCTCCCCATGTTTGCGTGGGTTTCCTTCGGGTGCTCCGATTTCCCCCACAAGACATGCAGTATAGGTGAATTGGGTAAGCTAAATTGTCTATAGTGTATGTGTGTGATTGAGTGTTTATGGATGTTTCCCAGTGATGGGTTGCAGCTGGAAAGGCATCCGCTGCGTAAAACATATGCTGGATAAGTTGGCGGTTCATTCCGCTGTGGCGACCCCAGATTAATAAAGGGACTAAGCCGAAATGAATGAATGAATGAATGAATGAGACAACCTTTTCCAGCCCGTGTGAACTGTAGTCGTATGATTGACTGGAAAACTTTAATGGAAAGCATTATTTATGTTTGACATAAGGAAACTCTAATCGCTAATGTCGTTGAAACAAAGCTAGCGGTCATCTGTGAAGTGATATCAAAGGATACGTCTCACTGAAT
>CAIGQW010053321.1:8512883-8544877 GCA_903798125.1 Danio choprae
ATATACTTTTATAAAACATTTGAAACATTGTTAACCTAGGACAGTAAAAGCTGCAAGTTGACTCCTACAACATGAGACTCTTGTCCTGCGTGTTAAAATATTTTTACAACTTGAAGCGCTAAAGTGACAAGGCCGTCAATGAAAGTAGTTTGTCCTCTGCAGTTCAGTGAAAATATTATGAGAGCTTGAAGAAGGAGAGGAACGAAGAGTGATGGACAGCTCTGACACTCCAGAGCACTTAGGCAATTATTAACAGTTTCTGCCAGTCACCACATCTGACACAACACAAACACGCAGCGTCTAATTTTACACTACTCCGGCAGGCATGGGTCACTTTTAAAGAACACAGGGAAACTCATTTTATCGTAGATTTGACGACCAATCATCCAAATTGGCCCCATTGCTACCGAGCCCCCCTTCTCCAGCATAACAGACAATGCCTGGGAGAAAAGCAGCCGCTTAGATCTCTGAATTGCAGCTGTCCGATGGAGCTTGCCAAGGCTGAGATCAGTGTGGTGAAATGGCACACAGGTGTGGGGTTTGACCACAGACCCCGTCTCTGTGCGTAGATAGACATCGGCCTGTCAACGGGATGCTTTAGGCCGAATAACGGGCAGCACGTGAAGAGGTCAGGCCCTGTAAAATCTTTACCACATCGTGCATGTCAAGCGAAGGAGACCCCAGCCATGTTTTGATAGCCGTTGAACAATTTTAACGTCTACTGACAGCGTCTCTCAGCCATCAAAGCTGAGACGTAATTGATAAAAATGGCTTGTTTTTGTGGCCCATTGTAGGTTAAAAATCGCATCGCTATGCCTTATTATATCAGGTAATTGCTTTCCAGATAGCCAACAGAACCTGAGCGAAAGCTTCTGATATTCGCTCTCTTGTATAGGTTAATCCGATCTGAGCTTGATTTCCTGACACGTGAGATTCTGCCATTTCCAATGGTGCTCCTATACGTTCGGATGAATGCTGCTGGTAATTTGGTTTAGACAGATTACTCACAGATCTGCACGCACGGGCTCAAAAAAGTATCAGAGAAAAAGTCCAAACACATAACTGTCAATGGTGCTTTTGAAGTTATCTTCTGATGGGACAAGGTGGACTAAACCTGATTTTCAGACAGGCGGAAACTCCTAATAAGCTCTGAAGGTATCTCAAGAGTCTTTTGTGCATCATGTTGGTTTAGTGTCTGGCTTAGATTACTTTATATGTATCTTTTTTTTAATGTTCGCTGAATAAATGAATAGGTTTAATCGGTAGGGTAATTACAAGACAAAGGATCTTTGTAATTAGAGACTAATGACAAGCTTGCAGCCTGCTCATGCCAAACAGCTGTTGGGAAAGGTAAAACTCTGAAGCCGTTCCCTGCACATGTTCCAACAGATGAAAGTAATTTAGTTGCACTTAACTGTCTATAAACAATTATCGTAAAATGCAGCAGTGTCTTTATGGATGGCTTCTGAAAAATATTTTCTCCTCCCCGCCGAACAATTATTAACGATCTTCATCTGCTAGGTACACTTCATGAATTTTACATTACGTCTTGTCATTATCATAACTAGACTATCAAAGATATTAGAAGCCTTCGACATTGTCTTCTTTCTTAGATCTATTGTCAGGTATCCGGGAATTGTCTGAGGTTGAATATTCCCTGGATTTTTTTGTGTTTTTTTTTTCCTCAAGAGCATTTGCAAATGCATAAGCATGAGGATTATTGGGGCTGTCTCCATGTTTGTATGCCTGTCTATCTTTCTGTCTGTGCATGGAGGCATGTTCTTTTCCTCCATTTTAATGCCATTGTCCTTGTGTAGTCACTTTTTTTCCCAAACAAAATGCGCTCAATGTGTTTATGTCTATGTCCATACGTCCTGATAACAAGGCAGGAGCCTTTTTACGTTACATCTGATTTGCGCTCTGCTCACAGGGTTTTTTTTTTATTAGGTGCAGGGGGTTTTGATGGACATCTTGGATGTGGCAGAATAATTAGCATTTCCCCACATGCTTTTCTGTTCCTCAGCACACTGATGTCTTGTGATGCCCAGAAAACGAGCGTGAATGCCGTGTTATCATTTAGAAACCGGCAGCCAGCACTAACAGACTGTAATTATGTACTTCCAGGGACAAGATCAGTGTGCAGAACAAAGTGTGCTGGAAAACATTGCGAGGACTATTGGGTTGTTTTGTACAAAATGTCCATCACACACTTGGCATGCTTCGCCCCCCTTTCCCGCTCCCCTGGTGTCTTGTTATATTTCTTTCCGGGAAATTGATTTGCTTATTAATGGAGCAAATAATATTTGCTGATACCCTGTCAAGATGTTTACTGGGCTGCCGGCTTGCGGAATGTCTTATAAATGCTATTGCATTCAAGTGTAAGGGGAGGGAAAAAAGTCTGAATATTTTGCATTCGGAAACTATGTGGCCATTATCCTACAGGCCGCGGCTTTGTTGACAGATCCAGCATTAGTGGACAGCGAAAACCATGACAGAACCACGTTAGATCTGCTGGCTTTCAGCTGAGCGCTGAGAATAAATTGTGTAAACATGGGCGAATTCACATGCAGCAGAATGTGCCATTAAGCTCATTATTGCACCTATTGCGCATAAGCCTGCACTTTCATAACCTGCTGTTGTACTAATTCAAAAATAACACGCACGATTTATCATCTCTGCCACTGTAGTAATGCTTCTACTAGACTAGCATGTTGTATGCGTGAAAGGTCAAGAAGGCAAATGAAAGAAGGGCTTTGTGTGATGGAACGGGAATCGTAAAGAATGTAAGTATAACAGTTCCGATTCCTTTTAGCAATTCTCATCTCTAATGGTCTCGTTTATGATTGTTAGAGTACTTTAAGGTAATAAATATGTGGGCGAAAGTGCTGTTCTGTTGAGATTGTTGTCAACAAGAAATTTGATAAAAGGTGGGTTAATGTTTTACACAATTTTAAAGAGGCAGCAAACATACAGTAACCTAAATCTGAAAACATATGTCTATCATCAATATTCATGAAATACTATGTGAATCAATAACTGATTTACACATAACAATTAGTTGTAAGCCGCATGTGGCTTGATTCTCTAAAAAGAATCTTTAGAGTCATCTGTTCTGGAATTGTACCACAGTATTGTGTTGTTTGTGTTGGATTCACTAAAAATAGATTAGAATCATGTGAGTCGTTTGTTTGTAAATGGCTCTTAAGAATCATTTTAACGAGAATCAGACTGTGTTTGTTTGATTCAGTAAAAACGATCAGGAGCAAGAGAATCATTCTTTTGGGATTTGATTAGACTGAGCTCTATGTTTTTAAACTCTTGGGCTGTTGAAAGGTATTCGTTTCAATATTGTTTAATAGTGTTGTGGGCTTTTGATTTACTAAAAAGAAATGACTCCCAAAAATTTATAGATTATGTTAGAGTACAATACTGTTCATTTTTTATATTTGAGAGTCAGTTTGATTTTTATTGTATGTTTTTAATTCACGAAAAAAGAATGACTCATTTGCCTGGGAATCGGTCTGCAATAGTTGTTCTGTTTGTGTTTGGTTCACTAAAAAAGAATCAGTCAGACTGCATTTTGATTGGGTTTGATTCACTAACAAAGAACTGGATTATGATAGTTATTACTTTGGGCATCATTTAGCCTGCACCATACATTTCTAAAGTAATTTATTTGGAAATCAGACTGCATTAGTTGTGCTGTTTCATGCTGTTCAAAATTGCACCCACACAATCATCATCAGAATGCTTGAGCGATTGTTGCAGCTGGGCATCATTTGGAAAATAACCTCTACAGTATAAGTGTGCTTTATTCATATTTTTATTATCACTAACCAAAAGCTAAATTTCATTAATGCTATTTCACTCACAAAGCTAAAGATTTGAAGAACAAGGCTTATTTCATCTCCAAATCTGCTTTTATACACGAATCCTTTGCATCAGATCTAAATTAGCACTCATGTTTCAGTGGGTCTGTTTAGTTACCCCCGAGGCTTCAATGGGAAAGACTGATGGGGCATTTTAGTCAGTAAGCACTAGTAAAAACTCAATTTGAGAACAAAGCCACTCAGAGTGCAGCACTGCCCCGAGCTACTGAATTTCGAAGCGGGATAAAGCCTATTATTTTAGCATATGATTCTAATTATTTACCTACCTGTAAATACGAGGGCCCATGTGAGAAACGCTGTGTTCTATTAGCTCCTATGTCAGTAATTTATGTAAGGGATGACAGCCGAGCGTGGAAAAGTCTTGATTTTGAATAAAGCTAATTTAATACGTTTTAGGACCCTGCCACAGGTAGTCGACGGTCCACGTGTAAAAAATCTGCCTCCGAGAATGAATTACCGCAATCAGATTAATGTTGGAGATCATCATTATAATCTTTTGGGTGCATTGTGTATAGCGAGCGGCGAATATCATTATGCAGGCACAACAATGGAAACGCTGATGCTCGTGGCTGTTTGCTGTTGAAAATGTTGAAACAAACTGAATTTCTCTCGTTATATTTCTTCATTTTTCTGCATCTCCTCCGAATTATCCAGCTTGATTCCATTTTGGTGGAAATGCGTATTATAGAGAGCCACAGTAATTGCGGCGGACATCAGGCACTCACTGAGAAAGTTACTATGCTGATTGCACAGGAAATGTTATTATTCCCTAAGCTTAACTGGAAGCAAGTCACTGCATCTATTAAGAGTCCGGCCAGCCAAAGAAACATATTAAATCCATACAAGATCCAGAGGTCCACGATTTGAATATAATTACCTAGATTGATTGATTTTTCCTCCTCCGTGATTGTGGTAAATGATATCATTCATTTGCTCAAGTGAGTGGAATAACTGCAGTCTCTGACTTCACATAAGACGCACTGTATATCATCAGTGTATTTTTATAGTTCAAAGGAGTAAATGCATTTTCATAATCTATAAGCCTCTGCTGTTTTTTGCTTTGAGCTAGACTTTTCTGCAGAAGCTCAGCTGCCCTTCTCTAGCCTTCCGTCACCTTCTGCAATTATTTCATCTGCAATTCTTAACTAATTATTGTGAGTACATGTTGCGCAATCAGCGTACAGTGCAAGCATCAAAGGCCAATATTTATTTTCCCTTTGTGCGATTATGTGTCATGACACTTGTTAGTGTATGAAAAGATCTCTTTTATTTATGGTTGTGTACATTCAGATTTAATTAATTGTGTGTGATATATAGTAGCGCATTACAGTGTGGTCACATTTGTTAACACATTAACTAACATGAACCAATAATGAAGAATATGCTTTGCAGCGATTACTATTAATGTTACTCCATAGTGCATTAATTAATGTATGTACAACTTTATATGAAATGTTCAAGAAATAAGTATTTATGTTTGTTTTATTATTTATTGCTTTGAAAATCTTCTCAACTGATGGACAAAAATCCCTAATTGGGTAATTAGACTAATTGTATATTATATATTTTATTCTTTTTTATGTCATTTTATATTTGATGCATTAACTAATGTTATCCGATGAATCTCATTCTAAAGTGTTACCACTTAACACTAAAACTACCACAATCTAAATAATATAAATATGTTTGGTCCCACTTTATATTAGGTGGCCTTAACTAATATGTACTTAAACTGTAATTAATCTTTTGTTACAGTGTACTTATTGTGTAAATACATGTTTTTACATTGTACTTATGATTGATTAAATACCAGCATGTAATTACATCTGTAATTCATTTCTATAATTGCATCTTTAATTTGACTGTTGATCATATTTTACACCTACCCTTAAACTTACTCATACCACCAAACCTGTCCCTAATCCTACCCGTAGCCCACCTCAAGAGTCCCAGAAGTGTTCTGCAATACATTGCATGCATTTATTTTTTGATGCAAGTACATAGTAGTTAAGGCCACTTAATATAAAGTGGGACAATGTATTCTATAAAGACGTTGTTTTTACCCTTCATTCAATAGACTGTAACTAATGCCAATGTTGTCAGGTAATATTTACATTTAAAGCTTCTGTTGAATTTTAGAATGAAACTTTGAGTGAATATCATTATATTATATATTTTTTAATGTTTCATTGTAACTATAATATTTAATTGTGTAAGAGCTGACACGAAAAAAAATGCTATTGTAGCCAAGTATAGTTACAAATTAATAAAGATCAATATTCAATATTAAAAGATGTAAAAACTTGTAGATATAATAACTAATAAGTATATCACCAATATGTATTTAAATGCACAATAAAATCCTTTATGTACATGTTGAAATAATATGTCATTTATAATTCGTATGCTGTTCAGTTTGATCATTATGACCGTTCTAGTTAGAAATACTCTTTGCTGTTTTGTCAATTTGGTAAAATAATGTTATAAATATATAAATTATACATCTAAATATTATTTATTAGCATTGAGGGTTTCATGAAGAACCTTTAACATTCTTGGAACCTTCCCATTCCACAAAGAGTTCTTTAAAGTTGAAGAAGGTTCATTGTCCGTCACACTAAAAAGAAAAGGTCTCTTTTTAGATCTCTTCACTAAATAGTTCTTGGGGAAACTAAAAATGGTGGTTCTGTGACATATTTCCCTACAATTCCTATTAAGAAATGAAGACATTTAGGACAGAACTTGACAAAACAATAGCCCAAACAAAAAGGCTAGCTTGTCGTAGCTAATCTCTGACAACGAAGCAGCTTTCAGTTGTGTTTCAGCGCTTGTCTCGGTTGGCTGACTGTTATTAGCGTGTTTGATTTATGGTAAGTCCTTAAGCAATAATATCTGCTCCAGTCTCTTCCTCAGGACTTGTTGTTCTATTGATCGACAACAATCACCAGCCGAGGCAGCGCTTCATTCCCTCGATGCTTGCTAATTAAGATTCTGGAGCATCTCCTTTGTTCTGCCTGATCTGTCCTCCGCCGTCAGTTGGGTCATGTGCTGTTGCAATCGCCTGCGCGCTTCACCATTCGCCTTAAATCTCTATCCGTGTCACGGAGTAACCTTTAAGTAAGAAACAGTTTGTACGTGCCCACAGACAGCCAATAATTATCATAAGCCCACAATGTGAAAAGAAAAAAAATGAGAAAAGCACCCTTAAGCTGTTTAACTTAAAGGGCTAATGCTTCAAAAAGTACATAAAACAAATAATAGGACTAAAACCATAACCCTAAGAGACCTCGCTGACTGCCTCATAATTGTCTGCTTTCATGACACCATCTATGCAGAAAATTACTCCTTAGTTTTTCCAGCCTGTTGGGCAATATTACAGAGGCGATCGCAAACTAGAGAGGCTTCAGAAAGCCTGGCGTCCTTTGGGATTGCTAAAACCATACGATTAGCCGGCCATGGGGATCTATTCCCATATAAACAATTTCAAAAGAGCAGCGCCTCATAGCAAACAGCGCTGCTCCGCTGCTTTCCAACTCTTTGTCCTCCATTCAGACTTTTCCGAGGCAATCTCTTATTTCCAACGAGATCCATAAAAGATGAAACAACCTTTGCGTTGATCTTCCTCAGATCTGAAGAGGAATACCTGGAGCTACAGTAGTCTTCTGTGTCTATATATTGAAATGAACTGCAAGGGGTCTGGCGCAATAGACGTTGTTTTCTCCCACACACTTCTCCTGTAGATGCGAGTAGGCTTTTTGACCCTCAACTTTGGCACGGTGAAGAGAACGGCTCTATAATTAGATGCTACCGGTGTTGGGGAGACTTGAATAAGAACTGGTGCTGGTAAATTAACAATTTATTTTTCTGTAAGCCTGACAGCAGTTTGGCTGTTTTTAAAATGTGTGTAGCGCTTTTTTCCCCCCATTAATGAGCTATTTTGCTACAAATTGTGGTGTAGCTTGACAAGAAGAGGGTTTTTTACTGTCTTTGTATTGTGCACACTGGTTCACATCCAAGCAAATGATCTTTATAATCAAACATGGTCTCCTAAAGCCGTTTCTCTCTCTTATATATAGCAAACTGGCTCATTTACTAGACATATATATTTATGTAATATAAATGCACATGGGTTTTCAAGCATCAATAAATGTGTTATAAAGTGCGAAATAGTTTCTGTGCGTTCGTTTTTGGTTTTATTTATATACTTTTAATTTTTTGCAGAATATAGCCTATAGAGAAGAGACACACGCACACAACTTATTTAGTGTATGTAAGGCTTGTCAGGCATATTTGGAACATTTCATGACATATTAAAAGAGCTTTATTCTTTGTTAGCAATGCATTTTTAATCATGGAAAATATTATAAAATGTAGTCAGGTTTTAGTAAACCATGATCTTTTCTTTTCATTCTAATGATACAGTTTATGTGTTCATTTGTACATAAATATATCTGTTAATGATTAATTAATAAATAATCTCTGATTGATGATGGTTTGTTACGCTGCCTAAAAAGAATGAGATATTATGATTGCAATGTTAGTCTGTATCATTGAAACAATTAGTAATAGCTGAAACAGCTGTTGAAGAAAAATGCATTTCATTTTGACTGTTCATTATGTTTCTGCCACGCATGCTTAGCCTGTCACTTTGCCTCACACATGTTGGCATCTATATTTAATAGTACTTTCTGTTTTCCAAAATGAATGACTTTTTTGGGATTCTCTGTCTGGAAATATTGAAGAGTTATTTCGATAATTGCAGTTTTTAGATCTATTAAATGTGCATAGTAACTACAGTCTGTTTCTGATCATTTTCATGTCAAATAAATCAATACAAAAAATGTATTCAAATATAAATATTAAAAGTGTAACACATTTGTCAGTCTTAAACATTCCTAGTTTGTCTGAAACGCATAGAAGATGCTAAAATCATCTATACGGTGATACTGTAATTCTCTGGTGTAACATTGAATTTGCATTACACTGAATGATTAAAGCATTACACTGAATGATGAATGTTCTACTCCAGTTTATACTGCAGGCTGTCCACAGAATTTCAGCCTCACTAGTAGAGTTGCTTATTGCCAAAATGTGCTTATTCAAATTTTTAAAAAAGCCAACAATGAAAGTGTGTGGTTTTTTTCACTTAATGACATGTGGTTTTGTAACTTAGGTTAACCACAGCATGCAAAGGTGAAATTATCAAATATTTCAGAGCAGTAAACTCGGTTTTCTGCTGCACTTTACAGTCTTCAGAGTGCCTTTAGTTGATTTCAAACAATGTCAAATGGCAGATCAGTTTTATGTATGATTTTAAAACGACTTCTTGATCCTGTTACACTGGATGACCTCCAACAAACCGTAGAGGAGTATTTCAGTGTTTAAGAAAACAATAAGACAGACCTTTTATTGTAACACAGTTCACACTTAATTGAACATGCCAAGAAAACTGTTGGATTTTTTAAAATTTGGTATTTTTTTAAAGATGCAATGATAATATCAGCTCAGGCCATTACACTACATGACAATTTTGCTGTTTATTTCACCCATATTTTAAAACACTTTACTTTTGTGCATATTATCATGTACATTTTGTTTGATGCATACACCAAAATGGGACCCACATACTGTATATCATTATGTACCATATTTT
This sequence comes from Danio choprae, assembly GCA_903798125.1. NCBI lineage: Eukaryota > Metazoa > Chordata > Actinopteri > Cypriniformes > Danionidae > Danio > Danio choprae. Next base: position 8,522,427 of record CAIGQW010053321.1, read on the forward strand.
AGAGCTCGGTATTGATCCACATGCATATTCACATGCACTGATTCGATTAACAAGCTCTCATTTCAGTTCTTGTCAGCTCCTGATTGGTTTCTCAATTCTACATTCAATTTAATCAATATAGATTCAGAAAGAATATAGATATGGAGTCACTTCACTCATGAAGCATATTAAATTGTTTATTGTTTTGCGTAACAGAATAATACTTTAGGAAGAATCTAAAATTGACAGTAGGTGGTGGTAAATGTACAATGAGTAAGTCATTGAAACATTCAGTCATTTGGTTCTTTTAAATGGTTGATTCCAGTTTTGAATCGTTGATTCATCTGATTCATTCAAAAGCCATATTCATTTATAAACAGGTCAAAAACAGCCCTTGTGGGATAATAAATTCTTTATGACTGTATGACATGTATGATATGATACAATTGGGAAAACACGTTTTGTCCCATTATGATGAACTTTTATCTTGAATTTTAGGTAATCACAACTGCATTTTATATTCTTTTTTTGTAGTGCTGGGTAATGATTAGTCACATCCAAAATAATAGTTTGTTCTTTTATATTTTTCCCCAATTTATGTGAAGAAAATATTTTTTTTCCATACATTTCTAAACATAATTTTATTAACTAATTTCTTTTTCTCTTTGCCATGATGACAGTACATTATATTTTACTAGATATTTTTCAAGATACTAGTATTCAGCTTAAAGTGACGTTTAAAGGCTGAACTGTTCTGTTTGCCAGTCAAATATATATCCGTTAATCTATTACGCATTTATACATTTCTATACATAATAAAAATGCAGAGTACACATACATGTATAATGTAAAGAAACCTTTACTTTGGATGAAATGGATCACGATAAATCATCAAAGAAAATGACAAAAAAATTATTGTTATTCATTATCCAATGCTGCAATATTCTGTGAGTTAACCAAAGCCACAAAATGACTGACTTTTATGTGTTTTTCAAACCAAACGAAGGTTCAGAAAGCTGCAGGAAGCCTCTTTTAGCGTTTACTCATAAAGCAGAAAAAACCCAGTGTGCGCTGAGGTCAGATTCGCTCCTAATGCATTACATTCCAAATGAGGGCCGTCATCCGCTCAGTGTCCCGCAGAGCAGATCAGACCCCATCGCTCACAGACCTTCATTAATCAGCCGTCCTGGACGAGACCCAGCCCTGGTGTCCCCTTAACACTTTTAAACTGCAGTTTGTCAGCCATATTGGTGGGTCTGTTGTATGTACGCAATAAAATTCCTTGAGCCGTTTTGACAGCATTGTCTTTTCAATGTCTGTGGTGTAATATGGGACTTAATATACACACGCTGAAAACAGCTGTCAGAAAACTCACTCAGGCCAGGGCTTTTTGTGTTACAGGCTGCTCATGTTCCTTTCTGAGCAACTGTGTGTTCATTACAACACCATTCTGTTAACTGATATTCTGCTCCGCTCCGAACCCTAGTGATCATGCAAAGTGTCATGGTGGCTCGTAGTGTATGTGACCGATTTGGAACACTCTACTTGGGTATGATAGATGCCTCATACATTTATGCATATAGCAGATGCTTTTATCTAAAGTCACTTACATTTTGCATGCACGCTGTTAGCTACATGTATGCATGAGTGTATTCATATATTATATTATATTATATTAAATTATATTATATTATATTATATTATATTATATTATATTATATTATATTATATTATATTCAAAAATATTTTTAATCTATTTATTTACATTTCATTCTCAAATGAAATGAGAGTCCCCATTTAAATTAAACTAATTGCAGTCTCTTGAAAGATTGGCTTTTACAATGATTATACTTTTGAATAACATTTGTATAGATGTGTTTTTAAAAAATTGTAATGTATGCATGTATTATAAATTCATGCAATACATTGTATTTGTTAATCTGTTGATCATTTATTCATTCATTCATTCATATTTATACATCTATTTTTATTAATAAGTCATTTATTTATAAGTGTATGCTTTAATAATCATGATAATGTAATAATAATAATGTTTTGTTCACACAGTGCTACTGTATTGACTATAACTCTTTTTTTTGACTATAAATTTTTTTATAACTGTTGTTATAATTGTTCTTATTTAATTACCTGTCTGTTTTTATTTATATGTTGATACTGTGAAGTACTAATAGTGAGTACTGCAATACTAGTAGTCTTTATAGAAGTTTAAATTGTTGTTTTATTCATTTTCTAACTATTATTAAATGTGTTTATATGTTGTTTATTTTAGTTTCACTTAAACTATACAGAAATGGCAAATCTTTTCTTTGAAACTTGCTGAAATGCATATATATTTTTATTAATGCATTTAATTCTCGTTTAAGGTTGCATTATAATTAATGTACTTAATAACAACCAATACTTTTATTACAGTATGTATTCATCTTTGTTAACTTCAGTTCATAACATTAGGTAATAGATTTGTTCCTTGTTAGGTCATAACTAACAGTCCATTAACTAATGAAAACAAGCATAAGTTTGGATTTTAGGAATGCATTAGTAAATCTTGAATTATGATTACAACAAGTATTGTTCATTATTAGTTCATGTTAGTAAATACATTAACTTAAATTAACTAATGAACCCTAATAGTAAAGTGTGACCAATTTATTTGCATTTTTATGCTAGTGGTTTTAATTTTAGTAAACCATAAGCATGTTGCTTATGCACTCTAGGTAACACTTTGTCAGTAACAAGGCATCTTAGAAGGCATCCTAATTAAGCTGCCTACCTTCTGGAGCAGCCTTATTGTCTGTGGCCCTTCAGCAGTGCACTAGCAAGGCAGCGTGGCGGTTATGAGCTACAGTATCTGACAAACTTATTGAAAACATGCTTTGGTGGCACGATGATAAATGAGAGGATGAAATTAAGAGGGTTTAAAGAGGTTAGCCATGCAAACAGGATTTGCCTCTAAAGTGGTTTATCAATGAGTCTTTGTATTAACACCAGATATGATAGCAAATGCTATTTTCAGTGATGAGCGCTCGACTTAACAAGCACAACTCAATTTTCGAGCAGACGATTTCCCTGCCACCCCGTTTTGAGTAATCTAGTCCCCGGCTGCGTTATTCAAATTACAATTGAATTCATCTTTCACAGCTTCATCTAGCGCCGGCGTTTCTCTAGTCAAATCATGCTTTCTTAATGCGTTCATCAATATAGTATATCTCGGCCCCGGGGGACAGAGTGTAAAAGAACTTAACAGGAGAGATCTGTTTCCATAAACGTGTAGAGAATTATGTACCTATGACATTTATTAGCTTTACTACGAGCCCGCTAAAGCACAGAGTCTGTTATCGTGCACGCAATAACTCATATTCCGTATCGGCATATGTACACTGTGCTGAGAGCTAATGTTTATTATGCCTTGTGAAGATTCGCCTCTTCGCATCGTCCCCGTGGGTTTATAGGCATCAATATTTTCCTGCTTCACCACTTGGCTTTGTACACAATAGGATCCAGTGTCCAAGCTTCAAAGGCCTGGACTGGCTTTCTTTGATTATTACTATTACTGTTACTATTGCACAAGACAGTCTTTTTTTTTTTTACTTAATTGGGTCTCAGAAATATCTGATTCATTATTTACAGGTAAGTGAGGGCATATTGTGTGAAATTGTTGCATTTTTATTTACAGCGTTTGAAAGGGAATTTTTCAGACATGTGCTCGCTTTTAACCCAGTCTTCCTTTATCAGATAGATAATTTAAGTAATGGGCAGAGGTTTGTGCTTTTATAGCTGCACGGGGCGAAAAAACATGCGCAGCTTTTTTGTGTGAAATGTAATAGAGTGGAGATCAAAATTAAAGAACTGATTGTTTTTCAGAAGTGATGTTTTATAAACAGATTTCGGGAGTAGCACGTGCAGATGTACTTCAAGTTCAACTTATCATTGATAAATTATCAATTAGCATAACCCCAAGCAAACCTCTATAAATGATCAACCTTTTCCTACTTTTGTTATCTCTCGACTTTCAGCATCCCTTCACCACCCCAACTCCACAGATCCAATTTCTATATAATCTTCTGAGGCCGGGCTAAACACTGCGCTCGGACCCCTATCTCTTTCTCTCACTACAAGGGGAATAACATGAGTTGTCATTCCGAGCTCACAGCCCTCTCCCCGGACAGCAAGCCAAAATTCGCATTCTTTATTCAGTCAAATATCTGTAAGTGTGAACTCATGAAATGGTGTAAGGAATAATGTAATCTTCATTGATCAGAATTAGTTGTGGATAATATCATGTTAGTAAATCAGTGTTTTAGACAATCAATTCAGCTAAAACCCTATAATTTGTAGAAAACAGTGCAATAAAAATTAGTTGCACTAGGAAAGACTGCAACTAAATTTCCTGAAGGTTACAGCAGTCAAAGTAATAGGGAGTATGCAGATCTTTGTGTTGAAAGGCTTGAGCACATCTGCACCATAGTGTTTCTCAGCCATAACTTTGTCACCAAGGATTTTCCAGAGATTTTCATTCAGGTTAGATCAGGACTCTGGGCTGACATTTCATTATTTCAATGTTTTCAGCTACAAGGAACTGCTTTACTCATGTTTCTATGTGCCGGGCAGTGGTGTAAAGTAATGAATTAAAAATACTCACATTTATGGCTGGGAAGGTACAACCCAATTGTCAGTAAACATTGAGGCTATGTTTACACAACAATGATGTAACCAAAAATGGAAATGTGTTTTAAAAAAGTTTCACGTTCTCACATTTTCAAAGTGTTTTTTCATCCATTCATACATCCAAAAACACTGTATTGCGTATGCCAGGCCACTTGGTGCCGTCATCTTTTTAGTAAACAGTCTTTTTAAAGTGACGATGTGCAGTCAGTGGCCCAGCACTGATGTTTGTGTAGTATTTGCTGTGTGTGCAAGATCCACTACCATGTACTCCAACATTGTTGTGTGTTTATTTGCTCCTGCCTTTAATCTACACCTCTCTAAACACATACTATGCTTGGGCATAACATCGTAATTTTCAAAGACTTGTTTTTTTGGGGGGTTTTTATACAGACATTACATTGGTGCCGTTTTTTTTTCAACTTCCACGTTGAAACCCGTTTCAGTCCCAAAAACACGTGTCAGAATGAACAGGCAACATGCATAAAAAGTTTCCTGGATTTGGCTGAAAACATTGTCGTGTAAAAGGCCCCTTAGATGCTGCATGCCAAGATCCCTACCCTGTTCAGTGCTGAACTGGTGAGCAATTTCAGTGTTTAAATGATTGTCAATTGAGATTTTCTGCAATACTCTGTCCTCTTGTACATTTGTCTTTTCATGGACGACCAGCCATATGAGGAAACCCGAATAGCAGTAGTCAATAACCCGAGTAGTTATGAGCATTGTAAATATGCAATATTGAAATCACTCATTTGGAATGACCAGCTTTTCTTGCTATGGCTAAAAGGGTTGTCCTATTGGCCTTCATCTGGTCAACCTGTTGTCAGAGGGTTTCAGTTACTTTAGAACAACTCACCGTCTTGGAAAATCAGTGAATATGACTCTTCCAAATGAATAGGGTTTGCCAGATAATTAAGTGACCACTGGTTGCCAGATGAACACCCATAACTGTGAGGTTTAATTGTGTTGTTTTTCAAATAACTCATAAAAATAAGTTTATTTACTTAATAACTTCAAATGATCAAATGAAGTATTTTTTTTATTATTTTATCTTTTAGATTTTTAACTTTGACTTTTAGTAAAGTTTTAGTATTTTTGTATTTCTTAAAAACATAATTTTTGTTCAGTTTTTAGTCATTTTTTAATATTTTATGTATGTTTTTTTCAATTCTGGTTATTTGAGAATATCAAAGCTATACTGCACAAGACACTTTTTGTTTGATTTAAGTGGATCTCAGAGAGGTCTGATTCATTATTTACAGGTGAATTGGATTTGTTGTGTGAAATTGTTGCACTTTCATTTACGGCATTTGAAAGGGAATTTCAGAAATCTGCTCGCTTTTAACCCATTCTTCATTTATCATTTAGGAAGATAATTTGCCTAATGGCCGTAGGTTTATACGAGGTTAGCAGTGTGCAGAAAAACCAAGCACTGATTCATTGTAAAATATTATACAGTAGTCGCGAACTGGTCACAGTCAGACCTTGAACTTTCCACAGCTCTTAGAAATCCAGCACCTCTGTGAACTGCAGCAGCTCGAGCTGCAGATTTTTTTTTCTGCTATTGATTAATGGTCAGGAACTGTAAAACATTTGGGAAATGGAGAGATGGGCTATAATCAGACTATGTTACATTCCCTCCGGCTATTTACAGACCCAAGTGCCCTTAGCCTTAAGAAAGTTAACATTTTTACCTCAGAAGCATTTTTTGAGCTCTACAGTAAGCGTGAGCTGGTGGGCACCATCAGGATGCAGGAAATCGCTGTTCCTTTCTCTCATTGACTGGCCAAAGATCATCTTCAGTTGATTTACAGTGCATTTTTTTGTGCGTCTGACAGCACCGAATGTTGTTAAAGCTCTCTTTTGTCATAGAATCATTGTGGGGATTTTCTTCCCTCTGAAATATATTGGTCTATAATGCAGCGTAATGTTAAGGATATTTTCCAAAATCGTGTTAAGCAGAAAGAGACTGATGTGCTGGTGAATTGGTTTAGTCCAAATTGATGCGGTTGACTTGTGGCTGAGAAGCCGACCTGGCGGATAATGTTGGCGGTATCGGGAATCTCGTTTTGTCTTTCATCAGCCATTTTCTCACAGCACTCATAAACGTCAGAGCTGGTCAAAATGGCCAACTTACAGCAAAATGAACAGCTTGAGAAGTCAATCTCATTAGAGAGCGCTTGAGACTGTCCCTTGAAATGAAATCATTTTTCTTGGAAGTGCCCCCAGCTAACTATGATTAATTGTGAGTGCTTTGGTTTGGTTTATTGCATTGTTTTATTATGAAACTTATCAATATTGGAGCAACATTAGTGGTCCACATATTTTTTGTGTGCGTGTGTGTGTTCATATTTCCACATTTGGTTTGTAGGATTTAGTTTTTCTTGATTTGCTGATTGATATTTGGCTTAATTTTATCTTTTCCTTTCCATAATGTGGTAGCTCCTTTTTTTTTGCTATGTTAACAATGCTAATTCTACCTGTGCAGTGACTTCTATTACACTATAGTTTAACATCTTGTGGACTGGCCTGATTTTAATGAAAGTAGACACTTTTTTTTAGTAAGGACTCTTTTTTTAATCCTATGTAAACTCAAAAAAGTTTATATGTTGTAAATAATGATTACTGGAGTACATTTTACAAGAAAGTAGCATTTCAAATTTGCAAGTTTTTGTGTATATTTAAAACACCCTTTGCTTAATTTTACTCTTTATTTATTGTGTTTCATTTTATATATGTCTTTGTGACGCTACCACACAAACCAGTCATAAATGTCAATTATTTTGAAATTGTGATTAATAACCTGCTGAATAATTAAGCTTTCCATTGATTTATGGTTTGTTGGCCAAGATGCAACTACTTGAAAATCAGGAATCTGAGGCATCAAAAAAATAAATACAAATATTGAATAAAATTAAACTTATAATAGTAATAAAAAAATGAGTGTAGATATATTTACAGTATGAAATTTGCTAAATATATTCATGAAAGATGATCTGATATTTTGATGATTTTTGGCATTAAAGAAAATCTGTATTAGAGGAATAATTTCTCAAACCTCTCTGGAGTAATTGGAAATGTATTTATTTACGACATATGTAATTGCTACATTATTATCTTGCGTGTTATTAAAATCTAACAGTTATGCTGGTCAAGAAAGCAAGATTCACTCTTTAAATCTCTTTACATTTTGGGAAGAACCTAAAATGGGTTTCCACAAACTATTTGGCTCCCCAAACAACCTTTTACTAAAACGTTCTTCAAAGAACATTTTAATAATGTAAATAAAAACCCTTTTTCCACAATAAACAACCTTTTGTGGAATGAAATGGTTCCAAAGGTTGTTAAAGGTTCTTTATCAGGCCAACAATGGCCGTAAGGAAGACTCAATAACTACATGTATCACAAGAATAATTTCTCAAATCCTTCCATTATAATTGAGGACGAGTAGCCAGCAGTTACCTCAGCAATACGATACATGTCAGAACAGACTTTATTATCATTATTAGGATATATGTCTCACAGAAATGAGCGTGCTCTTTTTTCATTGACAATATTGATTTCCTATTATGTGACCACTCTCTCAAAGCTTCATTTTGATGAACCATTTTGGTCATAACTGTGCATGAAGGACACAAACAATACTTCTTTTTTTCAGATTTTGAAGTTCCCCTCAGGATAGCAGTGAAATGTATTCAGCCCACTTTGACCTCTTGCTCTCTGAATGTAGGGTGTGAGACCAGAGCTTAGCCCAGTAGCCCTGTGGTAATCCTGTAAGAAATCCTCTGAGGCCTGGACAATCCAGCAAATGCCCACAATCTAAATGTGAAATTTCACGTTTGCTTCATGTCAGGCGAGCGCATGCCTTGTTTGTTTAACTCTCGGTATTTAGGCCTGCCATTAGTCCAATCTTCTTAGGCAAAAGCTATCGTTTCAGGCACTGCCCCTCTCATTAACATTTTGCTGTAAAACAAAAAAAGGAAACAGAAGGAGATGCTTGCATTTACATTATAATACATTTGACCCTTAGTCAGGAATTGGCATATCATTATTTTCCCCTGAAGTGTTCTTTATTTGTAGGAGCAGAGGGATGGCTTTAGCATGGCTCACAGCGATACTACAGCAAGTAAACTGCTTAGGTGGGCTGTTTGCTTTTCATTAACATTCATCCAGGCTCCATCTGCTGAAATCTCCGTCACATTACTGAAGAGTGAAGAGAAAGAATCATGACCTTCTACAGAAACAGGGGTTTGATCGAGGATGATGAGGTTTTGCAGATCTGCAGATGTATAATGCATGTTTAATAATTATTATGTATTTCGCATTAGATCATATCGTCACTGTAAGACAGAAACTTTGAATTGGAATATTTTATTCTTGTTTTTAATTATGATAAATAAAATATTAATATAAGGTATGACAGTGGCTTAGTGGTTAGCACTGTTGTCTCACAACAAGAAGGTCACTGGTTTGAGTTCCAGCTGGGTCAGTTGGCATTTCTGTGTGGAGTTTGCATGTTCTCCCCGTGTTTGTGTGGGTTACCTCCGGTTGCTCGGGTTTCCCCCACAGTCCAAAGACATGCGCTATAGGTGAATTGATAAACTAATTGGCCGTAGTGTATGTGTGTGCATGTGATTGTTTCCCATTACTGGGTTGTAGCTAGAAAGGCATCCGCTGTGTAAAGCATATGCTGGATAAGTTGGCGGTTCAATCCGCTGTGGCAACCCCTGATGAATAAAGGGACTAAGCCGGAGGAAAATGAAATGAAATTAAAATATTAATATAGACATATACAATTGAAGTCAAAATAATTATCCCTCCTGTGAATTTTTTATTTTATTTTTTTCAAATATTTCCCAAATGATGTTTAACAGAGCAAGCACATTTTTTCACAGTATTTCCTATAATATTTTTTCTTCTGGAGAAAGTCTTATTTGTTTTATTTCGGCTGGAATAAAAGTAGTTTTCAATTTTTTTAAAAACTTTTAAGGTCAATATTATTATCCCACTTAAGCAATATTTGTTTTGATTGTCTACAGAACAAACCATCGTTATACAATGACTTGCCTAATTAACCTAATTAGCCTAGTTAAGCCTTTAAATTGCACTTTAAGCTGAATACTAGTATCTTGAAAAATATCTAGTAAAATATTATTTATTGTCATCATGGCAAAGATAAAAGAAATCAGTTATTAGAAATTAGTTATTAAAACTATTATGTTTAGAAACGTGTTGGAAAAATCTTCTTTCTGTTAAAAAAAATATACAGTGGGGCTAATAATTCTGACTTCAACTGTATATGTATATGAATATGAATACACACAGTCAAACTCGAGATTATTCATACCCCTGGCAAATTTTGACTTAAAGTTACTTTTGTTTAACCAGCAAGTTTTGTTTTATGAGACGATGTACAAGAAGCCTCATTCTGGAAAATAAATATTTCACAGCTTTTATTTACATTTGAACAAAAACCTCAGAATTTTCCAGGGGTATGCATTATTTCAGGCTTGACTGTATTTACTGTATGTATATAAATACAGAATATAGTGTATCTGACATTCTAACACTAACAATCCCTTTTCTGTTTTATATTCTGTGTATTACTTTTTCAAAAACAAGAATGAATTCATTAACTAAATTTAAATGTACTTACTCTAGTCAAGAAACGAAGGTGGCTCAAAGGCTCAATAATTTGATTTATCTCAAGAATAATTTCTCAAAGTTCTCTGTAATACCAGGGGACGGGTGGGCTGTGACCTCAGTGCAATATATGTCAGAACAGACTTTATTAAAATTATTAGGATATATCTCACAGAAATGAGTGGGCTTCTTTATTGACAATATTGATATTTTGACCACCCTCTCAAAGCAATAATCTGTTTCTGTCTTTAAACACTTACAATCCCTTTTCCATTTCAAATTAATTTTATTTTGGCTTAAACCAAAATAAAATGTCACCACAAGGTTAAAATTGACTGGTTTTCCTTATTTTGTGGGGACCAAATGTCTAAATGTCCTCACAAGTATAGCAATATCAGTGCATTTTAACCTTGTAGGGACATTATTTTGGTTCTCATTAGGAAAACGTCTCGTAAATCAGATAGAATGAAAAATTAAAAGATGTAAAAATGCATATTGGGCTTAGGGGTAGAGGGATAGAGTATACAGTTTGTAAATCATTCAAAGTCCCCATAAAGATGTATGTGTATGTGTGTGCCAAAGGTAATCAAGGGCAGGAAAACTGGAGCATACTTTAACTGTAGTACACTTTTGAAACCTATAAGATTATGAAAACACAATGTGACGCATCAGATGTGGCCATTCTTCTGACATTTGCTGTTAAAAAACATTTTAAATCCATGCTAGCTTGATTTTGGCCAAATGTTAATAATGTAATGCACATGTGTCAAAGCCGGTTTCTGGAGGGCCAGAACTCTGCACAGTTTAGTTCCAACCCTATTTAAAAGCACCTGATCAAACTAATTGAGTGCTTTAGGCTTGTTTGATACCTACAGATAGGTGTGTTGAAGCAGGGCTGGAACTAAACTCTGCAGGGCTCCGGCCCTCCAGGAATTGACTTTGACACCCCTGATGTAATGTAATGACAAAATCAAGTGACTAATTCAAGCCAAATTAACATGTTTGATGATGCAGATTTTAATCCTGTGTTTATGGTGTAATGATTATAATTTTGAGATAACACTCTGAGATGTCCTTAAAAGGAGGTATGTGTGGCAACATTATGAACACCTAAATACATCTGCAGTGGTCAACTGGTACAGCAGTCACTTTGCCTTCCTGTAATTTCCCAGTTTACAAGTTCATACTAGTTAATGCTATCTTGTAATCTCTGTGATTCTGAATTGACAACAGACAACACTGGATGAACTCTAAGCTGTTCTTTTAAAGCTGATTTTTAAAGTAGGTGTTTTTATGGCAACACTAGATGGTTTAACAAATCAGATGTTCTACCTGCTATAATTACGTCATTGACTTTCAATGATAAATCCTTCCTGTGGCCTCATGGGATAGTAAAGTGTCTATCTTGTGTGCAGAATTCAGCAGTATTGGTCATTTGGGGTCACTCACTCTTCTTCAAATGCTGCGAGTTCAGACATACTACTCGGCTTACAGGTTGTTTTTTTACATACAGTAATGTGACGTCTGGCATAGCGTTTGAGTTATGTAAGGATATAAATGCTTTTTAAAAGTTGGAAAATTTCGACATGCTGTATGAATGCATCTTAATTATAAAAAATATAGGTTTGGATATTTGTTGACTTTGTCCAACAGCGAAGATATTGCAGTACAAATGGATAAAACTCCTTTATTCTTACTTTAGTCATTTTTATTTGATCATCTATGGAACGCTTTATGTTTTTACGGGTGCTTTTTTTCCCCCACATGTAAGTTTCTGCTTAGCCTCTAGCTGGCATTTACCTCCTCTAAATTGAGCCTGGTCTGTTTTTTTTTGCTTTTTTTTGAGAAATCTAATGCCGTTTCATCTCTGTTTCACCCTTTAGCAAAGGCTCAATAAGCGCTGAAATGTTTAGCTTTCTATTTCATCTGCATTGTTTTCTCATCATTTTTTCAGACAACTAGAGATGGCGTATTTATTTTGACAATGCGCTTTACTGTCACAATACTCATATAATGGCTTTCTCTACAGTTAGCTTGTTTTGATTTTTTGAGAAAGTCCTTTTGAAAAAGTTTTCGCTTGATGTTCCGCAAACCTGCGCTCTTCATATTGCTGACCGTAAGGGTGAAGGAAGTAATTTTTGGCACAATACGGGTCTCAGCATTGGGCTTTGAATCAAATTGACAGTGACAGCAGAGAAATCTAAAGGACTGGGCCTTGGTTTATACGAAGCTTAGTGTGTGGTTTAGATTATACACAGAGAAAAGTCATGGTACGTTATCAAAAAAACTGCCAGACAAACAGTTTGTCCCGTATGGACAAACACTTGAAAGGGTTTTGAAACGTATGAATTTGTCTTAATAAATAATTCTGCTAAAATAATATTATGATAAAGGTTATGAAAATGCCTCTTCTGATCTTTTATCTTATGCATCCGTTATTATGAAACTAGTCAAAAAGGCTTTCAAGATGCTCACATTTGTAGATCAAAGTGCTTTAGATTCACTGTAAAAAAAATTACCGTTAATTAACAGTTTCCTGTATCTCCTGATTCACGGATGTTTTCCATTTATTTACCCTTACGAATTGCAGTATGGGAGCTTTTGATGCTGAAAAATGTACTCTGCCGGTTTAAAAAATATTTTTGTTGACATTTTTACTAGTTTGAAACTACAGTCTGTAAAATAAAATAAAATGCTGGCAGCTCATTACCGGATGTATTTATATCCTAATTTACATGATCAGTATCTCATTTTAATCTACTATCAATAAATGTATCTTTGTTAATCTTTCCACTGTAAAATCATTTTATTGACCAAAAATCATGACAACAAATGTCTTAGTTACTTTAATTTATTCATTCATTCGTTCATTTTCCTTCGGGTTAGTCTCTATTTCAGGGGTCGCCACAGCGGAATAAAGCGCCAACTATTCCAGCATATGTTTTACACAGCGGACGCCCTTCAAGCCACAACCCAGTACTAGGAAACACCCATGCACACATACACTCATACACTATGGCCAATTTAGTTAATCCAATTCACCTGTAGCGCATGTGTTTGGACTGTGGGGGAAACCCACGCGAACACAGGGAGAACATGCAAATTCCACACAGAAATGCCTACTGGCTCGGCCGGGACTCAAACCAGCGAGCTTCTTGCTGTGAGGCGACAGTGCTAACCACTGAGCCACCATGCCTTCCCCTTTATTTATTTTAATAAGTTAATCAGCTTTCAACAAAAATATCATGTTACACAAAGGTTAATATATTTAGTCAGTTTGATTTATATAAGTTGAGATGATAAGGGAAGTTAGTTTAATTCAACTAAATTTACAGTGTATATGTCGAGTTGATCAAGGTTTCATAATATAATGCGAAACAGTAAGAAAATACAAATAAATCTTTTATTTTAAATTTTTTGATTAGTCTTTCTCTCTGTGTCTATTTCTAGTTTCTTTAGCATAGCTACTTATACTTAATATTCACTTTTTACATTGTGTTTGTTACAAAAAGGTGTTTAATGTTGTTTTGTCACTTACAGAGTAACTTGTTCAAGTAGCATCTGTTCAAATCTAGTGACATTTACTTAATGTTTAGAGGCCGTGAAGCACATAGTGTTGCATAAATGTGGTAAACAAAGAAATGGATTTCAAAATTTTCATCACTCAATATTACATGCCTGCACTGCATTCACATGAGAACTCTTAACTGGTTTCATCTCCCAATAGAGAGATAGACTGAGGGCACTGAAAACTCTGTTGCCTCTGAAGCATCTGACTTTGATTCCCACTAGTGAGAGAAGATTTTCACTGTGTCGCCAGCCATTCACTCTTGAAGCTTATCTGAAAGCCATAAGAATGCCAGAGAGAGTCGACTTCATTGTTTGTTATTACTTCTTGTAACCAGAAATGAAACCGACATTGATCACTAGCGCCATTCAAAACGATTCCCATAAATTTCTATATAGGATCTCAAGCTATTTTCCTGAAATTTGCTCTCAGTTACAATTAGCAAGTATAATGTTTTACAGTAATCAACATGGGAAAAAAATGATAACTCAAAGCATCTTAACAAGAGATAAATGTTTGGTTTTATCTGATTTTCTGCCTGGAAGGGCATGATCTCAGAATCAATATGTTTTAGTTATGTCTAACTGAAGGCATAATTTAATTTAAACAATAGAAGCTTTCAGAAAATATATAGAGCATCCCATTTAAAGCCTTTTGTTGTGAAAATAAAATAAACAGGAAACACTTTCCTCTGAGCAGTAAACAGAAGCTGTTTTCATTGTCAGATTTAATGTCAGATTTAATGACCGTTAATTGATTTTATAAGCAGTTTTGGAGAGGGTTTCAATGATCTGTTTAAAACACGTTTTACTTTTTACACTTTTGCTAGACCAAAACCTGTTTTGCTTTAATAAATCAGCTTTAAAATTTGTACTTTTTACTAATGGACTCACAGTCATTTTTAGCAATATCTTCCAATTTCCAAAATACTGACCATTTTTTTCCCTCGTTTCTCACAGGTAAACCACCAAGGTACTGTAACTTGTCTCTCAAAGTGGAGGCTAACAGATTTTGAGTTGTAACTTTTATGCTGCAAGAGAAATGGCACTTAAAGAAGAGTCTTGCTGCTTTACAATTCTTTCAGATCCAGGTCCTGTAGGGGTTTTAGTTTGATACTTCAAAATACAACAGATTTTAGACTGAATATAAGAAGGCAGTGCAGGCCAAGAAAATGGCTAGCTTATTGGTTGAGATTTAATTGCTTGAACACCCCCCCCCCCACACACACACGCACAAAAAAGGCCCCAGTTGGACAAATTGCTGTCAGCCTTTGTTTTGCAATCTTTAGTTCTCCTACAAGTCTTTGTGTTCAAATCAATATTAAGGCTTAATTCACTGGTGACTTTGAATTAAAATCACTTCAAACAGATTATTTTGTTTTAATATTTTGAGCTATACAAAATGCTGCCATGCATTATACGTTTGCGTATGTTTTTCAGTGTTTTTTTGTTGATTCAATAGGAATATCTCGCTTTTCCATTTACGTTTTTATTTTAAATGGCTGACAGTTGAAGTGAATTTTTTTCTCAGACAGTTTCACGTAAGAGTCAAATAATTGGCTGCAAATTTATCAGAATAGATTGGATTGTGTATTATTGTATCTGTAGATACTGTATTAGTTGTTTTCAATACATTGAGTTCATACCATTCACATACAACTACTCCAGAGAATGTATTTATTTATTCATTCGTTCTTTTTTGGTCTTCTCATTTGTTGCTGTTTATCTGCTTGAGTTCAGCAGAACACTCATTTAAGCGATGATTTGCCAGCATTCAAAGTTTTGAAGGTTCCAGGTTACTTTATTCACTCTCATAAATTTTGCAGTGGAGGAGAGCATTAACGGTGGAGGAACGAATTAATGTTTTTTTCCCAGTCACTGAAGCCCAGCTCCTTGTTCATTTTGCCAATTGCTAATGAAAGAGGATGTGAAAGACTGATATTTACGTATGGTAAAGTAAAAAATGCACTTACGCTTCTGAAAACCTGATGTGGACGCTTAGAGATTTTCCAAACAAGAATTCCCAGTGTATCTTACATACAGCCTCTGTCTTCTTTATAGAGCCTTGTTGAAAACATTCAAAAGATAAACATTTCCTTGTGCTTACAAGGGAAAACTGTATTTACGTAAGTAACCAACTGCTTGAAAATCAGTTCCACAAACTATTGATTCTCTCTTCTGAAGTAAAACAGTGGTCTTGTATTGTTTAAAATATGTCTGAAAACATGGCACTTCTGTGTCATTGATACCAAAAATGATCTAAATGACAACATTTTTCATTTGGATGAAATGTCATCAGTTTTTTTAAAAAAGTATGTTTTACGCAAACACATAACTATACATTGTAAATTCAGAGAACTTTTCAAGTGGTCTCTTAAGTTTTTCAATGCTTCACGTTCTTCTCATTTGAACACTAGAGTACTGTTCTACATTTCATAACAGGCCTAAAACTCACTTATAAAGCTTTGTTAGGTGCAACAGTCTTTACCTTATATCTAAACTGGGAAATATTTTCTAAAAAGGAATTTGTTAATGTGCCAACGCTGTGATTGCTGAAATATATTACATTATAGAAAATAGAACTGCACCCATATTGTGACCCATACGACTGCTGTCACTTTTAATACAAGCAATAACATTTGATTCACAAAAAAAAAAAGTTTACTTTGGTTTACTTTTTAATTAAGCTGTTTTATTGGCGGCGTACTTGTCTTTATTTGTGACTTGCGGCCAATATAAATGCCTTTGTGTGTTTTGTGCATGTTGAAAAAGCAACCATGATTTGGTGCGAGTTGATTGATGGCGGTATTACGTTTGCCAATTATTAGCGCACATAAAAGGATGCTGTTATGTTCTGCTTCATCCAGCAGACCAAAGCCAGAGGTCAGTGCCTAAATGTGCAGCTATCAGCCTCTGCCTGTATCACTCCATCTTGATGTATGAGTGGTAAGCTACAAATTAAACCTGCTCCGACCTTTTAGGGGGTACTTGCTCAACAGGACGCCATTTGGACTAATTTCTCCGTGCGATTTAGACAAAAAGCCACTATGTTGCCTGCCGTAATTACTTTGTGTACACACATCTGGATTTGGGTCTCCAGATGCAACAAGCCATCCAAAATAAGGCTTGCTAAAATCAGATGAGACTGATGTTAGACATACAGGGGATACAAATACATGTAGCACCTCTTATGCTAATAATCATTACTAATTTGGATGGCAAAGACGTTTAGAAAACAAATTTCATTTGATTAATCATAACTCAAGAATTCATGGCTCCTCTTTAAAGAGTCTTGCCGTAATCATAATCTTGCTCATCTCAACTCAAATCGATTAAGTTAACTTAATGGTTTTGACCATTTGAAGTTGATTGAACATAAAACAATTAAGTTTTCCCTAAAAAAAGCTCAAGAACTGTGTTGCTTCAGCTCATTTTAAATAAGTAGTTTAAACAAGCAGCAAAAATGTTTGTTTATAGCGTATATACGAGCATGTCTGAACCAAAGCAACCTTTATTCATAAAATTTCAGAGGGCCACAAAGTTTTACAAACTCTATTACAAATATTTATAACTTTTATTGATAGATTACTTGTACAAGATGTACATTTCTTTTTTTTCTTTTTTTAGTGAAACAACAGAAAAAAAAAACTCAATGGCGAATCATGTTTGGGCATGCTTGCATATGCAATATGAAGGGATACAACAAATTCCTTGGAGCATCAAGAAAATCAAAACACAAAGTATTACGGTTTCATCCACCATCCCTGAAATGTTTGTAAACTCAAACACGCTACATTTTAGTCAAACAAATGTACTGCAGTCACACGTTTGCGTAAAACTGTTGCAAATGTTAACATTTAAAAAATATATAAAAATAAATGCAAAGCCATGTAAATATGTACACTTGAAATTCGACTATTTAACATTTATAAACTTTCCGATAAAATAATAAATAAGAAGCACCTATGACTTCAATTAAAGAAACAGAAACATTCCTAAACAACTGTAATGGTGAACAACAACAATAACAAAAATAAGCCCACAATGTAGCGTTTATTGTTAGAGGTAGACCTGACCAAGATCTACTACTGTAGTTCAAAGGCAATTGATATTCCAACTGGCAATGTGTTTTCATAGTGCGGTCATGGAAATAATACTGTTTTTGTCATTCTTGAGCTTCAAATCGATGTTTTCGGATACTGTGTAGCTTGTAAAAATAGTAAAAAATATCTTTTAATTAACAGGTTCTGTATTTCATAATTGCATTTTCTTTTCAGTTTATTTACGAGTATGGGACATTTATCTCAGCCCTGTCAACTTTAGATGTTGAAAATTCAACTGTGCAGTTTAACAAAGTGACTTTTATTGACATTTATAACACCAACCTAGGCAAAATAGCACTTCAAACTGTTTAAAATGTCAATAAAAGTCACTCTTTCAAACTTTATCATCAAAAGTTGTCGGATGAAAGATCAAGGTCTCATAATGCAACTCAAAAGCATAAATAAATGAGTAACAAAAATTGTAAAACTGTTAATTTCCAGATATTTCTTGCAGTTTATATGGAAAAAAGAGACTATGGACGCAGTTGCTGAAACGCAGGTTACACTGTAAATGATATCGGAGCATTAAATAATTCTACCTTCTACCTCTTTGGTGGATTTATTGTTATGTTAAAAATCAGGCTTGTTTATGACCCATGAACCTTGAGCATATTTTGTACAGTGTCAAATGAATTTTCAATATCTCTTTAAATGCACGTGTACAAAACTATATTGAACTTCGGGGAGTTATGGCACATTGCAAACGAGTTAGCAAACAATCTTTTACACAGCTTTTAAAGATGTGTTTGTGGCGAAGAACTTTCAACACATCGACATCAGTGCCAAAAACCCAACAACTTAAAAATCATCGTTTTTAATTAGCAAACATCAACCGCTATATTACGTTTTTCCATATTTACAGTATTGCACTTAACTGCACATAATTGCATTTCAGTTAAACTGATGTTTCTTAAAATGTTAAATTACAAAGTTGCAGTTACTGTTTATCCTTTTTGAACAAAACAGAACAAAACAAAAAGCCAAATTTGTTTCCCCCTTACATAAAAGTAGTACATCTGGCGTTAAGGATTGTAAACACCTTAACACAAGACCTGAAGTGCAAAAGCTAGGTTCACTTCTATTCCAGGACACATCACGTAATAAAAAGAGAGCACAAAAATATGAGAATGAAAGCTAAAGTCCATACACATGCCCGAAAGGAAACAACAGCGACATAACGTTTCCTCCCAAAACGGAAAGAATCATAAGAATTCCACTAAAAACCAGGCGATTGTACCATTGATGTTATTGCTGTTTCCAGTCTTTGTCCACAGCAGAATGAACAACAAAAACAAAAAAGGAGAAAAATGCAAGTAACAGCTTTAGATATGAATTGTAGTGGAGGGTTAGCATGGCAGTGATCAACATAGATGTATGTCAGTTACAATGGAGGCCAGCCCCAATAGGTCTATCCTTCAATTGAGCACGTGCACTAGGCAGCGGCACAGTGGTAGGAGGCAAATATGGCCGTCTCTTTCTTTTGCGATTCCAAAGTTTCAGTGTCTTTCCGTGAAAGCGCAACCTCTAGTCTCTCTCTCTGTGTGTCTGCCTTTTTGCTTTTTTTATATTTTTGAATATAAAAAAAAAGTCTTCTCTCCTAAAACGCTGGTTTTCAGACAGACATCCAGACATTTTTGTATGGTCCTGGGGCTGTGATCTGTGCCTGGAAAGGGCTGAGCCAGTGGCCTCCAAGAAGTCCTGCCTGTTGGGCGAAAAGTAAAAGGTGATTCATTGGTATTTAATTACCTTTCTCTACAAGTGGTTTGTTTTGGCAGCTGGTTTTTTGTGACTTTTTTTTTCTCGCTCTCATTCTCTCCCCTTACACCCCTTTTTTTCTCTTTTGTTTTTATTTTGTTTTGTTTTAACTGTGAGTGTCACGGCCTTTTCACAGGCTTAGTCTTGTGTTAGAAGCAATTATCAGTTCAGAGCAGCAGAGAAGCCCATGGGGGTCAGAGTCCCAGCGCCTCGGCGTGTTTTCTTGCCTTGAGTCGCAGGTCAGCGATGCTGGAGTTCTTGCTATTGCTCTTGGCAGCCGCAACCACGGCGGCCGCTGCAGAGGCCGAGTCTGCCAGCGACGCGATCGGTAATCCAAAGGGCGGAGGAGGGAACATCAGATAGGGAGCGTGGGCCGCGAGGTGTGGGTGCAGGTGAGGATGGGAGTGTGTTCCGACCCCCTCCAACTGCAACTGAGCTTGGACCTGCGGGGCGAGCAAAAACAAACAGTGAGTTAGTCAGCGGCCGCTGGGTCAGCTGGAGGAGCGGCGGGGATCTGCTTTCACCCATTTTTTTTCAGTCACTATTTTCCATCTGATCTCCAGCTGAATTATGCAATGTGCTCAGACAGCTTAATAGTCAAAGAACTTCCATCAGTTGCAAATTTCAGCATATTAGTTTGATCCACACCAAATCTCTCCATACAGTGTTTAAAAGCTGCAACATCATGTAATCTTAATTATATATTCAGTGGCATAAATAAACAATTTCGCACCCAAAATATTCATTCTCATATATATAAATATTTATTCGCATGGTTCCTCGGGGGTAAGAAAAAAAAAAAGATGTAAGCAGGCAGCATAAAATATCAGGTTGCAGATTCTTAGCAATTATTTCAGTGAGATGAGGTGAAAATTAGACATCCGCCTGACTTAAAAAGTGACATATTTTTTATTTTCTTTTTTAGTATTCTTCTCATGCATCTTTCTTTGCACAGGGATCATAAATATTTCAAAGCTTTACATTTTACGGTCCAACTAAAATACAACATCTGACAAGCTGCACAAGTTTTTGACACTGGGAAAGAATGTTTTACCAATGCCTCTTTTTTTCCATGTGAATGTGAAGCATAGGGAGATTACTTGAAAAGAGGATAAATAATGTCAGACCTGGTAGTGTGTTATTTTTGGAAATTAATCAGGTATGAATGCAGCCTGTCTCATCTGAGTTTCTCATTTCAATTTCTAACCACGGGCCTTCTGACTCTATCCTTGGCACTTGCGTTTATTTTAATTAACTCTGTGCGAAAATACTCATAAAAATTAAAGCAGCCCATTGCTCCGGTGTCTCCACAAATCAGTCAAATTGGACTGTGCAACCTCACTACAGGGGCAGTCAGAACAACAGGTGGTGGACATTTGTGGTGTTCAGTATGCAGTCCTCACGCCTCGGCCCTGCCAATGCTGCTCAGTGCCAATAACCATCAGTGCGTTATTCCTCTCTTTCATAATCTCTTTTATCTGCCTTTCCCTCGCTGTGCTATTAGCTTAATTATGGCTGCTCTCTCGTCTGGGTGATGCAGACAGTTCTTCAGCACCAGATGAAATGTCTCTCGGTCCCTCTTATCTCATTCGTCTCTCATCGGGCCCCGGAGGTGAAAGGTTCGAGCCCTTCGCGCGACGACCAGCGTCAGCTCGGATTATTTGTCAAAGCTACACATTTCTCGGCACTATTTTTGGGTAGGTGTAACGTTTATTTAGTGGACTGGACGGCATATTTGCAATTCAGAGTATTTAAAGGGAGGGGAGGGGAGGGGGGGGGGGGGGGGGGGGGCGCTTAATTATTCCTACCTGTTGAAATGGCATTCTGAGTGCGCCCATATTCACGTAAGGAGCGACCCTGCACGCGTCCAGGTGGCTCGCGGTGCCCAGAATAACGCCTGGATGAGAAAGGATAATAAATGATAAAGTTAGTCATTGTGTTTTACCTAATGTAGATAATTACACTATTTACATCAAGTTTAAAATGCATATAGTTGCATATCAATGGCGTTTTGCCCAATTTTTGGTGCGCCTTCATGAGCCCAAGGCACACGAGAAACCAGTTATACTCCGATTTGTGTCATACACCGTTATAAATTAAATGTATTTAATTAATGATTAAACAAAAATGCATATGTATTCTTAAACAAATCATCACACAGTTTGGTTACTAATTCATACTTAAGCGTTTTACCTTTGTGCATTTGATTTTCCTGTTTCCGGCATTTCGCTCTTCTGTTTTGAAACCATACCTAAAACACATGAAACACACGGTTGTTTTATTGTGTTCACCACCATGACCTTTTTTATATCACACATTACATTACACAAATGTGCAAGTTTTTTTTTATTATTTATGTTTTTCAATTCCCCCTGCAGCCGACAGAAAAGAATAGTTATTTCTATTGCCCCTGATAATCGGCCATACTTTGCCATAAAACACTTTAATTGGGAAAAGCGAGTTCGGTTATTAATTGTTCCATGAATCTTCCTCGTAAAACAATATTACAGCTTTATCTTCTGCACAAATTAATTCTGTGTTTTTTCTTAGACTAGGTCTGTATTTAATACATTATCGTTTTTTTTATTTCTTTTTATGATAGCCTAAATTAAACGAAGATGTAGGCCTTGACTATTGGCTAACTGACTATTTCACGTGGGTGATTTTTAAATAGCATATATATATATATATATATATATATATATATATATATATATATAT
>CAIGQW010053321.1:8544977-8564510 GCA_903798125.1 Danio choprae
TTTTTTTCAATAAACTTAATTTGCTGGATCACATAAAAGAAGAGATTTGTAAATAATAATTTAGAATGATAATAATTTACTGTACATTTTCCCATAATTAATCGCTTTTAGACAATTCATTAAAATAAGCTATTAGCGCTGCTTTTTCAGCTCTCACACTCGCTCATTAAAATTTAAAAGCAAGCGGTCTGTCAACCTGTTCTTTGTGAGACATTCGGATTTGCATTATGCAATCCAGCTATTATAATTATTAATGTTGTATTTTAATACAATTATTACGGAAAGTGTGGCAACAACGAATGCATCATATTTCAATCTTTGATCGATTGTAATTATCCAGCACTATGCTATAGGGAAAGTGAGCTACACTGGTTTCGACAGTTATTTCTTCATTAAGGACCACTCAATGATGCAGTTCACAAATACCCTAATCTGATTTCCTTTTGATTTTTATTAGAGACAGTGAATAATGACATTTAATTTAGCCCTGCACCAAAAACCGAAAGATATTAGTCGTAATTGAATTACTGCCTTCTCCTCACTGAGGTCTCATAACTTTCAATTAGATTCTTGACAGCTGGTCGGCGTGGGGGCTTCTATAGGACAGTATAGTAGCAGGTCCATATCAACAAGACTCCATCACGTCCATAGTGTTCAAGTCTGAATATTCTGTGAAATGTACAAATTCATAAAAACGCGGTATGAATTTGTGGCTGCATCGAATCACATCTCTGACCCATTCCTTGCTCTTCCCTTTTTAATCTGATTTCGCCTCCGCCTCTTGAAACATTAAAAAATGTCGTGCTTGCAAGCTGTCACACTGGCAAACAATGTTACTTATTTTCCCATTACATTTTGTAACACGGGCTATGTCACTGTAGGAGTTAAGACGGAATTGAATTATTCCTAATACATTTTTATAGGAACAGTATATCAAGCCAATGGCAGATATTACAAAGATAAGGTTGGAGAAAATGAGGTGAGTGACATAAGAAGGTATCCCCTGCAGCAGCGGTTCAATCTCTTCATTAATTTTAATGATGTGGTTAGATCTTTCTGCAGCACATAAGCAAGTTTTCCTTTGAATATAGCTGCTGCTGCAGGAACTAAAAGGCTATTTCATATCCACACCCACCGCTGAAACTCAACCCGCATAAATCGAGAGATAACAGAAATGCTTTGTGTATGAGTGAATACAACAACAACAACTGTCTCCAAATGTTAAACATCTCAGGCGCATGGTATGATATACACATTTAATCCAGCCTGCTTTAAGCAAACGTGTAGGAGGAATGAAGGCCTAGCGATCACGCTTCCTATTATTTATTTTATTAGTTTTCCCTTGCCACTCCACTTCTCGATAACAAACACGTCTTCCCAAGAACGATTTGCATTTACTTAAATAAATGGTCAGTTATGTATTTCTAACTTGAACTGTTAATAAAACACTTGAGTTTTACATCGTTATCAGCGTCGTAAATTCCTCTAGGCGTATAAACATAAACAACACAACAGCGACATGTTTCTATTACTTGTTAGTATTAAAAAAATAAAAGCAATGAACAGATTTTCCCAACATTATTTTTATGCACTGAAAAAAAACCCAAAAAGCCTATTTTCACACAAAGGCCTAATTGAAAATATTTGCTACTTATAAAACAATGAAAAATGAAACAGCCTCCATTTGGAATCCAGGTAATTTGTATTCATGATGCATTTCTTTAAAAATTAATTTGCACGCTGTCAGCTGATGTTTTCATATTATTAATATTTTACTTATTTAATAAGTAAAATGTCATATTTAATATTTGTGTTTTTACCATCTAGCCTATTCATAGTGTTTTAGAATGAACAATTTGTACATTCCAAATCAGAAAGAATGTTAATATTCAAGTGAAATAATAATAATAATGTAACGCATGGCGGAATGGCAGCTTACCTGCACGCGGGCCTCAGACAGCCCCAGTCTCTGACTCAACTCCTCCCGCATGAAGGCGTCCGGGTAATGCGTCTCATCAAACAAGCGCTCCAGTTCATTCAGCTGCTCTAAGGTAAAATTTGTCCTGCTCCGTCTCTGCTTCAGTTTACTCTGTGCGTCCTCGTCCTCTGATTTCACATCCTCCTTCTTGTCTTTGCAGTCGTAAATTCCTGTGAAAATACAACATAAACACATCAACAAAGTGTTTCATTTAAAGCGTTCATTTATTAGGGTGCACGAGTTTTTCCAAAAGCATCCAGATGACGGATCAGACGTGCACTTTAAACACAATCGGTAACTAAATAAATCTAATTAATAGCTACGAGATATCAACAGAGAACACTACTAAAAACTTGATCTTCAATAAAACTGTTTTTTTTATATATATGTTGAAAATATGACATTAACTAGAAGAACGAACTGCTGCTTTGAACCAACAGGCTACATTGTGAAAATCGCTTTAAATCTTATAAATAAGAAACGATGGACTTTTTTTATATGCAGATTATATATTGTGGATATAATCATATATTGTATGCACATAGTTTTGATTAATGGGTAATTCTAGAATCACATAAATGTTAGAAGATATTAGTAGTCTAATTTACAACGAGTTTTGTGTCAAATAAATGAAATCCTAATTTTCAGAGAATAGTAGCATAAACTCGTATTTCTTTGGAAACTGAATAAAACTTGCAAAACTTCCTTCATTAATGTTTTCATTCATTTTGAGAATGGTTTTTGTTGTTGTTTTGTGTGCAATTAATATGTTTGGGATTTAGATTAGCTTGCTATTAATATTATGATGATTACTATTATTATTATAGTATTATAATTGTAATATTAGGCTATTATTAATAATAATATTGGAAAGGTTGTGTTTCAAAAACGAACTGTCATAGGCCTGTCATCACTGTAGTTAAACGTCTTTCATCCGTTTCTGAAGCAAACCCGTTTAATATTAAATCTCCCTTTGAAAATGTGATCACACATTAAGGCTCTGTGTTACATGACAGTCTTTTTACTCTATATTTACACTGTTTGCACAAAAACAAAATAAGTGTATTTAGGGATTCCCTGGCAATTTAAAGAACGCCAAGCAGCCTAATAAATACATTGACAGATCGTGTTTTCAAATTTGACAAGTCAGAGGCCTATTGTTTAGATTCTAAC
The DNA here is from genome assembly GCA_903798125.1 of Danio choprae. NCBI lineage: Eukaryota > Metazoa > Chordata > Actinopteri > Cypriniformes > Danionidae > Danio > Danio choprae. The sequence goes on from CAIGQW010053321.1 coordinate 8,548,129, forward strand.
AAGTCAAATGTGATTACAAGCTATTACACTTTTAATGTGATTCTCTTTCTTAAGATTGCATAATGTGTATTTCTTGTCTTTTACAAATAAAAACAATTCAGTACGCGGCGCACACAACATGGAACAAGTGCTCATTGCATCAGCTGAATACAGCTTAAATGTCTGCACTCGCATGCTAGTTAGCCTCTAGACGAACGAAATATCTCTTAAAGATCTTGAAAATGACCTTAAAATGCAGTCGTTTAGATTTAGTCGATATTTCAACACCGTCAAACGCGTTCGCGGGAAGATCTAATTGCAAACTCGTCTCCGGCGCGCCGCAACACATTATCACAGCGTGCGTAAGAAACTCACCGTCAGAAGCCCGTGTCACGCTAAACTCCTTCAATTTCTCCTTTTCCAGCTCTACGTGCTCCTTGTAAAGATGTACCGGACAATGGTTGTTGTTTGTTTCAGTAATCTCCTGAAGGTTGGTCTCCGAGTTTCCTAGCTCTCTGGCTCGGGCTAAACCACTCTCCAAAACTTCCCTGTACGTGATGCTCTCTTTGCTGCTCTCCTTGGTTTTCTGATCGAAGGATTTCGACACGAACGCCGTGAGTTCTTCCATGGCTGATTACAGAAATCCACTTTAAAAATGAATCTAACGCGAATCTTTTATCTGCTCAACTGTGGATTCGGCGAAATGTTTGCGTGGAGAAGGGTTTAGATCACTCCTGCTGTTATGTCTGTGTTTTTCAGATCACACTATTTATACACGGCCACCTCAGCCCGGCCCCCATCGCCATCATGTCTGGAGTCATTACAGGCGCTTCTGAATTCAACTTTCAGCGGCTTTTCCTCAAATCAATGCCGCACTGGATGGAGTCCCCTTAATTTAATTATAATTAATTAGGATTCCTACAGTGCCGTGTGGTCAATTGGAAATGGGTACCGTGTTTAATTAATTCTGTGATAATTTCACTGACGCAATTAGAGGATATGAATATTGCAGCATGGCATTATCAGTTTATTTTCGTATATTGACGTTAACATCGGACGAAGGCTTTCGAGAATTTGCCGATGGAGGTTAGAGCGACTAATCAAGCGAAAATCGACAGTGGTTACTTGCACGGGATCGTCAATAAGCGGACAACTTTACGATCTTTTCATAGCCAGTCTTTATTTTGGGGTGTTTTATTGAGCTAGTTTGCCGGTAGCTAGCTTAAAAGTAGGCTAAATCAAGAAAATAAATAAAACATATTTTAATAAATGTAGAATATATTATTAAACATGTTTTATTAATAATTCTACATATAATGTTTAGATTGCTATATTGGACATATGTATAGCCTATTATTAATTATCATCTTGAGAAGAGGATGTTGTAAGCTGACCGTTTTAGTTGATAATTCCAATTGGTTGTATTTGTGTCTCACATGAACATTTAAGTGACATGCAACAATTTTAATACGAAGTTGTCCAAATATAACTAGCCTATCTACTTATATATTGATTTACTTCAGTGAAGAAAAAATGTTTTAAAAAGCTTTTATTGTGATTGAAGCACAAAGAGATCAGGCGCCTTTGAAATAATTGTTTCAGTATAATTGTGTATCCTCAAAATTGTAGACGCAAATCATTTTACAGTAGGCTAAAAAATATAATATTATACAAAATATATGGAAGGCTTTATTTTATCTATATGTCTCTATTTTTAAATCGTTGTTTCAGAATGTTTATTAATTCATTTTTTATGCAAATTATTTTAATTCTTAAAATCTTTAAAATCGATCAAACCACCAGTGACATAACCATGAGCGTTTATTTCTAGTGTGGTTATTTTAAAAATGCATAAGACGCTCGGATATGGTGCTATGATATTATCGCATGCACGGATCAGTGCAGGGCGAGAATAAAAAGGGCAGAATCAAAAGGATGTTATGATCCCCTGTGAATATTGAGCACCGTGGTGTGAAATCGCTCATGTAAACCTCACAGATGACGTGTTTGATAGCGCTTTATTTATTAAATCCATCCTCATTTAAAAACTGCAGTCCCGTGTTTGACTATTTCTCCAACACACGTAGGACCATGTGGGTTACGTTGTCTAATTGTTGTCTAAAACACTGTTTTTCCAGACGAGTTTTTTTATTTGAGATTATTATTGTTATTGTAATTATTATTATTATTATTATTATTATTAATAATATTATTATTATTATTATTCTATGAACATATAATTTCTATTCTCGTCTAGTTCACTTTCATTTTTGAATAAGAACCCTGCCTATATTTAAGCAGTGGTGCTGGATGGAAACTCGTTTATAGGGTCACGTCAAGGGAAGGATAAAGTGTGTCAGGTGCACCTTTGATACCGGGAGATTCCAAGAGTAAGCTGAAACACTGCTGCTTATGAAGTTGGATTACTCTTTTCTCAGTTGTTTTTATTATAGCTTAGAGCACACGAGTAGGCCTTAATATTTTCAGCGTTTCTGCTGTGATACCTTCTAGCAGGCCTTTTGGAAAAAAAAATAGACTGCTTGCTTTTACGGTTTGCAGAACTTCAAAGTGGCTGGTGCAGATGTTTTAAAATGAATCTGTAGATGGTTCAGCCGACATCATGCTTCATGGGTTCGATGCATAAAGGCTATACATACGCAGCTAAATGGACAATCGTTAGGATGTTCTCACTCTGCCTCGGTAGTGTCGCTGAAGTTTAGTAGCAGATAATTCTTAAAGGCGCAGGGATTATATTTTCTCTCTCAAACACACACACTCCCTCTTTCTCTCTCTCTCTCTTTCTCTCTCTCTCCCTCGCTGATTTTGGCAATTCAATCGGAAAACGCAGGCGATATGGTGCCGCTTGTGTTTGGATGAACTTTATTGGCCACGTAGAAAACATTTACAAGCTTTTTCTTTAAACACAATATAAACGTAATACATAGTGGAATAATACAAATACCCCATAACAATAGCAGAATAAACACCATGAAGAAATAGTTTCTAAAAGAGCAAACGAATAAATTCACTCAGTCTTATTACCTCCGTATATAGCCGGCATTTGAATCAATTTAACAATTATACGATTCGGCTAAGTTGTAGCTACATAATTCATAATAGTTTCATATAGTCTGCACATTTTTTCGGATGTGACTTTAAGGGGGTGAGCAGACACAATTAAATCACAATTAGGCTCTAAAAGGTTTGACTGGAAGTGACCGAATTAAGGTCGGACAGGTTGATGGATTGCGGTCTGGATCTGGGTTGTAAAGAAATAAATAAATCGTCAAGTGAAATGTCGATAACAATTTTACATCTGAAGCCACGGGCGGCGTGCATGAAAATTGATGACATCATTGTCTTAGTCGAAAAACAAAAACAAACGCGTATATAACGCATCTTTGCAAATAAACACAAAATATCTGGATCGGCGCGTGTAAATGATTCTTTCATTGTAAAATTGCATCCTGCGACGCTACTTGTATTCTTATTTTGTCCGATTCAGTTAACGTCACAAGCAGGCAGGTGGCTGCATACTGCCACTTTAAGAAATAATTGCTCTGAATTATTTGCATCCCCTTAATCAGGCTGCAGAGACAGCAGGCAGGATCCTGCTTCCAGTTATGCAAAAGCTAAATGAAATTATGCCTTACTGCTTGTAATTGTGTGATGGTAAAGTTCATCCTTCTCTCTTAGCTTTGATTAGCTTTTGGCACATTATTAGCAAATAAACAGCTTTATTAAGTTTGATGGTATTTTGAGAGAGGCCCGGACCACGTGGCCCTTTAAAACTAAGAGCTGTAATGTAAAATTTGTGTCTGAATTGGCAGCAGGCCATTTAATCATTCCGCCAGTGAATCAGTCTCTGCTTTCAGCTGAGCAATATGTGTGCCGTGATTCTTCAAGCAGCACTCATTCTTACAAGGGTTAGGCAGCTTGTTAATAAAGTGGAGGGGAAAGGAGACCCAAGACCCTTCTGCGGGAAGTCCAGGCTTACTCTGACAAATGCCATAACAGCGTTTGAACTTGCTCATTCACTCAGATTAATCCCTTATGTTCACGAGACCAATGTGTTCTAAATTCATATTTAAAATGGTGGCTATTTGGTGTTGTTTTGAGCCGTGCTGATTACTTCAGGGTTTAAACCCCCAATTAAGTGCAATGGTCGACCCCCGGTGGCAGACAGTTTTGAGTGTTATGCACAGGCATGCATGTAGGGAAGATAATGAGGCATAGTTAACCCTAACAGGCTTCCTCCTGTCTCTTGTTACTCTTGCTGTAGTTTGCATTTAACCTCAGAAAAAATAGATATATGAGGTTAAAAATGTGCATTTATATTTGTTAATTCTCTTTCATCGTTCTCTTGAAATCTCTTTGTACTGTACTGTCTTTATTTTCTATACAAATGAGCCCTAATTATAGCTCGGATCTGTGACATGCAGGTCCTGAATTTAATTTCTCGGCTTTTATTTTGGTCTGGTGGATTTTGTGTGTGTGTTTGAAACTGCTGAAGCAAGACAAGTACAAAAATTGATTATCAACAAAATTATGGCTAAAAGCCAAAGGTCCTGAGTGTTGAAACCCTGAAGCATGAGCCCACATTTTCTCCTCCTTTTCCCTCTGCTGCTTTCTTCCCATAGGCTGATGGTATTAAATTGACTTTATCCTTGAAACATAATAATCCACAGAGTACTCTGACAAACCTACCGCCCCGAGCCCTCTACCTCTCCAATCCCACCCCGAACAAGCTCTTCCTGGCTTTTTATTCTGGATACAGCTGATTGTAGCAGCCAGGTTGAGGTGTACGTTTTTATCGCGGTCTGCTGATATCAGAGCCGAACAATTGGTTGCATTGTTGGTCAGTGACAATGTTTTAGATTGGATTCTAACATCACCCCTGAAGCTGGTGACAGAGCAGAGCTGAAACGTGAGAATTTCTGGAGATTTCAATCCAGATCAGGCAGCAGCTTTTGCTAGCAGAATAAGGGAATGACTTATAGTTTACTTTAGAGATTGAAGTTTATATGGACAGCTGGATGTAAGGAAAGACAGTAATGCTTGTAAATCTTTCTATATAAAAAATGTAAAAGGCTGTTCATATTTTGACATTATGTTGAGAAAAAAAAACGTAGTCTTGCAAGTAATGTGATTATGAACCACAATCTCTGGTGATATTCATATATTCTTAATGATAAGCCTTAAAGGGATAGTTCACCCCAAAATAAAAATAGCCTGTTAATTTACTCAGCCTCAGGCCATCTGAAATGTTGGTGTCTTTTTTTTCTTCAGAAGAACATTTAAAATTTTTTTTAGCTAAAACAGTGGTAATGATTATTTATCAAATGCAAGTCAATGGCTAAAGACACGTTGAGGGAAAAAATAAGCATAATACACGCACAAAATAAATGAATAGGATACATTGAGGTCTTATCAAGGATAATAATGTTATAAATGTTTCTTGCACATACTGATTGTTGATTAATTTAGCTTTCCTAAGATATCTTGAGATGTTCCACATGTATTAATTTTGTTTTGCCTATATTTGTTTTGTTGTCTCAAGTTGATGGCAACCATTGACTTGCATTTCATGAATCTCCAAATTCTTCTATAATTACACTGAAAAGCTAATTAAAATGTAGGGGTTATTTATTTTATTTTTTATTTTTTTACATTTTAATAATCTAAAGAACCATTTTCCATTATAAAATACTTTTTTGTGGAATGGACGGATTCACTGGATGTTAAAGGTCTTCATCAAACTACAGATGACAATATTGAACCTTTATTTTAAGAGTACATTTGCATTTGAAAATTTTAAATAGAAGAAACATGTTATCCGTGTATGGGCAGCACGGTGGCGCAGTGGGTAGTGCTCTCGCCTCACAGCAAGAAGGTCGCTGGTTCAAGCCTCGGCTGGGTCAGTTGGCGTTTCTGTGTGGAGTTTGCATGTTCTCCCCGTGTTTGCGTGGGTTTCCTCCGGGTGCTCCGGTTTCCCCCACAAGTCCAAAGACATGCGGTACAGGTGAATTGGGTAAGCAAAATAGTCCATAGTGTATGTGTGTGAATGGAAGTGTATGGGTGTTTCCCAGTGATGGGTTGCAGCTGGAAGGGCATCCGCTGCGTAAAACATATGCTGGATAAGTTGGCGGTTCATTCCGCTGTGGCGACCCCAGATTAATAAAGGGACTAAGCCGAAAAGAAAATGAATGAATGAATGTTATCCGTGTATGCTAGCATTCAATATTAGAATATTGCTAGATACACTGCAGTCAGGATACAGACTCAATGAACCACACAGTAGATCTTGGAGCGACTGTAATGAGTCGTGCATGTTAAACCATGATCTACATGGCAAGGACCATGTTGTATCTGTCGGAGGTCAAGCATTGCGTGTAGCTTGCCAGCCGAGATGTGACAGGGGAATTTGAGTAAGAGGATCTTTCCTGATCATATCAGAGTTAATAGCTTGGGACCCATGGGAAATAAAATGCCTCAGCACAATAAGCTCAAATCAATACTATGAAAAAGAATTTATGAAAGATGCACAATGTGGCATTTCATCCTCCCATTCACAGATAAGCACCATGCTGACTGTCATCTGAGAAAGCTCGGCTGTTTGTGAAAGTCTGGAGATATTGGATTGATCATCCTGATGGGGAACGAAAGCTGTCTCTGCTGCTGGTGCATAATCATTAAGACTAGGTACAGTAAAGAAATCTTTTTAGTCATGTTGTACTGGTAAACAGTGTGGTTATAATAGCTAGATTAGCACACAACCACCACTAACCATTCAAAACCAAATCAAATTATATACTTGATTTCTGTTATCTAATGCAAAATAAGATCCCGTAACACCAGACTCGTGGATTGAGTTCTGCGCTTGGTCAAAAAAAAACCATCTACTTTCAAATTAAAATAAAAAATAAGATTTCTTGAAGTAAAATCATCAGTAAATGATTGTAAATCTCCATCTAACAGTATAGTGTGACATGGTGAGGAAGAGTAAAGATTGTAATGTAATATAATTTAGCATAATGTATACAGTTATTATCAGTTGCCTGTAGCTTGCCATTTGTGTTTATTTGTACTTTTGAATTGCATTATGGGATTTTGATCTTTGTCTGTCAACATCTGATGTTGAAAATGTAACTACACTTTAACGAAGTGACTTTTATCTACATTTTTACTTGTCTGAAACAATATATTGTATAAAAAATAATGTTAATGCTGTACATTTATAAAATAACAGAAACATTTGTGGCAGCTCATGCAAATTTACAGTAATTCAAATGACCAGCCCAGTCAAATTAAACTTTCAATATATCATTTTTAAAAAAAGGTCGACACGGTGGTGCAGTGGGTAGCGCTGTCGCCTCACAGCAAGAAGGTCGCTGGTTTGAGCCTCAGCTGGGTCAGTTGGCATTTCTGTGTGGAGTTTGCATGTTCTCCCAGTGTTCGCGTGGGTTTCCTCCGGGTGCTCCGGTTTCCCCCACAAGTCCAAAGACATGCGCTATAGATGAATTGGGTAAGCTAAATTGTCCGTAGTGTATGAGTGTGTATGGTTGTTTCCCAGTGATGGGTTGCAGCTGGAAGGGCATCCGCAGCGTAAAACATATGCTGGATAAGTTGGCGGTTCATTCCGCTGTGGCGACCCCAGATTAATAAAGGGACTAAGCCAAAAAGAAACTGAATGAATGAATTTCAAAAAATATTGTTTCAAACATTAAGAGTTTGAAACACAAATCCATAAAATTTACAGTAATAAAATGGCAGCTTACACTGAAAAAGATGATTCATTGGATTTACATTTTTTTTAAGGTAAGTGGTTTCAAACTATTTATTTAGGCTGAATTTAAATAAACAAATGAACATTACAAAAATTAATTTGTTTGTTTAAATTCAGTGCAAATAAATTGTTTGCAATAATTTAGCAAAGAATCTTTCACTGTAGTTGCTAGTTTTTCACCATTACAAAATAACATTAGATGTGACATAAAACTCTAATGTACATCGCTGAAGGGAAGAAAAACTTAAAAGACCCATAGTAATGTCAACAAAAACATAAAAAGTGAAGTGTCGTGCAGGGAATTCTGGGAAAGTCAATTACAATTATTATAGGAATTAAGGAAAGTATTATATTAAGCAAATATTAAGGAAACTTACTGTTTACCAGATTATGTGTTTTTTACCGGTATTACTATTGACATCACAGACTTTTTACAGTTTGGTCACATAATGCAATTTTATAAAAATAAAAATATGAAAAAAATATAAAAAAATGGATATATAACATGCAATAAATGTATATTACCAGTTAACTGAGGGATATTTGTTCTTTTCTTACACAAATTCTGGGTTGCTAACTCATATTGGGCAAAATATGAACAAACCCAACTGTTGGGTTTATCTTTTAATTATATTTTTAACTTTGCTTTGTTCATATTGTATGTCATTTGGTGTCATTCGGACATAGCCGATCCATTTAGCATGAATACAGACAAGTTTTTATGCAGTATCCTGCTGTTGTATTGCAATTTGAGTGCATTTTGAGTTGTATACTATGCAACAAAAGTCAGTGTGGTCCAGTTTTGTTTGAAACCCAACATAGTCACGACTTCTGTTTTCTATATAAAGTCAATCTTTAAGTGCAAGTGTTTAATTTCTTAATTGAATAATAATTTTATTATTTTGTTTCTGAAACAACAGACTTCTCTTTTGTGACACAAGGTTTTCTGTAATCATTCAATTCCTGATTTTCCCCACCTCCTACTTTCGTACTTCTGCCTTTACCCATTCAACAACTGCTGGACAGAACCAAGTCCCCATCCTACATTTTATTTCATTCCATAATGTGTTTTACTTGGATGTATAATGGCAGATATATGAAGTTACTGATAAAGTCAAGAATTGAATATTTGAGGAGCCACTAATTGGTGGTCCCTGAAATACAATGTTGTATCAACCTCTATAAGTCTCCATTTCCATCTCTATTAGCTGATTGTCTAAAAGTGCTCCTAGAGATTGTGCGCTCAACCCAATGTGTACTATTTTAAATGAAACATCGCTTAAAAAAAACCCCAACATACTCCCAAGATACTTATTCCCTCTGCAAACAGCCTTAATTAGGCTGTTCTGTGCCGAGTCTATCAACTCTTCTCAGAGCTACTTCTGGCAGACAAAGAAAATCACACATTTGTTCTTGTTTATGAGGTCATTCCGCCTGCAGTCTAGTTTAGAAGCTTGCCTCATTGCATGTGTTGAGAAAATAATCTATGAGGGGATCGAGGGCTGCTCGTATCTTGTGGTCAAAGCTTGAAGACCTAGCATGCTCGCAGTTGCTGATAGCATGCATTAATTTGCTTAATGCAGACATGTATCATTTTCATCTCGCTCAACCAACCTCCCCCCTCCCCCTCCTGCAAGCCGGCCGACAGGATTTCGCTCATCATACAGTAAATGAGCGGTTAAACGTATGCCATCCGCATCATTTTATCAGTCTCGGGGTCTCTGGTGTCATTCGCACATGGCCGACCAATTTAGCATGAATACAGACAAGCTTTTATGCAGCATCCTGCACTTGATCAATCATGCAATTAAAAGCCGCTTCGAAACAGCAGCATTTTTTTAATTTCATCCGGCTTCAGCTAAAGACGTGCTCTGCGTCCATTTGTTGCGGGTGATTTATGCACTCATCTTAAGAAGGAGAAGTCACTGATCTGCAGGCTCATTAAGATTAATTAGTGACGGGCTGCGGAGTGGCGTGGAAATGGCCAGCGCTGCCAAGGTGAGGCAAGCAGCTCTTTGGGCTCCTATATCTCTCTGTTCACTTCAGCCCGAGGGTTGTGATGGAAGTGGGGGGAGAGGGATTGAGTAAGGAAAGGGAGAAGGGAGGCGCACCATCTGTAGACAAGTCCCTCAGCAGAGTTAGCAGTAGCCCCCATCTGTCACGCTGTGTCCCCCTCCCGTCCCCCTGGGCCAAGCTATTCAACCACTAACAGAACCGGCACTGGACAAAGATCAGGAGCTCCACAGAGCACAAACGCTGACCCTTTAGTCAAAACAGACCTGACTGAAACACTACCAAACGCACAGGTAGAACACCTTGTAGTTATAGTTTAAAAATGCTGTCATTATTTACTTTTTCTCCTGTCGGACGGTTGTTATTTTAATCAAAAAATGATTGATCATCATGAATCTTTAATGCCCCAAATAGTTTATAGTGATCATGTCTGTCAATCAAAAAACAAAGTTATTTTAAAAGACTCCCCCCTCCCCATTTTTATGTCATAGTTGACATAAAAATAAAATTATATAGAAAAAGATCAATACAAATAAACAATATAAAATAAACAAAAAAAGATTTACTGAGTGAATAATAATTATTAAAAGCATTAGTATTTTTGATGTTAATGCTGGAACTATTATTACTAATATATATATATATATATATATATTGCTATTACTGCTACTACATTATTATAATTATACATTTTATTCGTAATTAATACATTTCTCAAACAACATTAGAATGCATAAAGGAAAATTTATATAAAACATTATAACATTATAAAATGTATTAAAATCAATGAACTAAAAACTACACAAAAAAAAAAAGTTTTAAGGGAACATTCAAGAGATGGAGTTACAAAACATAGGAGCCCCATAGGTTTAAGTTATTATTTTTAAATAATAATAATAATTATCATTATTATTATTATTAGATTGTACTCACTGTATAAGAAAAGAAAATAGATAAAAGATCTAAATATTAGATTGATCAAAATAATTATCTACCTTGTTTTAGCATTTGCATTTTAGCTAAATATGTCATGGCTGTACCTGTTTCTGAGGTTTGAGAGAATGAGAGAGTTTTTGTGTGCGTGTAGAGCCAATTGCAACAGTAGCACCGATCAGGAAGTACCTTAGGGCAGTGTCTGTTGGAGAGGACCCAGGTTTTGAAGGGCCAAATGACTGCCTCTCATCTCTAACATGTCTCCTTTTGTTCCCGCAGCACAGACACCCCCTGTTAGAGACCAGTGGATTGTGGATCTTCACTTTACTTCTCCACACCACAGAGATGTGGACTGGACAGCCTTGTTAGGTGACAGAGGATACTAGTGCCCTTCAATCAGACCACCTGTCAGTGTACATGCCGCTGTTTTCCTCAGGCTGTGGACATTCAAGCTGTCATATAAGGTGATTCATTTTACATGTGCTCATAACAAAAGCTGACATCTGTGGTAAGCGGGGAAAGAAGTGAAGGTCTGTGGTCGTAATCGCAAAGTGACAGCCAATAATGTGCCTTAAACTTCAGCTTTACAATTATTTTAATGTACGAGGTCCAGATTGAGTAAAATGAAACAAGTATGGTCTAATAATTAGTTAAAAGTACAATATGAATGGGTTTTGCTTTGAAATTTCCAAAAACCATCAGAACAATGTTAACTGTTAAAACAATGCTAAATGGGGCTGCACGGTGGCGCAGTGAGTAGCACGTTCGCCTCACAGCAAGAAGGTCGCTGGTTCGAGCCTCGGCTGGGTCAGTTGGCATTTCTGTGTGGAGTTTGCATGTTCTCCCCGTGTTTGCGTGGGTTTCCTCCGGGTGCTCCGGTTTCCCCCACAGTCCAAAGACATGCGGTACAGGTGAATTGGGTAGGCTAAATTGTCCGTAGTGTATGTGTGTCAATGAGTGTGTGTGGATGTTTCCCAGAGATGGGTTGCAGCTGGAAGGGCATCCGCTGCGTAAAACATATGCTGGATAAGTTGGCGGTTCATTCCGCTGTGGCGACCCCAGATTAATAAAGGGACTAAGCCGAAAAGAAAATGAATAAATGAATGCTAAATGTTCACTGTAAATATGATTGATTAATTAATAAAAAAAAGCTTAATTTAATTATTACTTAGTAACGAGTTTCACAAACTTTTTTTCAACATAGGCTCACTGGAAATGCATGGAAATAGTTGCCAACATTTTGCAAAATGTAAAATACCTTGCTCCGGGTATATTTTGTTGCTCTTTAAAATGATAAATTCACCAGAGGGCGCTGTCTACAGTTTTGCAAATCTAAAATGATTTACTTAGGGTATGTTTTGTTATACATTTCATATACACGTCTATGAGAAGGCGGGGCTTCTCAAATAATCTAGACCACTGAACGACTGACCTAAACCCTTCCCTAAATCCAACCATTAGTGTTTTTCAAAAGCAAACATGAGAAAAAAGTGCACCGTGATAGCGTAGTTTTACCTTGATTGTACATAGCTTTTACCTCTTTTGTGTAACTGCACTTTACTGGGTTTAAACCAGTGAAAGTGCTCTGCATCATAAGTTCAACACCATACAAAGTGAACCACACAAACTTATTCGATTACAAATCATAGACACTGTTAAGTTGTTTTGTTATATTTATTTAGTGCTGTGCAAAGAACTGCATAAAAATAGTCCTTTATTCCTTAATAATTTGTCCCTGTAAATATCATTAGTGTGAACAGGAACAAACGTTGTTGCGTCATACTGTCATGTAGCATTCTTTTTACTGAGAAACTGCAGTAAAACTTATGTTCAAGTACATTTTTGTGGTTGTGGGCTGAAGCATCAATTCCCAATGAGCTTGTGTTGTATTATTTTTATGTTCATTCTTTCTCTTGAATTTTTAGAACAAATTAAAAATAAATTATAACATTGTATGTATTTGTGTTAATTATTGTATCTAATGTCAACTGGATATGAATTAACACAGTAACATTTTACTGTATATTTTTGCTGACTGAGCCCAAGCAATAATATTAGATATTGCCAATATCTTAGATAATAAATATTTTTGCTCTTGGTCAAAGTAATTGGAATTTTTATTTGTGAATTGTGTCAATTAAATGTTAATAAATGTAATAATTCAGTGTTATTTTATTTCCCATTTGGAGGCTTGCTGAGGTCCCCTAGTGGGTCCCGGTCCCATGCTTCTGAAGCCTTTTCTAAGAATTGCTCACGATTCAGTGGTTTGAATCAGAAAGCTGTTATGCTAGGTTCACACCACAAGATAATCAGGCTGATTTCTCCCTTTTTGACAACCCTAGGTATGGTTGTTAGGTTGTTAAGATATGATTTAAAGGGATAGTTCACTCCAAAATGTAAATTTACTCTCCCTCAAGTGGATCCAAACCTTTATGAGTTTCTTTATTCTGTTGAGCACTAAAGAAGTTGTTTTGAAGAAAGCTGAAAACCTGTAATTACTGATTTTCATAGTAGGAAAAACAAATGCTGGATGTCAACGCGGTTACAGGTTTCCATCTTTCTTCAGAATATCTTCTTTTGTGTAACAGAAGAAAGTCAAACAGGTTCAGAACAATTGAAAGGTGAGTAAATGACAGAATTTTCAGTTTTTGGGTTAACTATCTATTTAATCTGCCCGGAAGAAATAAAATCTTGATGTGTTGGGGAAACCCGAGGACAAGCCCACATATGAGCCGGATTTTATTAAATGAAATGAAACAATATCTTTTAAAAAGCTGACGGAAGCATAACAAACCACACAGTATATGAGCAAAACAGTGAAATCTAGGGGTTTCTTTTAGTGTGTACCCAGCATTACTAAGACACCCATACTGAACCACAAGCAAGTTAAGTCCTGTTGGAAATGAACATGGTACTGTTAATGTATAAGATTTGTGGGACTGAAAAATGTTTTGTTTTGAGAAACCAGTGGTTCCCAAGTTATTTTTGTAGTTCTAATTAATTGGCTAAAAAAAGAGAGTTGCGGATACAGTGTGAACACATGATCACAAATGTGATCATTTAATGTGAGTAAGATTAATAATTCCATGCATGGAATAAGATGGCAAGCAATATCGAGGAAAAGAAAAAAAAGGAAGCAAATGGCCCAGTGCCTTTCAGCCATGCTCCTTTCAAAAGTTGTTTTCCTGAAAATTAGGCAATTGACTAATGGTGTAAAATGCTGTTAATTAGCTGTACAGAAGCCCAAACAGGCTTTTTTGCCTGTAACTAATAAGAAATCAATTAGCTAATGAATTGGTCATTAAGTGAAAAGCTAATCTTAGCCAGGGTATTTTTTAATGATTTTGCCTATGATCCTGTCTAATTGCCGTTGTCATACAGAGCTCTCAGCTTTCAGCATGGCTAATGAAGCTTCATTAGATCATAACTGGCACTCTTGGAAGATTTAGAGGCAAACCTGCTTCCCAATTATTTTTAATTGCCAGACATTCACACAAACAAGCGCTGCACCTTGCAGAACAGGAGAGGAGATCTGGCAACGCCGGTGTCTCCTTCATTACTTCATTTGAAGCGATTAGAGCCATGTGCAGGGTCGCCGTTACACTGTTGTTTTTTTCCTCCTAATCTAAAGAGCCTCATCATTTCAAACCTGTGGGTTATTGTGCTCTTCGTCACTTTGATTTGCACCAAGCAAAAAGCTGTTTCTTCCTGCTCCACAGCTGGGGCTGTGTCACTCACACAAATGTACACACACACACACACACACACACACACACACACACACACACACACACACACACACTGTCTATATTTATTTCACTTATAAATGTGTCATTTTGCAACAACAAGAGACAGTGGATTCCTAGCAGCCATGTGTAATTTAGAGAAGACATCAGGCTGTTTTTATTTATCAGTAGCCTGACCAAGGCTGGCACTTCTGTTCATAGGCAGTGGCCTTTTTAAAATAATAACAAACCATAGTAATGTTTTTAACTTGACCAGAACCATAACAATTATTTTAAGTTATTTTAAGTTCCAAGATGCAAAACAGGTTTTGAAGCATAGCATAGAAGAAAGTACAATAAGCTTTATAGTTGTAGATTTTATGTTATTTTTTTACACAAACAGAAAAGCCTTACGTTTTGATGGCAATCTTTATACTTTCTATTTGAAATTAATATAAATAACATAATATATAACACCATATAAGTCTCTTTTCTTCTACAAGCTGCTGAATAGTATCTTAAACTATGACAGATTACATAAAATGCATAAAATTTGAAATGATAAATTATTACATGATTTTAGTTTTTCGATTGAAATCTTTATTTTATAACAACTGGACTTATGCCTGGCTGGTCGTGTTCTTTTTTAACAGACGTGTTGCTAAAATGTGTTCCTTCCCACAACAACAAACACAGTATGGAGCCTGGGAATGCAGTCTGATTCATGAACAAATGACTCTTATGAACGGTTCTTTTTAATGAGCCATTCAGAAAGATGCATGAAAAAGCCTCAAGCACTAAAATTTAATGATGTATTATATAAAATGTATAAAAATTTGAAATTGGAACTCAGTCTCTTTTATTTTATAACAGTTGGACTCTTGTGGCTCTTTTTCAGCGTTCTTTCCTTTAAAAGCGAGGTGCTGAGTGCTTGCTATTTCAGACCGTATACCAAACAAGGTCACAATTGTTCCCGTTGCAGAGAACTTCACTACCCAACACTCTCTGCCCACATCTGAATTAACAAATATATATATATATATATATATATATATATATATATATATATAAATATCTCGGGTGAACACCAATTCATCCCCTCCCAGTAGCCCAGCTAATATGTGTCTAGTGACATGCCAAAAAAGCATGCCTTCAAGGCACTTATTCTTGGAAAATGAGGGCCGTTTTAGCCAGTGTGTTGATTTATAGTGAAGCCAACTGACTTGCCCTCACATAGAGAGAGAAAGATGGAGCGTTTTCACCGAGTGCCGGCTCGTTTTTGATTGGGGATGAATGGAACACCAGATGTCCATCAATATTTAGTAGTAAACATCACAAATGTGCATCACAATGTGGCAGATGAATGAGTGGTGTGGCAAAGCACTGTGGGTAAAAATCTGCCAACACCTCTCTGATATGCTCCAACTTTGCAGTTCTGCTCTGAATGATTGACAATGGGTTTTGTAGTTCAAACATAAGGGTGTGTTATTATAGGCTTAAAACATTTAATTTACAGTATGATTACAGCTCAGGTGAGCCGCGAGCATTAATTTTATCACACAGAATAATCAAATAACTCCTAACGTGATCAGGGGAAGCGCTGGTAATGAAACGCTAGTACTGTGATTAGGACTTCTGGAAGGCTTCATTGGCTTAATCCAAAAACGCTCTGACTTGAACAGATGATGCATCCTAATTGACCGGTGCAAACAAATTTTGAAGGAAAGGTCATAAATTAAAAGTCTGTTTCATATTGCATTTTGCTCCATTTCAAGCTCCATAAACTGGATTAAATCGAATTACGCCATGCATAATTTAACTTATGATTCAGGGGTGAGCATATGCTCATTCATCCGATTCAATCATTTGAAATGTACACAGTAGGGCTTTGGAGCAGCCAATATGGCAGCTGAGGTGTGTGTGTGTGTGTGTGTGTGTGTGTGTGT
>CAIGQW010053321.1:8564910-8585148 GCA_903798125.1 Danio choprae
TGTGTGTGTGTGTGTGTGTGTGTGTGTGTGTGTGTGCGCGCATATCAGTACAAATATTTTACTCTGATATGCAACAGGCAATATATGTGATTTTTTTTTTTTTCTTACAAAAAAATTCCTTACTGGGTAAACGTCTTTCATTTCTCAATGCTGGCAGTGGACCAACAATTTTGTATCTAGTAAATATCAACACAAAACTAACTGCAGACTGAATCAACAAAATAAGTGGTTTTACCAATTACAATTCATTTTTCTATTCCAGAAAAAAAGGTTTTGGCCTGTCTGTCTATCTGTCATTTGTTTTTGTTTTTTATATCAATCTTTATTATCTATCTACAGTATGTCAAATATATCATAATCAACAAATATTACAAAATAATTCATTCATTCATTCATTTTCCTTTTCTATTTTCCGTCTCTATTTTAGAGGTCGCGGATGCCCTTTCAGCCGCAACCCAGTACTGGGAAACACCTATACACACTCATTCACACACACTCATACACTACAGCCAATTTAGTTTATACAATTCACCCATAGTGCATGTCTTTAGATTGTGGGGGAAACCGGAGCACCCGGAGGAAACCCACGCGAACACTGGGAGAACATGCAAACTCCACAAAGAAATGCCAACTGACCCAGCCGGGACTCGAACTAGCGACCTTCTTGCTTTGAGGCAACAGTGCTAACCACTGAGCCACCGTGCCGCCCTACAAAATAATTAATAATTATTAATTCATTTATGTGCATTAAAAAATCCATTAATTTGCTTAATGTATGTAATTTTGTATACACTTAACTCTAAAATGTTTTTCTTTATTAAAATGAACTAAAAATGTAGACTTACGAAGAGATTAAATTGCCATCCCATAACTAAATTATACTTTAAATTTAAAATAAAGTGAAGCAGATAAATGTAGGTTCATGACATCTCATGCATTGACTAGTGTGAACAAATTGAACTCTGTAAAATAATACAAAGTTTTTTTTTGTTTTTGTTTCCCCTTCAGCTCTCAGTTAGAGAGTAAGTACATGCTCTCAGTCTGTTTGTCCAGCCTTCTGGGGTCTGGACATCTGGGCGCAGCGAGATATACTCACACATTCATATACACACACACATACACACACACAATCACTGGCGGCTAGAAGAGGCCAGTCCTCCCTTGCAAGTATTATGTAAATTGAATTTGTTAATTCAGTGCCCCTGTCTCAGGAAAATCTGCCACCAACACCTGCCACCGTTTCAAACGCAAGGACGCAGATTCACAATGACACGGTCTTCATTAAATAAACAAACCAGGTTCCCTATAACAGCATTTGGTGGAAGGCACCATCAATTCTTATACATTTAGATCACAGCAATTGGAAATGACACTGGGGAGCTCTATCAGCCCGTCTCCAGACACATGGGGTGAAGAAGACAGGCTGTGCGACTGTCTGCGCATGCTTTGTGCTTCTCGCTTAAGACGATGACTGACGTATTTTTCAGCCACAGTTCCACTATCAAAGAAACTCTTGTGGCCTTCTGATGCATCATCTAAATTTCATAAAGACTCGGGCGACCAGAGCTCCTCTACAGCACGGCACTACCGGCAGTGCACTGTCTGTTTGCCTTTAACTTCGACAAGCGCTCTTTGTGCTTGTCTATCTCCTTTCTCCTCCACTTATATTGCCCTAACAGGATCAAGGCGGATCACTGACGTTCAGCATTGCATGGGAGGAAGTCGAAAAAGGTCCAGCACACCAAGGGGGATGCGATGCTTACCGGCGCAATATGACATTTCTTGCTGCAACTGTTATTAAATGTAGCACTATGCATAATTAAATTGGCAGATACGTCACTGTTAGATACTTTTTTTTTGTTCTTTGGATAATAAAAGTTAGATTTTAGAGATACTTTGGATACAGACTGTTGGTTCTAGTGAAGCTCTTCTGGGTTGTTTGTGTAGCCCCTCAGGTTCGACACCTGCCTGCTCCAAACTCGAACCGGCAATTCCGGCATGGGAAGATGGCGCTCTTACAAGGATGCCAAAGACTGCAGCCTCTAGCAGCTGTTGCCAGAACTCCTCTTGAGAGCAGGGAAGTTAGGTTTACCCGCAGCGCAAATGCTAGCCGGCCTTCATTACGTCTGCAGCACTAGTACAGGTAAACATTGTGAGTTAGTTAGTCAGTCAATAGAAGTATGAAAGATTTGAATAACATAAAAAAATATATATGCCTACTTTTAGTTTGATTTGTGATACTCTTTATGAATATTAAATGACACTACTTTTTTATACACAAATATTAAAATGTCTTTTTAAAAAATTGTCTAACGTGTAATTTAGGAAAAAAGGTTATAATATATTAGAATATATACAAAATATATAAGTATATAGATTATAAACAACAGAACAATCCATGTAAATCATTTCAGTGTTGCTTAATTAAAATTCTGATTGGTTATGTGTAGGCCCACACGGAATCTGCGCGCGCAGAAATCCCATCATCAAGTCTATTTATTTACTTGTGTAAATGTGTGTAAATTTTTATATTAATTCAGTTTTTAAATAAATTTCAGTAATATTATTGACTAATATGAAAGTGTTCATTTGATTTATTTACAATACAGTGTGTAAAGTAATATTTTATGTCTTTTAGTAGAGATATTATATGAGAGACTTGCTTTGTTTACCAAATAAGTGGATTTAGATGGATTTGCATTGTAAACAATAAATAAAAGCTAAAACGCTATTATTTTTTATGTCATATATTAATTTTTTAGTTATGATACTCCCAAAATAATTCCGCATAAATCCACAGATTGTTTACAAAATTCTCAGCAGGAATAGCAAAAAATGTCCACAGATTCTGTCTGGCCCTGGTCATGTGACACTGGAGTAAATATAATAAAATAGAAAAGTAATTTAAAATTGTATTATTAATTCATTTATTTTAACAATATTGCTGTTTACTGTATTTTTCTGTCTTAGTGCAGACTTGGTTGAGCATAAGAAACTTATTTCTAAAACATCAAAAAAATCTTTCTGTAAAATGTGTAAAAACATCAGTGTACAGTTGATGCTAAAATGTAGAAATGTATGATCAAATGTACATCTGCTCAATCCCAAAACAAATGCACAAAATGAAAGCATATACACTGTAAAAAGTGATTAGTTGGCTTAAATCTATAAAAAGTGACTTAACAGTTCCAAGTTACTCACATTTTAAGTAAAGTCAACTTGCTGCTTTTAAGGCAGCGTGTTAACTTGCTTTTTAAGTTAATCACTTTTTTCAGTGTATTGGACACATTTAAACAATAGCAAGAGTGACTTGCTGTAATGCTCTTAGTTGGTTTTCTGAAGAAACACAAAGTACACTGAAAAAAGGATTTCTGCAAAACTGTTGCAAACAATTTATATGGGCTGAATTTAAACAAACAAATTAAATGTAGTAATGTTTAACTTCATTTGTTTGTTTAAATTCAGCGCAAATAAATCGTTTTCAAACATTACCTTGTAAATGTAGTAAATCCAATGAATCATCTTTTTCAGTGTATAATAAGGTTGTCTTATGGGATCAGGCTGTGAAACATACTGTTTAGACTGATAAAGTAAATGAGAAACACTGTAAAGCCATAGCAGATTCACACATTTTCGAGGTGGCTTAACACCTCTGGCCCAAGCTGTGAAACTCTGCGCTGAGGTTTGGTCTATGGTTTATTAATTGGCTTTGGTTCTGGAACAGGAGACAGCCAATACATTCTTAATGTTTTTACCAAATGGAGTGAACAAACCTTTGAAACAGCATGGATATTAACACTCAGTTAACAAGAACTAATGACAGGCTGTGTTCAGTGTTCAGGATCAGACTATTATAGCTTAGGCTTTTTTGAAGATGAGGAAACATGGTGTCACAAACTCTTTATTCCAGAAAGATCCCATGATGATAATTCTAAAATAACTATAAAATATTTGATGTTATGTTTAAGCATGAAGGCCTGATATACTCAAGGTAAAATTGATGAATGGTGTCATTTTGAATAAAACCAGGTCAAAGTGACATTTTAGTTTGGTTCAGGAGTCAATACAGCATTCCAAAGCAAACTTTATGGAAAAACTCTGGTAACTGTTGAACTGCTACGACTACTTGCTTTAAATCAATATACTGTATAAAATGGTATGTGCATAAATGACATGAATTGACTACGGTGGTTAAAGCTTAATGGTTTTTTCTCGCTGCTATAATTGTAGTTGTCTTTATTATGTTGTTGACAGCAAAGCATACAACACATACTTAAATATTCATACTGTCACTCTCAGCAGCTTGCAGTGTTCTTTTTTGTCTCTAAATAAATATTACAATATTACAGTGTAATGGTTAGAAAAATGCATTTTGATGACGTGTCACAATGATTGATATGCATACCAATAGACCCACATAATTATAATTACATAATTTGAATGAGTTCATTTGGCCTGCAGTGATCAAAAGCAGGAAACGGGAAAAAAGAGTGTATTTGTTCCATAGGTCAAACCTAAAAAATATTTTTGAAGTGATTTTGAAAAAGAAAGCATTTACAAAAAAAGTAACATTTGTTTAATTAAATTTAATTTGGGTTAAATTATTATTACACTATTATACACTATTAAATATTGGCATTGTAATGGCTTTCGATTGTTTTTTTTCTCTCAAGGTGAGGAAACTAGTGTAAACTAGATTTATATATTAATATTAGATTTATGAAACAAAACGAGGGTGAAATATTACAATTTCAATTCAAATATACATTTAGGCAAATATATTTGCAAGCACAAATGCCTCGTTTTCCTCATATGATATCAAACCACCTTCCTGCTGATGTAGCAAACTCTCCCACTGACACAAAGTTAAATAGGTAATTACAGAATTAAAGCAGACACCAGAGCTTTTGGGGTCATTTGCTCCTGATAGATCTGAAGGAGTCAAATTGATCTAAACTGCAGCGTTCTCAGTCCATCTTATAAACAGCTCCGTCCCAATAATCCTTGCTGGCAAGCTCACTTACACTAATGGAGCGGTACAGTGTGTACAGATGGTTAAATCAATCATGTGACTCTCATCTCATAAACATTAGACATACACATAATGGAAGAGCTGCAGGAGAATTCGTCCTGGCCATGAAATATCTGTGCATATATTGGCGTTTCCAAACAACACATTTTGATCCTTGTTTGTTTAGGCCTGGTTTGGTAGGCTTCGGTAGCGGGGCCTCATTTGAGAATTTTTGCTGCATTTGTTTTTGCATGAACGTACAGGAATGTCAAGACATTTGACAGGTTCGGCAACATTCATTGCAATTAAAGGTCAAATGACATGCAATGGGAACGAGCTGAACCATCAGCCGCTGTTATAATTTTGAATGGGATTTAACAGTTGCAGCACAAGTGGATGCCTCAGCATTTGAGCATTTCCATAAGCGCTCGCGGCTGTCTCGCCATTACTATTTTTAAATGCACTTGGGCTAAATGCCCTGTCACATCATTTGCGTTTTTGCCAAATGCTGCAGCCATTTCCTAAAGGCCATATACTAAAACAAATGCCCATTACCATGAAGTCTGCCTCAATGAGCGAAACTTTGAGTCCTGGACTGAGATCATTGACAGCTTGATGTGAAGAAGGTCAATTGGAATAACAGGTTTGTGCTTTATTACGAATGTAGCGCCTGTGTTTCGCTTTGAAAGCGGGAGTAGGGAACATTGTGTCTGAGGAGTCAGGTAGCAACCACCCGGCCTCAGTAATGAGAAGGATATGCCGAGCCACACATGGCCCAAACCTGTGATTAAGATTAATCTTTTCAGAATATTTTTAAGCGGTCGCACAAGCACGCAGCAGAGCTGACCTGGAGGCAGAGGGGCCAGGATATGTTTTGTATTAAGATGCAATTTAAGGGTCATTTTGCTGTATCAATATGGCTAGGTATGCAGACATATGGCTCTAAATGAATTAAGGTATTGTTATAATCAGGCAGAGAATTGGGGCTTTCAGCATGTATAGGAGTACACACCTTGCAGCATTAGTGCATTTATTGTTTACGTGCAATAAATACATTTGGGATGCTTGGTGGGCATTTGTGGTTTTGTGATTATTAGTATTTGTTCTTTTTTTTGCTATACAAACGTATTTTTAAAGTCAAATGAATGCTTAGCTATTTTAACAAAATATTGAACTTAATATTTTACATTATGTTTGCATTTTGAGATGTGCATAAGCTAGTAATGCTCAGCTTATTAACAAAATACTTAATAATGTCTAATACTTAATAATGCTTAATAAATGTATTTATTTACAATTCAATGTATATGTTGAATATGAATATTATTGACATATGTTATTCATTTGCTTTTTTCATGTTGAGCGTACTTAAAATCTTAAATATTTCCTTTTTTCAGGTTTTTAAATGTTTTAATCTTATTTTTTAAGCACGGCCTCAGAGTTGTGGACCCATTTTTTATGTTTAACATTGGATTAAAGTATTTATTGGGCAAAAAAGTCCCAATAGGTCCAGATATCCTAGAGCACTAGTAAAAATGCTTCTTTGCTTTTTTTTTTTTTTTACATTTAATACCATTTTTATATCATATAATAATTATATTACATTATACTATATTGTTTTTGAAATCTTTATATATTTTTTCTAGAAGTTTTTAATATTTGTTTTAAATGTGGTTTCAATTGCATTTATATATATATAAAAACAAGTATAATTTGTAATATGCAATGAAATGCAAACTTTCCTCTCTAGATCACAATCAACATACAATTGAAACTGCATAGCTTTTACTTCTAACAGACTTTGGTGCGTCTAAAATTGCGCTTTACAAAATATGAGTTTCCAGCTGCTCATCCATTGCCCTAACTTAAACCACCTCATCCGCTATCTCCATGGGCTGAAGAACTAATTACAGCTGAGTTTAATGTGTTTCAGTGAACGCCTCCCTGCAGCCCTGCCACCTTTATGCCAGTTGGCCACGATGCATGGAGATGAACACAGAGAGCAGCTGTCAACTCCCGATCGCTCTCAACACAAACACATAAACACACCCGGTTAAATATTCTTTAGCGTAATCCGGCGTGTCAGTCAGTCTCTACCTTTACAAAGGTAACATGCATTAACGTCAGTCAGAGGGAGTCCCAGAAGCAGGCCTCCCCGTAGCCACCTCACTTTTAAAGTTCCAGCCGTGCCACACGTCACAGCCAGTATGAAGATACAAACAAGATGGCAAAGCGCATCAATCCGCCACTGACTCCCTCCACTTTGATCTAATTCCACGCTTTGCTTTCTGCTGCATGAAGCTGTCAGATTAAGGGCTGTTGTGGAGCCCGCCGTGGCTGTTGAGGCTGACAGCCTGTGTGATGGATTACAGACAAAACAAAAGGGTTATCACCTTCACCGCCAACATTTCTATCCTCTTTGAGAGATGGAGGGAGGAGAATGCCTCTTTGTCAGATAGCATGGAGGGGAAAAGGCGTGCCGTGTGAAAGCTCTTCCACCTCTCCTATAGTTTTGGGTTCACGGAGCTTTAGGTCCTCTGGAGATGGACCTGTTTCGATCAGCATCCACATCTGTTTATGATGCATGTGTTTTAGACACCTGGATTTCAGTGTGCGTGTGTGTGTTATGTGAGAGAAAGAAAGAGAAAGAGCTTTACCGGGGCTTTAATGAGAAAGAAGTCATAACCTGCGACTCTGCAGTGGTCACTAGTTCAGCTAATTTCCGGTATTGTTGGTGAAGTGGTGTGGGAGGGTGAGTTTGACACTTTGTTATTTTTTTAGCTGAATATTTTTTTAGTGGATTGGGAGTGTCATACACATTCAAACACCTTTAAGTGGATTTTTTTTTCAATGCAGGCTGTT
The DNA here is from genome assembly GCA_903798125.1 of Danio choprae. Taxonomy (NCBI): domain Eukaryota; kingdom Metazoa; phylum Chordata; class Actinopteri; order Cypriniformes; family Danionidae; genus Danio; species Danio choprae. Next base: position 8,572,784 of record CAIGQW010053321.1, read on the forward strand.
TGATCATTTAATCACATGTATAGTATTTTCAGTAATCTGATCACAGGTTATCACCTGAGATGCGTTACTGTTTTCACTTAAAGAAACACTCCACTATTTTGAAAATAGGCTCATTTTACAAGTTCCCTTGAGTTAAAAAGTTTTATCATTTATATTTCTTGTAATCTGGTGGGAGCACTTTTAGCTTAGTTTAGCATAGATCAATGAATGGGATTAAGCATCTTGCTCAAAAATGACCAAAGAGTTTTGCTAATTTTTATATTTAAAGCTTGACTCTTCTGTATTTACATCATCTACTGTGATCAAAAGAAAATAAAAAGTTGTTATTTTCTAGGCCAATATGGCTAGGAATTATACTGTCATTCCGGCGTAATAATCAATGAACTTTGCTGTCGTACCATTTCTGCAGCAGCCACAATGACATTGCACAGCTGCTTGCCATACAGTTTATGCTTCTTGTACAGGGAGCATGCTCTGGACTATTTTCAGGCTCTGCATGATGTCATTGTGCTTGCTGCAGTCATGTTACGGAAACAAAGTTCCTTGATAATTACACTATAGTTCCTAGCCATACCGCTCTAGAAAATAGCTACTTTTTATTCATAAGTGCACAATATAACTACAGAAAAAAATTTTTTTTTTTTTATAACACTTTGCTAATGGTCTAGGATTTAATGATCTATGTCAAGCAAAGCTTAAAGTGCTCCCACCAGACCTGTAGCTGAATGGAAAAAGAAAAGTGTTTCTTTAACATGTATTCAAATGTAAATTTCCTGTGACTACATGGGTTCAGATTTTGTCGAGACTCTTCTCTCTTATTTCACTTTTGAGGGAGCACTTATATATCTGCGACAATAAAGCAACAAGAAAGGGGGATAGCAGCTGACTATGACTTCATAACCCTTAAATTTCAGTACAAGACAACATAGTATGAATATTGTGTACTTTTTTAAAATACAAGCTGCTCTTTTTTGTACAATGCATTGTTTACCTCCACTGGGGCCCTGTTTATACAGGACAGTCCTGATGTCCTGACTCATGATGTCCTAATCAGTTGTAGCCATGTCATCGTGTATTCTGAAGAACAAAATTACCATCCAATCACATTTCCATATTGATCGAGTTGTAGTTAATGAAGGCGAGACCTACACCATCTGACATCAGGCCAGTTCCAGGGATGTCAGTGATGGTAAACACAGATGAGATTAAGTCAGATTAGAAAGCACTTTACTGTAGTTACTGCATCTTAAATGATTGCCGAATCAGTGTTTAATAAGATGTTTTCATTAGTCAAAGAATCCTGAAGAAGTAGCACATTTAAAAAAAAAAAAAGCTGCAATTTTTTCTAAACTATATTAAGAAACGCTGCACAAAATCAGCATATTACAATGATTCTTGATGGATGATGTGACACTGAAGACTGGAGTAATGACGCTTAAAATCAGCTTTGCCATCACAGGAATAAATGATATTTGAAAATTAAAAAATAAACAGCTTTATTAAATTGTAACAATATTTCATAATATCATAATAGAGTCTCAAATCGAGTCTCTTTCGCCAAGACTGCTTTGTGAAAAATATAGGTTTAGAATATGTATATAATTTGGAAATTGTACCAAACTACGTCTATATTTAGCTTTTTTATTTGCCACCAGCACCCCCTCAAAATAAGTTGTCATGCTGCATTCCTACAGAAAACCTTGTGACTCTATCATAACTTCACTCTTCCAAAGCTGAATCTACTGTCCCATATAATCCTGCTGACAGGATGTTGCGTAATGTGTGAAAGGGCTAAAATGGAGCTGAGAATGATTTAGGAAAGGCAATTCTGGTGGTCTGTCTCACTTTTATGAAAGCGTTCATTAGTCTTGAGAGAGGCTTTCTTCTCCTGTCCTCCTTCAGGTGAGACATCTGTTATTTAAAAAGAGCAGCGTTTGAAGAGCAACGAGAGGGGAGGAATTGTTATTCCATATTGTTGAGCCACTGACAGAGAGAGCGCAGTGTTTTAAAGCACCAACGCTGAATGATAATGACAGAGGGAGATAATGAAGGCATTTGATGTGACACGTTCACCAGAGAGATTCAACAAAGGCAGTCAACCACATTGACGAACCATATTACAGGTCAGTTTACCACACGCATGCACACGCTTTTGCACTTTCTAGTTAGAAGAGCCTTAAAATAGCATGCTGCTGGTTACTCTACAGCGAATAGAAGAATAGTACAATATACTAGTATTTTAAACATATCTCTTGCTTTCTTTGAAATTGAATACTAGCATATGATTATTACCTACTATTTTTCTTTTAAATGGTGTCAGTACGAAAAACAATTTACTATATACTACAATTGACACATAAACTATGATTCAGCAAATCAATTAGCAAGTAATGTATTGTTGACATCTTGGTTTAAATGTGATTATTGTGAATACTGTTTTGTGTCATATTTTTTATGGTCTGATCAAATAATAATGTAATTATTAAAAAATTAATTAGGTCATTCATAATTCTAAATGTATCCAATCAAGAATACTGTATTTTGAGTTTCAGCATATCTCTTTGTATTCTACACAGTTTTGCAGATGCTTTTCTGGGCAGTCAATTTGAATTCTATTAAAATAACCCCTTCATACTTTTGCATACAATAAATAATGCACAAGTATTTTTTTTTCTGGAAACAACAGTGAGAAGCAGCCCCCACTGGCGAAGCCGCCTAAGCAATTGAATGACAGATGTGAGGTAATTCTCATTCTAAGTGATGGGGAGATCACAGTGAAACATGCCAGGTGCATATAACAACACATAAAACACACCATCCGGCACCAGTTCTGCGGTCCTATCCAACAGTTGCACTGCTTATATTCGAAATACACTCCTACTAACATACTGTATGTATATCTTTATAAATTTGTTCATAGGAGATTTTAGAGGAATTATTGGAATATGTGTGGGTGTCTGTAAAATGCTAAACTGAGCCACTAAATTCACTGAATATTTCTATAATTTAAATAACTTAGAGACATATGGTGCGAAATATAATACAGTTTTTCATTCTATAAACTGTAGAGCAGATCAATTGCGTAGGTGTTAAAGGAAGCTGACAGTATAAAGGCATTTTTATTTAAAAATGAAAAAAGCGAAATGCAGTGTTCTTGCATTCTGATGACGCACAATATTTTGCTTGCATCCAAACAAGAGCATAATTGTCAACTTAAATCATGTGTGCTTTGTAAACCAATCACATTATATAATTTTTTCATTGCATTGCTGAACATTTTGATTCAAACGCAGTTTATTCTTATATAAAACTGTGATGTAATACTTTTTTAAAATACTTAATACACCTGGTATTAAGATGTACCGTATTTGGATTTTATTTGTAAACCCAATCACAATTGAAATCCAATCGGTCGATACTAAATTTACAAAGGTGGAAATGGAGTCTAAAACATTTTCAGCTACCACTTTCAATGGTTTTAGAGAAATTCATCCAGTCATATCATTTTCATATTGTAAATACTTATATAGTCAAATGCAATCAAACAGCCAAAAAAAATAATTCAACCTACTGACAGAACTTGATCTTTATGGAACATGTTGTGAGAAACTTTTTCACTTTTTGCTTTTCATTCTACTACTGTTCTCCTGCCTGTGTGATATGCTGGAATGTTCCACAATCTGAAATATTGTTATGGCTTTTATTATATTTTTTTCATCTATGTTAAGCTGCTTTGGCACAACATTGTAAAAGCTCTATAGAAATAAAGATGAAATTAAATGATTTGAACTTTGCTGCAAAGTACTAAAAACAGCTTGTGACTGAAATCATAGCTGTTATCCACACATTCGTTTTATTTACTTGTATTCCTGCACCCCTGAAAGCTGCATAACATCAGCAAAACATTTGGTTAAAAATTGGGCAAGCCCAATCTCTGTGTGAATTATTTGAAATTGCATTTTTCACTAAATGGTAGCAAATTTGGGATAGAAACAACAGCATGTTTAGATACACCTGACTGGAAAAAAATACAGGGTCTTGATGAAACCAGAACACAGTTGGTTACAAGAGACTACTTGAATGCATGTTAATACCAGATGGAAACACAAACTTCTTGACATGTTTTTGTAAATAGTAACATATAGTGTCTCTCACTTTGAAATGCATCAGAAGTCGTGTCATGACATTTCCTGCAAACTGAGCAGTTTTGAGAACTAGTGTCTTCTTTTAGCAGTAGGTCTTGAAAGCTGTCCATGTTACAGTACAACCTGCTGTGATCAAGAAACGGCAATAATTTCTCAACTTCCTAAGCCGGGGTCTGTGTTCACCGAGGCCTCATTGATCCACCTCTCTCTCTCTCTTTCTCGTCTTCTCCTTCTCGCCCCTTCCCCTCTTGGCTGGCTGTGAACTCCAGCTGATTAGCACTGACGGGTCCTGGCATCTCTCCTGGGAACCAGAGCAGTCTCATGACTGCCTTTAGATAGAATGATCTAATGGGGTCACACTTTAAGTCAAGAGTCTATTAATAAGAATCAATAAATATGCCATAAGAAATGCAGAAGATGACAGCAGACACCGGAGCATTGTAATGAAGGCAGGAATGGCACAGAGCTGCAGGGTCTTGGCAAGCTAACAAAGTGTAGAGAAATGTATTCGGCATCACAAGGGTGTGTGTGGGTCCCTGTGCACATGTTCCTTTGGCCACACGTCATCCCGAGATCCTGCACCGCACGCATTAGAGCGTGAGGCTTTCCTGTGTCTCCACACAAAAAAAAACTTGTTCATGAAAACTTTTAGGTCCCTATTGTACAGTATGGAGCCTATGTAGACGCGCCATTTCATACTAGCATAGTGTACCTGTTAGCTTCTTGTTTCACATTCTGTAACATATGATTCACAGATCGACACTTAGATAAAGCATTTAATAAACTTGGAAGTAAATCTGCACTTAGAAAGCAATTAAACACCCATTAGGTTTCCTTGTGTTTGTGTATTTACTGTAATTATGAAACTGGATGTTTCATAGAACATGTTAAAGAGCTTAGAATTTTTCATTCTTTTGCCAATAGCCTGTTATAGCATTGGCAGTTTGAAACATATTTTCTTTGCTATTGCTAGTTTCAGAAAGCTTGTATGCAAGAGTGTATTTCTAATTACTTATGCTCTAATATAGAACGTTTCACCAATCAGAGAGCTTCTATAAGCAAATTAAGGAGAAAGATATCTTTAGTTCCCCCATTCCCATTAAGTAATTGAGTTGGTCAAAATACTTATTGCAATAAGCTTGAAATATATTGTTTCATTAATTGCAACCAACAACTTTAAATTGTGCCAATAGCAATGTTTCATGGGACTGTAGCAAAGACTATAGATACACAAAGACGGTTCACTGGCATTGCTATGGGGAAAAGTGCAATGCTTATGGCTGCCACAACAAAGAAAGTTCTGCCTTCTGGTCAAAATAGCCAATCGTCTTTATAGCTAGGGGCTTCTGTGGGGAAGTGGTCTGTACAGATTTGTTTGTTTGTTACATCAAGCAGGTAACTTGGCGTTGATTTTCAGAGGAGAAAAATCATCACAGCATGTCCCATCCCATATTGTGTCCTTCCAGTGTCGTCCTTCAGTCTTTGCTCACGGATGTCTCTGTTATTCTAGTGTTTATAACCGGCATCCTCAGGTTACCATTGAAACAGCCATAAAGGAGATTGGTATCATTCCAATCTTTGCATTTGTGCAGTAGCTGGAGCAGACTAAAAATGTACATGTTTGAACTGTAATTAGAGGTTAAACAACAGTAATGGGACAGGTCACTTTAGGCTTTGTTGCTGATTTGAAATATGTAATTTAAGTTCTTCCCTTCATTGTGTCAGCGGCTGGGTTTGAACCCGGGTCTCTGGTGTGGTGGTTGAGGATGCCACCACAGAAGTGATGATGTTAGACCCAAACGAAACACTCGAGGCAGTATGCCAGGAAATGAAGATTTATCAAGACAGTCTTTGTAAGAATAAATTCAACTAAAAAAAAAAAGTTCTTCTCGGGCGGAGGTATAAACAACGGTCAAAACAAAGGAAAAAAACTTACAAGAGAAAAATAAAGACTTCATGGTGGAGAAAACAAAATCAAAGAACATTGAGATCAGATTAGCCTGACGTCGATATCTCTGGGAGGTCTGAAGAAGAGTACGCCTAGCCTTCCTCCAGGTCTGCCGACAGTGCTGGACAAAACGCTGGGCTGAGGGAACACCAACCTGTGTCTCTTCCTCAGGAAACAATGGGGAGGTATACCCGAACTGGCATTCGAAGGGGGATAGTCCAGTGGCTGAGGACTTGAGGGTGTTGTGGGCATATTCAGCCCACATGATGTAGGTGGCCCATGAGGTGGGGTTGTTGGCCGCCATGCACCGCAGGGTGGTCTCCAGATCCTGATTAATCCGTTCCATCTGACTATTAGACTCAGGATGGAACCTGGATGATAGGCTGGCAGTGGCCCCAATAAGCTTGCAGAAGGCTCCCCAGAACCTGAACGAGATTTGGGGCCCTCGGTCAAAGACAATATCCAGGGGAATTCCAAATACACGGAAGACATGGTTCATGAGAAGCTCAGCTGTCTAAAGAGCTAAAAGGCAGTTTGGGCAGGGGAATGAACCGAGCGGCCTTAGAAAACCAGTCCACAATCACCAGGATGGCAGTATTGCCCTGGGATGGTGGAAGTCCCGTGATAGTCTAAAATAAAGGTGTGACCATGGTCTAGGGGGAACAGTTAAGGGATGGAGCAGTCCCAGGTTCTTGTGGTCCATGAGAACCTGGAAAGGGTACTGAGCCCCCTCAAGCCAATGATCCAAGGCAAGTTTTACCGCAAGCAACTCTCTATCCCCCACATGGTAGTTGCACTCGGCATCTGACAGGCGACGAGACATAAAAGCACAAGGGTATAATTTTCCATCCTCACCCCTTTGTGACAGGATGGCTTCTACACCCACATTCGAGGCGTCCACCTCCACCATGAAAGGTTTTTCTGGGCCAGGGATTGAGAGAATTGGAGTGGAAGTGAAGCGATGCTTGAGATCCTGTAAGGCCCAACTGCTTTCAGACCCCAATGAATCTTGATTCATCAGTGCAGTCAATGGGGCCACCACAGAGATGAAACTTTTAATGAACTTTCTATAAAAGATCAATAGAACTCAGGATTCCTTACTTGGGGCAGCTTGGAAGGCTATAGCCAGACAGGGCTGGAAACACAGGGCATGGACTCAAAAATAGAGTGAGGAAGCAGGGGAAAATAGTCAACTTAAATATACTAGAGGAAACAAGGCACAGGTGACCTGGATAACACTAACAAGGACCCACAAAGAAGAACTAAGGCAGTGGGGAACACAGGGGGCCTCTATAGGCATGGAGACAAACTACAGGAGGGCAGGATGCTGACACATTGTAAAAACTATCTGTTAATTAACAGATTCAATATTTTGTGATTCAAAATATTGTGTGTTTTCCGTTTATCTTTAGTTGTTGATTGCATCATAGGATCTTGATTTATGATCTGTCTACTTTTGATGTTGAAAATTCAACTCTACAGTTTAGCAGATTGACTTTTATTAACATTTTAATAATTTGTATAAGAAATCATATATATGTACATAGTATGTAAAAATGTACAGACAAGTACTGGCAATAAAAACACAATAAATGAAACACCAATTACCAAAAACTGTTAATTTGCATGTTAATATAAAAAAACTTGTATTTCTAAATACTTCTTTGATTAAAATCAGAGTTTGTAATGCTGTGATTTACCTCTGGTTGCCTTGATTCATGGCTTATAATGCTTCAACAAAGACTTTTTCAAATTCCTATTGGAAGATGAATGATACAAATACTTAAGAAAATGGGCAGATACTAATGCACTCTGGATTACTTTTGCTGTCAACTAACACTCGCTTAAAGAAAGATGGAAAGTGAGCATGCACAATTAAATATCCAGTATTGACTGATACTGATCTGTAATATTTGATAACCATATAGTATATCGTGCATCTCTTATAATAAATATATCCCTATGAATGGCAAAGTCATCAGCATTTGTGGTTTGTATTCCATCTACCTAAAACACTACAGCATGGCACTATATAGCAATGACAAGGTCATGGTTTTGATAGCCAGAAACATGAACCGATAAAATGTATATCTTAAATGCAACGTAAGTCGCTTTGGATAAAAGCATCTGCCAAATGCGTAAATGTAGATGCCCTCAAAGGTAACCGACGTGGATTAAAAGCCACAAAATGGGGTCTTTAAATAGACTTGGGCTACATGATCTGTGGTTTAAGTGGATGTCATTGTTCCCTGGTGGAAACAAAAAGAGTAAGTCTTAAAGATCATTGAATAAATGGGATCTATCATGTAGGAAATATTTCAAGCCCGGTCTCCAAGTGCTAGTCAAAGAATGATGCTAATATAATGAAGACATCCTCTCAGACAGTCTGTTGTGTTATACTTCGCTGGTTACAGAGGGTGTCTCTTAATTTGGGGTTGCAGTGGGACAGTGAAATAAATCAGGCCCAGCTGATGTGTGTTTTCCCCACGCCCCAGGGAGTCTGGGTAATTGAGCATGTTCACTGCAGCAATATAAAGACCTTTTAACAGGGTGATAAAACTATCGGTGCTGCTGTATTCCGAGCTCTGTGGGAGGTGTGGGCCTAGTCAAATCAAGCACTTGAGGAGTTTAAAAATTGCATCCAAAAATTGCATTAGAGGTTCTGTTACTGATCAAAAAATAGGGTCGTACAATGAAAACAATTCCTGTAAATAGGTTAAAACTGTGTTGTGTGCTGTAAGTGCTGAGAGCGACTGTGGGTGTGTGGGGTGTCTATATGTGTGTGTGAACGTGAAAGAGTTTGAGTGTGTGGACCACAGGCATGCATGCCGTGTTGAGTCAGTTGAGTTGCCATACATTGGGAATTCAGCTAGCCGGAGCATGCTCTGATGTGAAGCATATGATATTACTTAAGTAGGCATGAAAGCAATCTTTTTTAATATCAGACACTTTGCTGAATGGAATGTAAGGGTCAGCAGAGGTGAGGGCCAGCCTAGTGGTTGAAAAAGCTATAAAATATTTATTGTCCCTGCCCATTTTTTGAAACAGCCACATTAAAGCTTGTGGTCAATTATTACAAATGTTGTATAAAAAGGTTGTGAAACTCAAATGTGTGTATAATTACAGTAGCTCAATAGAAAAGCAGTTACGCTGCAGTTAAACTAACCTTGTAAATGCTGGTATGTGTTAAGATTTGCTTTCCTGTTGCAACGAATAAGGTGATTAGCACCACGGGTGTCGTTCGGCATTTAAATGCTGCTGAATTGACAATGTCTTCTACATTCCAGTTTTATTGAAGTAGCAAGACACAGATTTTCTATGTAGTTTATCTTATTAAACGACCTAAAATAATTAAAGTTAATTTAAAGTAAAAAAAAAAATGCACTTTGAAGGCTGACTTTGCTGACCTTGTTTAAAATTAATTTAGCTTATATATTTTAATCATATTTTACAATGTTATGTTTGGGAATGACTGAGGAAAATGCTTAATTTTCCTAAATGTTTAAGCAGTTTAGAAATTACAAATCAGCAAGACCCTTATCTTATCATTCCAATTTAAATCCAATTCATCTTCCTTTCTGATTCAATTCTAATACATAAGAACTGAAAGGGAGCCAAGTCTTTAATTTGTGATTTTGCACATCCCTATTAGTGCAGGCAACTTAATGTAGAACTTCTGACTCATTTGAAGTGCAAAGCATCTTAAAGGTTGACAGATGGGAAATTCTGCTTTGTGTATAATGGCCCACCTGTCTGTCATAACTGCAGTGGGAAAAACAAGGCAACAAACAGTGTAGGGAAACCATGAAACAGCTACATTCACATAAGAGCCATGTTAATTAATAGGCCCGTTGTAGGTGCTGGATAAACAGGAAAAGGTTTGTATCGGGCAATGGGTAGCTACAATACGTTCATGTATTTGTGGAGCTTCAGTGCAATGTGTGTGAAAGATATGCCCTCTCCGTAGCTCTGTTGCTCTGTTCTGCTGTGCGCACTTGTACCCGTGTTCTGATGTGATGAAAATTCATGATGCGTGCATGTTAACTACATTACAGAGTCTCCCGAGTTCCTTGACATGAATAAAAAAAGGGCCTCATCTTGATGCCTAATTATTTTTGGACTTGACAGCCTTGTAGCGGCCAACGCGTTGTAGGTCACAATGGTTTCATTGGTTTCCTGAAAAGATGCGCAGCGGTAAGCAAACCCATAATTGCCACCCATAATGAGGACATTCCTGGTACACGATGGCCTATAGAACCTCTAGTGTACCCATGCCTTGGTGTTTTTCTAAATTCCAAACATTTCTGTGTTTCTTTGAGACGATCAAACCCCAACTGTTGTTTGTTGGACGTATCAAAGAACCATAAAGTCAAAGTTTATATATACGCAGTTACCGGGAAAAAAAAAATCCCATCGGTTTTGATTATCTCTCTCAGAGCAACTGATCTCTAAGGTTTATGATAATACTGTATAAAAATATTCCTGCCGCAGCATCTTCTGAATAGAAGTACACACTATTAACTGATTCGGCACAGCACGGATTCCTGATGAAAATAGCATCTACTGGTGTATGCAGTGGTTTTAATTCTGAATGTGTTTTTTTTTACAGAGGCAGAATGCAGAGTGAAGACTATGACGGACGCCTGTGGGCATTCAATCACAGAGGATGAGGTTTCCCAGCACAGCCAGCTCAGCAAGGCCCATGTCAGTCACATGGCTAATGACCGTTTCAGTGACGGCTTCCTATCAACGTAATAAGAAGCACCTGTTAGCGGGGGAGCCCAAACTTTGAGAAGGGTGTAATCAACCCCGGGGGACTGATTGAATCCTTCCTTCTGACGGTGGAGACGCGCTTCAGCGCAATGCTGCCTCCACCCAGGGCCACTGGAAAAGGATCTTCCCGGATTACTCGAGGACGGGCGCACCGGATGAGCCTTACTGGTTTGTGATTGTTCTACATTAACCCTCTGATTGTTCAAGAAGGCATTATTAAAGGTTTCCAGAGAGAAGAATTGCCGTCCTAATCATCTCTCTTTGAGCATGACGACTGTAAATGTAACGCAAGGGAAGCGTGCGGAAGTCTCGGCGGAAAACCTGGGATGGCTTCTGGTCGATTAAGGCCATTGTGTAATTTCATGTCTTCCTAAGTACAATGAGCAACGAGATTAAGTTCAATTTGGACTTGCGCTTGGATTTCCCCACCTCCGTCAAGGCCCAAGCCCCCGCCATGTCAGCCCGGGCCCACTGGGAAATCAGAGATCTCCAGACAGGTCACCGCTGGCCCATGTATATATTCATGGGCTTAATCTCGCATCATTTCGATGGTGTGGGGAAAAGAAATGCATTCAATTTACACTCTCTCCATTCGACTCATACAGTAGACACAGGGGAGGCATCCATATGTGTGTCTAACATGCTAAGGATTCATTCGGTTAGTGCAAAACGGTTTGGGTGGCAGAATCCAGTTCGTGAAATTCAGCCTGTATGCTTTAACTCAGAGCGGAGCCTCAGTGGGAGTCTGCTGGTTGGAGTGGAAGGCTTCAAGTTGTCTCCGGCAGATGCTGAGTGTGTATTAAACAGATTAATTATTAAAACATGCTTGACAGATGAAAAGTGGGACCTCGGGCTAAAGAGAGAATGTTTATTCTTCTGCCATATACTGTAGTCATTTGGCTCGCATTCACAAGTTATTGGGCACCTTGTTGGAGATTTGAGGGCTTGGTGTCATATGCACGACGCACAAACCGTTTGGGGCTGTCCAGACTGGGACGGCTCTGATGGAAAATATGAGGCCATTTATAAGTGTGATTTACTGATTCAAAGAGTCTGTCTGTGGGTATTGTGTTTTGACATGGTGACATCATATTACAGTGCTCTCTAACGCAACATATAGATTTTTCTAAATTATTAGTACTATATATCACTCTTAATAATTTACATTTATGATTTTGGTAGATGCTTTAATATGACTGCATTGCTTTTTTATTTATTTATATTTTTTATATTTTTATCACATTGGTATCTTTGGCTTTGCTAGCATAATGCTATACTGTTTAGGAGAAAAGAAAGTTGTAGAATGTGACTAAAAGTCTAAAGTTTTTTACACAATGTAAAACTATAAAAATATATTTCTACACCAAAATCGTGTTAAAAGTGTTTGAAATAATTTCCTTCTTTGAACTGATTAAATTGTTAGTAGTATTCTACGCAGAGATAAAGGCTATGCTCTTTAGCATTGCATTCTAATATATATATATATATATATATATATA
>CAIGQW010053321.1:8610043-8653735 GCA_903798125.1 Danio choprae
TCTGTCTGTCTGTCTGTCTGTCTGTCTGTCTGTCTGTCTGTCTGTCTGTCTGTCTGTCGTTCTATCGTTGTATTGTTCTATATCTATTGTTTTGTCATTCTTTCGTTCTATCATTTTATCTATCTTTCTATTTATTTATTGTTCTATCTATCATTATATCTATCTACTTTTCTATCATTCTATCTATCATTCTATCTTTTCATTGTTCTGTCTATCGTTCTATCTATCTGTTGTTGTATCTGTCATTCTATCTATTGTTATATCGTTCTATAGGTCATTCTATCCATCTGTTTGTCTGTCTGTCTGGCTATTGTTCTATCATTCTAGCTATCGCTCTATCCATCCATCCATCCATCCATCATTCTGTCTGTCTGTCATTTTGCCTGTCGTTCTGTCTGTCTGTAGTTTTATCGTTCTATTGTTCTATATCTATTGTTCTATTGATCTGTCAGTCTTTCGTTCTATCATTCTATCTATCATTCTATTTTTTATTGTTTTATCCTTCTATCATTTTATCATACTGTCTATCTATCTATCATTCTATCTATCTATTGATCTATCTATCTGTTGTTCTATCGTTCTATCTGTCATTCTATCTCTATCGTTCCATAGGTCGTTATATCTATCTGTTTGTCTGTCTGTCTGTCTATCGTTCTATCATTCTAGCTATTGCTCTATCCATCCATCCATCCATCTGATCAAGGCCATTTACTATTAGGCAATACAGCTCATAACTAAGTCAGTAACTCTAGTAGTTGTTAAAAATGTACACATCTTAGATGTGTAAATCTTGTATTTCCTTTAAATTTCATGGGTTTAAGCAAAAATAAAAATAAATGTGATAGCTGGTGACCACAATGTACTTTCATTGTATGAAAATGAGCAGCTTGACATGTTACACTACTCTAATGTTTCTTGGGGAAAAGTCATATGAATTTCAAGTGACACAAAAATGAGTAGACAATGATTTTTCAGTTTAAAACAAATGATACTCTTTGAAGAAGATACATTTTAGGTGGACAGATCAAATTAGGAAATGCAAATGGGTTAATTTTGTTTACTTATTACCAATGATAATCCTGGAAAGTATTGCAAAGTAAGTTAGACACAAAATCTACGTCCCTCACTCAATTTGAATGGCCATGACGCCTTAGTGTTTATTATAGTGAATATTTGGAGCATGAGTGGTGGTGCTGAGACTTGGGGAAGGATGGGCCGCGTGTGGTTGTGAGCATTAGTCAAACAGACGGGCCCAGTCCCTGATCATCACTCATCCCCACTTCCTTTGCTCTACATGATCCCTCCCTGTCATTAGTGTGTTTGGCGTAAATAATTTAGCTGTGCACATGTTTGGCGAAGTATAAACACAACCGACACTCAATGAGGCAAAGTGCTTTCAAGCCCCAGTTGAGAGCTGACACACTCACAGAAATGGACTCCAAACAACAAACAAACATGCGCGCCACTTCAATCAAGCCCAAATTAAAGCAGGCTCTGGAAATTCGCATGTAGACTCATTGATGCGATCTGTGCTTATTTTGGCATGCCGTTATCTACATGGCTTGCAAACTCTGTATTCCCAGTCATGCCGTCCTGCCACTCAACATGAGTCCTGCTTCTCTCTGTCTGTGAGCGGCACTCTTAGAGGAAATGATGGCTCTCAGCGGACGAAGAAAAAAAAAATCCATCAGCCCTTTTTCAGAGCTGCCAGAGCTGAAGACTCGTGTAATCACCAGTGCGTGCATGCCGAACGAGGCTATTCCCTGCTGAAGAGCATTGTACGGCAGCAGTGGCGCTACAAAAGATGACATCACACGCAAAGTGGGTAAACACTTCTTGACATGTTTTCAATACGATTACATTAGAACAAGCAGCGTTTGATTGAAAAGCTAATATTCAAGCCATGCAAATCATCAATCACAAGGAGCGCCGTATTAATTATTCAATAAAACAGTCTAATTCAAGAATCAATGTTGGGACCGGGAGAGAGACGAGGGGGCTCCCAGCAGAGAGACAGAGGGGGGATAATAAAAAAGGAATAGGGAATTACCCCGCTCTCAGAGCTGTGGCCCGGTTCATCCCCAGCTGTCAAAAACAACTGCCGCGCTTCGGTTTCATCTTGCCAAGTTTAAAGATGACTTTGGAAACACTTGATTTTCCCCACCAAACTCGTTAGGCCTTTGTACCTCATTAGTTGCGCTTTTTCTTTATTCTCCCCTCTTGTCCTTTCTCCTTGCCTACCTGCCTCTTTACATTTCCCAATTCATTTTCTTTTCGTCAAAATCATCATTATTCACTCTAACGCCTCACACTTGCAGTTTGAAGTGTGGAATTGAGGGCTGTGATCTCCAGCAATTACCGACCAGGCCACAATTAATCCCGGGGAATTCATTATTTACATTCCCTTAAACAAACTGATCAATCGGCCCTTCTGTATGGGACCACTGTAACGAAGGGGGCCGGAGCTGGCAGGTCTAATCTCGTCTAATACAAAGCCTTCTGATATATTCTACTGATGTACAACCTCAAAGCTTGTTCTCGCCAAACTCATATGGCATGATTTTTGGGGGGGGTTCGTAAGGGTCTCATCTATTAGTTCTGAAACATGCAATATTGATGTCGTAATTGAACCCAGAAGTCCATTCAAACTTTAAGACCATTAAGGAGCTTAGTTTAGCTTCAGTCCCCTAACGACTATCTCCTGCCTTCATCTGTGATTGACTTGAGCTGAACACGTCCCAAAGCTTTCCTTGATCACACTTTCTAACTTTCATATATTCTAGTGCAGAGATGCCCAAACTAGGGCCCGCAGGCCAAAGTTAGCCCATGGTAACCTTTGAATTGTCCCACCATGCAATCTGAGAAGAGGGGGAGAATGATGAGGATGGTTTAGAGACTGTAATTTCAAATTTAATGTAATTTTTGTTTGTTTGTTTTATTGCTAAGCTACAAAAAGCTAACTGAAATGAAATGTTGTAAATAAATCAGATTTTTTTTAAATGTACATACTGTCACCCCACGGATAGAGACTTCAGTGAGCAAATGAACGCATAGGCAGATTCTGCTTGACTAGTGTATTTAGCATTGAACTCCACCTTGCTATAAATTGTTTATGTTTTTATTGTAATAAGTTATAATTTAAAATTATACTGCATTTGTTAATACTATTTAAAGTAATGTTTTCTATTATTTTTTTAAACATTATGAAATAAATTAAGACATTACCTGTGGCAACTCTAACTTTCGGCCTACTGCTCTTAATGATCTTAATGATAATCTTAATCTTCTAGTGCTTTAACCCCAAATTCAAAACAAAGACAAAATAGTTTCTGTGTGATCTACATCTGTTTGCCACTCTTGAGAAGAGAATGGGATATAATAAATACGGATGGAAAAGTTTAATGGTGCAACAAGGTCAGTAAACCATCAGATTATGAACGTTATCCTGAGAAGATGAAAACACTAAACTTGGCTAAGGTACTTAATAGACAATTTTTGGGCAGAATAAGGCAAACTACAGGTTATGACAGAAAAAAACGCATGGAAAAAACGAGTCAATACATTAAGTGACTACAGAACAATCAGTTATTAATATTTCACTCTAACTCTCTTGTATTTGATTAGCAGCCATTCTGCATCTTTCTCAGTAGGCATGTTTCCTCGGTTATCACAAATTTAACATCGAAATGCAGAGCACATTCAAAGGTTTTACACTTCAAGCTTAAATACTTAACATACACTATTTATATCAACAGTAAGTTGAATAAACGCAAAAGAATAAATTTACTTAAAGTCAGACATCACTTTTGGCCTCTACTGTACACGCTACAGCAATTCAATTTTACATAACCCATTAGTAGGCCCACACTGAATCTGCGCACACAGAAATCCGCAGAGTTTTTAGCCCATCGTTAAGTTTAAATTTAAATTACTTTAAAAGTATGAAATTGTGTAAATTGATATTTATTCCATTTTCATATTATTTCATATATTAAGTTTTTAGTTATGATACTTTTAGTTATAATTTTAAAACACACAACATGTTTAAACATCTTTTGTCTTATCCGCTTTTCTACAAAACCAAACCAGAAATCAAGGGTGTGGTCGTGTCACTTATTTTTCTGGATTTGAACATTCTTCAAAACATTTAGGGGTAATGAAAATGCGTAAGTCAGCAAATTTATAACAATGTTGTAATGTTTTTTTAGATATTTTAATAGAAAAAAAAATACATAGTGTGCTTTTAAGAGTGTATGTTTTTTTAAAAATCTTTCATGAAAACAAGATATTAAAGCAAGTGTACATTATTAAAATTCAACACGCACATATATATATATGAAGTAGGCTGTAAAGTAAATGGTCTCTTAGGCCTTAGCAAACAGGCTTTCTGCATCCTTGTTCATTATCCTACAAGGTCAGAATCAGCTGCAATTTTGAAATGCAACTCAGGTCCTCTGGGTCCTTATATAGACAAGGTCATTGTCTACAGGAGTGTGAAAAAACCAAGACCAGGGGCATTAGTGCAATTCGTTGACCGGCCTGGAGCCTTACACACACACACAGCTCTATCTGAAAGGCAACACCGCAGCCCCTCATCATGCATGTTAACCTATACTCTGACTGTCAACAATCACACGTTTATTAACAGCTACAGCCTCCACTGTATTTATTTCTATAATTATATCCCTAGAGGGAATCTCCGTGGCATGTCAGCCCTGGCCGCCTGTGGTATTTATGTGAAATTGTTTGTGTATATGAGCATACGCTGTTAAACTGAGCAGTCTGACAATATAAAATGGAAGTGTACAGCTGGACCTACACTGAATTAGCATCAGATTCACAGACACGGTATTATGTCATATTTCACTGTCAAACCACCATCCGCTGAGGCTCGGAGAGAGCTGAGTTATTGGCTTGCTTCAGACTGATGGATACAGAGAATGTTCCAGTCCTTCACAAAGGGAAGTATTGATTGGTGTTGGCTTTGTATTCGCTCTCCATTTGGTGATCAGGCTTTGGGCCTGAACAGCGTGACACGGAATAGTCGATGCCGGGTTTTAGACGTTGACCAGTTAGTTGTAGAGAAAGCATTTGGAGGAGAGAGAACACAGGAAAAATGCTGATTGAATACTGGTGGTTCATATAGACCAATGAAAACAGTTCTGCTGGCTTTCCTTCATTCTGTAAGGTGGTTTATTATTGGAGCTAACGTATATAAAGTGAAAATCTAAAAGGCTTCACGTTGTAACAGCAATTTATCAAGATCTCCCCCTGACGTGGACACTTACTGACTTCAATCCCTATATTTCACTTTAGATACATTGTCTCTAACAGGATTAAATGAGGAGTTTTATGTTCGTCACTACCTTTAATGTTTAATTAGATGTGTTTGGCTAAAGGTTTTTGGCAATATTTTGTTACAATATTTTGTTTATTCATTCATTAATTTTCTTTCGACTTATTTATTATTTTTATTATTAATTTTATTATTAATTATTTTATTAGGCTTATTAGTCCCCTATTTATTGGGAGTCACCACAGCGGAATGAACCGTCAACTATTCTGGCATATTTTTTACGCAGCAGATGCCCTTCCAGCCGCAACCCAGTACTGGGAAACACCCATACATTCTCACATTCACACATGCCCTCATATAATATGGCCAATTTAGTTTATCCAATTCACCACATGTCTGGACTGTCGGGGAAACCGGAGTACCTGGAGGAAACCCACGCGAACATGGGGAGAACATGCAAACTCCACACAGAAATGCGGACTGGCCCACCGGGACTCGAACCAGCGACTTTCTTACTGTGAAGCAACAGTGCTAACCACTGAGCCACCGTGTCACGGTTTCTAATACATATATATATGTATATATTAATGTAATTTATTCACCATTCCGCCCCAATATTTTGTTATGTTATTTTATTTTTCTCTTTATTTAGGGCTTAGTATGTAGGATTTGTTGTTGGTTTTTCTGTATTTTCTATATGAATATGTAAGTTGTACAATTTATTAATGTTTATTTTTCTTTTGTTGTGAGATCATGTGATCCAGAGGTGTATAAAAGAGCAACATGCTGTGATTTACATTGTCTGATGAAGAGCAAGTGTGCTCGAAATGTCAACACTTTGTGATTTGTGTTTTTAAGTTAATAAATATATTTTTTTGAAGCTTTGGTATTGCCGTCTTTATGAATATTTTTGCACTTTTTGTTGTTTGACTGAGCAAGCATTTAGATTGATGTCCGTGCTTTTGTGCATTTTTTCATTATTATTGGAGCTCCCATCTTGGTGTAAAGCTGCACAATTAGTTGCTAAAATATTGTAATTTTGATACAAAATCCCGTACAGTGTCTTATTTCAAACAATTATGATTTTTTTATGATTATGATGTGAGTTAAACAAGCACAGTGGTGCATTCAAATCTGCTTTTGACCCAGAGAGAGTTGTCATGTCAAATCACCTGAATGAAACACCTTGCGTCTTTAGTATTTTCAGCCAGTACACTGAAAAAAAAGATTTTTGCATAATTGTTGCAAACAATTTATATGGGCTGATTTTAAACAAACAAATTAAATTTAGTAATGTTCAACTTAATTTGTTTTTAGCCCCTATTAATTTTTTGTGACCACTTGCCTTGTATTTTTGTATATACAATGAATCATTTTTTTCAGTGTATTATTATTTCTGTTTTAAGAATTTTCAAATTGTCACAGAAGTACTGGGATGACAGTTCATTGTTTAGATATAGACACTGATGTCTTGGGACAAAATCATGAATATTCCAACAACAACAAAAAAAAACAATTGGAAGAAATGTTATCTCATCTTTATAGAATAAAACAAATATTAACTTGGTGTGACTTTATTTAAATATGCTTCAAAACTACAATTGTTTTGTTTTGTTGTTGTTTTTTGTTTGTTTGTTTGTTTGTTTTTCCAGATTTTTTTTATTTCCATTGGTTAATAGCTTATAATTTGAAGCTTTGCTTATAGATTCCCTACCCTTTTGTTTTTATATCTATTTCTATATCAAATGTATTTTATTAAACTTTAATTATTCAATTTTTTAGAAAGGGCCCTGTCATCCTCCTAGACTCTAACATGACCAAAAAAAATACATCAGAATTGTCAACTCCTGTGCCTATGTTCCTAAATTTATAAACAAAAAAACAAAAAAGAGGATTCTCCTTTGCATGTCTGGAAATAATTATAACGAGATGAAAGTGTTTAAATTCTTCGCCATGTTCTCTGCAGTTCAGAAATGTCCCCATTGTCAAAAATGGAGATTGTGTTTTATGTGGCTGTCATCTCCTGTGCTCTCCCTGTCTCCTGTCTCCTCCTCATTCCCACGCCGGAGAACGGGAGCAGGGATAACAGCGGTAGCTGGAGACGCTGAATTCCCTGACAGCGTGGCATGACGGGAGAGGAACTGTATTGGCATGTTGATACCATGCCGAGTTCAATCTAAGTGCCAGGCTCTCCTTTCAATGCGGCTGCATAGAAAACAGACAGACTTTTGCATAGGCTAGCACGGGGGAGTATAATTATCAAAAATCCAAAAAATATATGTAAATATACCCAGTAGGGTGTGTCAGGAGGCCTGAACATTAACTGATCAAACAAAAGGTCAAAATGCACAAAGAATGGAGATTTTAAACACATTTTTTCCCCAACCTTTAGTGCAGCATGCCATTTTGTTATGGACTGTCAGAGTAAAAGTACAAGTTGGCACTGGGGCACCTTTTTAAAAAGTACACATTTGTTCCTTATTTACTTCTAAATGTTGCATATTGAAATCTTAAAGAAACATTAGTATCTAAAGTGTACATTTTAGTAACTAAATGGCACACATTATTAAGTGCCATGCCAATGACAGCATATGTTTCTCTGAGTGTACAATAATTTACAAGAAAGCTTGTCATTATTGAGTGTATGCAACATTGTTTACTCAGGTTTATCCTTTTTCTGCTGATCCAGTCAAAACAAGTGGAGTCAGACAGTACAGTAGCAACATGGATTTTTGGAAGTTATATTGTTGCTAACTTTAATCTAACATTTGATTTAAACATTTGATACAGTGCACATTTTATGTACATGTTATAACACTGTATTTATATTAAATATATGGAATATTATTGTACGATTGAGCCTTAAACTTTACCATAACACAAAACCTTACAAAATAACAAAAATGTTAACCGTATCAATATAAGTTATATTTATTTACATATTTCAAATAATAATAACAATTGTAGTAGTAGTAATAATAATAATAATGTATCATTACAATTGGTATTATTACACTTCATTGAAATAAATAATAAAAAAATTAAAACATTCCAAATAATAATTTTCCTAAAAATAATAAATATCATCCTGTTTTAGTGCAGTTATATCCACTTGATTATTAACTGGTCTGTTTCCGGTTCCACACAATAATGTATCAAACATGTATTGGCAATTGGAATTTTTCAGAACAGCAGAAACTGATACTAATTCACCAATGTCACTTTAGAGCTAGTATTTGAATGATTCTCTTGCGCAATGTCTAAAGTGATGACAAAACTGGTGATTTTGCTCACAAGATTATAAGACTTAACGGCATGAAATGCCATCAGTCTACAGAGATTTTCCAGTATTTTTCTGTTGCAATCGGAATATCACCATAATTAGCCCAGAAAAAGCCAAAGCAAAGCAAACACTACCAGATTACTATGGTATAAATACAGCACTACAACATAAAAAAGAGAGAGATCTAAGTAAAATGTCACTTACCTGTTTTATAATGATTTGATCAACTGTAGTTTGAAATTTACACTGAATTTTCTCCTCTAAGGACTTATTATGCGGTCTCTGTCGCCATCTTGTGGCAGAACGTCAACCGTCTTTGCTCTGCTCAGTATGACAGGCTGATGGCTGCCAATGCGCTAAATCTAAACAACTACATACTCGCCTAAAAAAGCCTCAAAAGAACATTATGTTGTCCAACAGTTGCAATATTTGTCAAACTGCATTGAGTTGTTTAGTTCCTTTTTAATACTAGTGTGGGCTGAGTAATACACAAGGGTGAAGAGATTGTTAGAGTGCTGATATTGCTTTAATATTTCACGGCTATCAGCCAACCAGACTCAAGGACCAGACAGAAATGTTGTATGTATATATATATATATTGGTTTTGCTTTTTTTTGTATTTTAAATGTTTTATTTATACACAATATTTAAACCCAGTGAGTACACACACATGTAAATAAAAACTTTTACTTTGGATGCGATTAACCGCAATAAATCTTTTGACAGCAATAGAAATAATTACATGCATCTCATTTTATAATCTGACTGCATATTTTGTATTTTTACATATTGTTATCATCATTGGTTGTTGTTGGGCAAACGTACAATTTTAGGAGTTATGAATAACAAAAAAAGATGCCTGTGATTGATTGTTTTGTCGAAGACTGGCCATTTAAAGCTGTAAAAGTCATTTTCCTCTGTGCTGGGTCTGTGCAAGGCCCTTGTGTTAGGTTTAAGTGAATCCCCTGTTGCTGGCTCTGAAGTGGAAAATGTACTGGGTCTTATTTAATAGGAAAATCAAGCAAACTGCTTATAAAATGGCCATTTATCATTCTCCGGGCTCTAATTGGTTTCCTGTGTCCATGTGGTGCGGTAAATTGAATGTGTCCTTTCTTTTGCAGCTCAAGCGTTGCGAATGTGGTAATCAGCTGCGTTCAGCTCAAGTTCATGCAGGCGGAGAATATCGGGCTAAACATGCACGCCACATTCCACTGGCAATTAATGTTCATTAGGACTTCAAGGAAGAAAAACAGCCAGGTTGCATTGTGCTGAATTTGCGACCTTCTTTAGAGAAAGTGATGCCAGGGTATGTTACATTATCAGGCTCGTACACCAATAATAACTGACCCTATAAGCAATGACCTTGCAGAAAACTTAACGGCATATGTGATTATGATACGCCAACGTTCATGCTTGAAATTTTTATTATTGTCAAATTGTCAAATATTGACTTAAGCCTAATTACTTTTACAATCCTCTCTGGGACTCCCGTTCCACAGGTTGTACAAGTTCCTCTGAGCACCATTTAACAGGTGGCACAAATCTCTTCATGCAAAGCTGTAGTGTTTATGTAGTAAAGTTATAATGAGGTCTACAAGGGGACCTAGTAGGGTGGGCGAGATCCCGTTGGATTTATTTGGCAATGTAGTGCACGTGCACAACACAAAACTTGTGCCACTATAAGAGAAGTAATTGGCGCTGATAAAGCATTAGGGGTTAAAACCGACCCCTTGCCTGCAAATTCCCAGGAATGCGGCAAAGTTAGTGAAACCACATGAAAACATAACAAAACACACGTTCCACAAACTCATTAAGCA
The DNA here is from genome assembly GCA_903798125.1 of Danio choprae. NCBI lineage: Eukaryota > Metazoa > Chordata > Actinopteri > Cypriniformes > Danionidae > Danio > Danio choprae. The sequence continues at coordinate 8,620,440 of CAIGQW010053321.1, forward strand.
GCACCAGCAGAAGTCATTCATCATAGGCTCGTATGAGAAGGCTTCACACCCTTGGCGCAGACTCCGGAGGGAAGCAGACGGGGCTCGTACGTTAATGAAGGAAAGAGGGAGCTCCACTGATGGCCATTCCAGACCAAACTGGCCCGGAGAAGGGTATGTGTCAGGACAGGACATACTGTACCTCTAGATTAGCTTCCACCATATGTTCGAGTCAGACTTGCTCTGTCTGCTACACCAACGAGTTGTCATTTTACAGGAATGTCCATATGGACTGTGCTCCAATGGATTACAGGTGTGCGTGTGTGGAGTCAATGAGAACTTGTGCATTGAAGGCAATTGTAATGTTTGTAGCTGTCATATTTGTGTATGTGTTAGATGGATCTTTAGATAGACTTTCTTGAAAAGTGATCAAATTTCTTGAACATAAAGTTAAATGTAAAAAAAAAAAGGCAAACATTATGCATAGATATTTTTTAATGCTATGATTTACAATGATTCTAAAATGTATGTCATTTTTATCAAATAATATATTTATTTAACTTGAATAAGTTTATATTGTGCATTTTTTGAGGTCATACATTTTCTTTCCAAGTGTTTTAATGTTTGAGGCCCAATAGTACAATAGTACAATACAATAGTAATAAGCCTATCCACCTCATTTTTCAATGCAGAAGAATGTGCAGAATGTACAAACTGCTAATCATACAAGAGAGACATGATTAAATAGTAATAACTGATTATTCCGTATTCAATGTATACTTGAATGTATTTTCATCATTTGTTCTTCTGTATTTTTTGGTGTCGTAAAATAAAACCCAATTTGTGAAAAATGTCTTTACAAAAGTCTCTCATAGTCAACTGAATTAATTGAACTTGTAGGGTCATTAAAAGCAAATATTGTACCAGGTCCCATTAGGATATCACTTTTTGTCACAACTGTACAATATTTGCTCTTCTCCGTTTTAGAAAATCCCTATTCTCACTTAGTGTTTTTTTTTTGCTTTCTTTTTCTTTCCTTTAAGAAAATCTGCCACTGGATATCATGGAATAAATTATCTGCCGTCACAAATGGCTCAAGCGTATTTGGTTGTGTTTGCTACGTAACTAAGCAGGCTGTAAACACGGCACAAACATTGTTTGGAAATGGGAAAGAACAAACACAATAAATGGCATGATGACGAACAGCTCATGGTTTGCTTGTTGCCCTGCTAGGTCACACAATTTTGTTTCTTTTTAGCCTTTTTTACCAGCCTTAATGCTAGTTTACAGCCAAAGGGTAATAACTTCAGAATAGGGCGTTCTTTCCATGCAAGTATGAATCTCAACTAGCCAGGGCCCAAGTCCATTGCAGCGTATACTGAATCCTAATGGTCGGCTAAGAAAGCCTGACAGCAATACTTGACATGGGCATTAAATCATTGCCCCAAGGAATCCTCCATCCTGCACCTCCTGACAGGAACACTGTCATCTCTGCCAGGGCATTTCCTATGCCTCTTGACAACACTGGATCTGAATTAGTCATTGCATTAGATGTAAATTGGTGCTGTTCAAGGATAATAATGAGCACCAAGATACATGTCGGTGTCACTGACATGACGCCATTTTGATACTGTCTCCCACCGGTTTATTATGTCTAATGGTATTCAGGCCGTGGCTGGCCGGAAAGTTTATTTTCAGTTTATGCACTTGTATTTTTGTGTTTGTTTGGACACTTCTCGGCACAAAGTGTCCATAGCGGAGCTCTTCTCAGAGGGTCAGTCTGGCAGTGTTTATCCAGCTGTCTGCATGATGGCTGACGGCTTCCCACTTGACATGGTTTGGCATTAAGGCTGACTAGCCAACAAGTCCGACTGCATGGGCAGCTCGGTGCCACAAACTGGCATCACTACCACTGCGAGGTGAGACCAGGGACTATAGCTTTTGGCACAGGATTGTTCACCACGCACATATGATTGCAGCCATAACATAGCTGGCTTATGTTGAAGCCTGACCTATCAATCGTGTGCAAACACGTATATTATAACAAAATGTTCTACTGAAAGGCATAACCCGGTTGCCTTTTTTATTCTGCGCCAAGCTGGTTTACCGAATCAAGTGGGATAATATAGATGGCTGTGGGATATTAGTAATTAGACTCAAATTATAACTAAGTGCAGTGTAATTAAAATCTGATAAATATTTGATGCTATTTTTTTTATGATAATTGCAGCCTCGTTAATATGTGAGCGATGCTGAATAATGCACAGTGAAAATCATTATTTCAAATTGTTTTGTTTTTTTTTTCTTTTTTTCGTTGAGGGTTCCCCCCACCCCCTCCTCCTGGAACGGCTGACAGACACACTTTTTCATTGAAAAGAATGAAGGGCATAAACCGATGGTTCGAGTGAGATGGACAACATGTGCTTTATATGGAGAGAGGGAGGTCTTCCTGCCAGACTCCTAATTGAGGCCATTTAGCAAACATACATTCAGGAGGGTGAATGCTGAAGTATGAGCCAGAGGCTCTGTTGAACCATTAGCATGTATTCCCAGTTGCTCAAGTTAGCGAAGAAAAAATAGAGGTCTACCACTGAAATAATGTCTGCCAATTACCGCTGTACATAGTAGATAAGGATGTGTTTTACAGCCTAAAACTGACAAAATCTGCCACTATGAGAAAGCTCCTTAGCCCTGGGAGTGGAGAGCGTGATCAATATCGGTCAGCTTTGTCCTCTATCAGGCTCATTCGGTATTCAGCAAAGCTCTGCGCTCTGTTTTCTGCTTTTAAACTGCACTGTAGTTCATAAACAGACTTTTATAACCAACGTTCTGCTTACGAGGTGTAAAATCCGGGTGGCCTGGGAAAGCGCCGGGTGGAACTGAGGACGAGCGCTGATGAGTTCCTGGGAGCAGGCAGAGGGCAGAACATGACTTTTGTCAGATTCCCAAATGGAAAGGAAAAATGTGTCCAACGGTGAACAAAGGCGATTCGTCTCTACGGAGTTTGCCCCCACATGATTTCAGGTCTAAGTTGTCCTATCACATGTCTGAGTTAATTTCGTGCAACAGTGCAAGACTATGGCAGTTCTGTCAGATTTATGTGGAAGTTGTAGGTTTCAATTCTGGAGATTCATTTCTGCAGGCTAGCACATGAGCACTTGAAAAGCTGTGAGATCTCCCCTTTCAAACATTATCATTCTCCTGTTGTATGGATTCTCCTCCCTGACGGCCGGCATTTGAAGAATTTATTTTTCCGGCTAATTATATGACAATATAATGGATTTCTTTTCCCCTCGATGCAAAAACAGAATTGAGTAGATGGTACCGCTAGAGGTGTGCTCACTCTGCCCTTTATGCCTGTTTTTCTGGTGAATGTGCTGAATGTGTTGCCTTGTGTTTTTTGTTTTTTTAGATGTTGCTTACCTTTGAAAACCCATCCTCTTGTGTCTCCTGCTGTTTTCCTGTGTTTTAAGTATCAGTCATACAGGTTAGGTAATGCACAATAGTGACTTGGATGGCAGTGCTTTTACCATTGAAAAACTTGTTGTACTCCAACTCAAGCACTCTGCGTAAGTGAAATTGACATGCCTTTCAATGCGTGCTGAAAGTGTTTTATTAAAAAAGACGTCTTTTATTCTCTAGCCCTTGCATCACATTGAGTTGACCACATGCTCTGATCATTGTTCTCCATAGGGGAGGCTGGGCAAATTCAGCAGACTCTGCCTAATAAATAAATAAACAAACGAATAAATTGATTGATGAAGTATGTGTTCTAAAGTTTACTTTTATGGTGGAGAAGTTCACTCTTTTTATTTCCCCGAGGCGTTGATGATATTGAGCCTTTGTTTTAGCTTTTAAAATGGGGCCATCACAAAGGACAGACAATCATGCATACAGTATAAAACAACGGTGCCCAGATTCACCTGCTCGAAATAATATTTGAGGATTAGTGACTGTCATTTGTCTTTGAACTTTGAACTCTGTGCCCTTTTTAAACTAATAATTTGTGCTGTACACATTTAAAATAGTTATGATCATGTTTAAATGTGAATAAGGCAGATGTTTTCAAACTGTTAGATTCCCCAAAATATGATCATTCTCCCATGAGGGACTCCTACAAATATTTTACAAAGGTATCCATATTGCTTGTAGGAAGTCCCAATTTATACTGCAAGAAAAATAAATTATTGTTATTATTTGGGAGGTAGTTTTTACTTCTTTCTGCTCATTGCAATACTATATTTATAGATTTTTTATTATAACTTAATTTTCTCATTGTACATTTTTTTTTAATCTAATTGTATTTATTTATTTCAATAAAATATTTGATTATTTCAGTCTCATTTGATATTTTTTCTTTTATATAATTATTTATTATTATCATTATTTGTTTCTTTGTTTTCATTTATTTTAATGTTTGTTTATTAAATAATGTTTTTTTTAATCTTTTACTTTATTAATTTAGTTAGCTTGTTAAAATATTTTTTGATTCTCAGCACAGTTCCACATACCTTTGAAAAAAAATTAAATATATATAATTTACATACATACAAGAATTTCTAAGTAATGTATTAGTTTCCATAAATATTATCAACAGTGAATAATAAGAACATATTTTAACTTGTTACTGTTAGGCTGAAAGTTGCTTTCTAGATAATGTTGCTTTCTGATATAAATCTTTACATTGTCTGTCTGTTTTTTTAACTGTTTGTGTTTTTTTTTGATAGCTAACAACTTTTGCATGTCTGACATTAGTCTGACCATCTAAAGTTTACATTTTAGTTATGTTTTCCAAAACATGCATATACTTTAATTACTATATGTTTTCACCTTGTGATAGACTTAACCCCATTTCACAATGACAGCAATGAAATCGCTGGAGGTCACCAGTCCATTGTAATGTCAGCCGTAGGCGGCAGATCCATCTCTGCACACTGTATAACATTTGCCGCGTCACATTTGCATAAAGTTGATCTTTGCTCATGCCACGTATGTCACCAGAAATGGCCAGTTCTCAGTGGAAGATTTATTGATTGGTGCAATAAATTGCTCTGTCCTATTGATATGATTTTACAGTGCCGTTCATTAGTGTTGGCACGTTTGTTATATTTTTTTAGTGTTTCAGTGTCTTTAGTGCTTAGCATTTTGATCTTTTGATCAACATATTAACAAAACACTGCACTGAGAGCAAAGAATAGAGCTGTGATTTGAGACAAAACATTGTTGTAGCTGTAAGAAAATAGCAAAAATGGGTTTCAGAACTCGGTTTGGCAAAATAGCTCGATAGCGCCACCTATACACATTTAACAAAGTGCTTCTTGAGCTATGCTTCCTGTACACATGCAAAAATCGTCTCTTGGAGCGTAATATTCAACTGAAATTCAAAATTAAACTAGACATTTTTACCATTTCCAGGCCTTGAAAATGTCAATTTCCACCAGCAGGGCAATAATTAAGAAATTCCCATTAGCTGGAAGAATTATAAATCAGCCTGGAAGAGGATCTGTGTAAATCTTGTCTTAATCACTGTCTGGAGGATGGTTCCAGGGGCCCAAAAATGTCCAAGAATCACAGCTGGAGATTTGCAGAAGTTAGTTTGGTCAGAAAGTTTCCAAAACAACAGTCCGACATCACCAACATCAACACAAATAGCTTGAAGCCACTTCTCTCATACAAAAATAAGAAACTGAAACGTCTTCTGTTTTATATTAATATTGAGCAAAAAAATCTAAAGAATAAATGATAGAGATTACTTTTTAAAACTTCTTTTATCATATTTACCAAGAGTGGCAATGTTAGTGGAGGACATTGTATATGTAAATATTCATTCTTGATGATCTTTAGTTTGGAAATAAACAAATAATATGCTCACATTTTACTTGAAGGGGTGTTCATAAGACTCTCATGAAACCTTTATAATCATGACATGATACGTCATGAATGTGAATGTGATTTTATGCATGCTTAAGACAACTGCTATTAAGTGTCATTTGCTCAGTTATGTCATTTTAAATGCAAAGATGACATTGTTTGTTATGACAACTTGACATAAATAGATACATCCCAACCAGTCTTCATCTTTGTCATGATAACTTGATATTATCAAGACAACAAAACTTGTCATAAATCTGTCATAAACATAATTGTCATGAGGCATTATAAAGGTGTCATGAATATTTTTCTCACTTTTTCAGTGGAATAAACTATATTTGACATTGGAATATATCATTAAAATTGTCATTACTCTGTCAAATCATTAAGAGCATCATTATTATTTCATGACATTTTAATGTCAAATTCAACTTGAACCATTGTAGGTGAGGTCAAAAAATATTAATGATGCTGTTATAAAATTCATGGCAGCTATAATGGGTTCATGACAATCATGTTTATGACAGATTTATGACAAGTTTTGTTGTCTTGGTATTTTCAAGTTGTCATGAAGAAAGCAAAAACAGGTTGTGATGTATTTATTTATGTCAAGGTGTCATAACAATGTCATCTTTGAATTTAAAATGTTATAACTGAGCGAATGACACTTAATGACAATTGTTATCAGCATACGTAAAATCTCATTCACCTTCATGATGTGTCATGTCATGATTATAAAGGTTTGATGGCAGTCTTATGAACACCCCTTTAAGTAAAGTGTTACTAATAATTTTTCATTCATTCATTTTCTTTTCGGCTTAGTCCCTTTATTATTCAGGGGTTGCCCTGAATGATATGAACCGCAATGAACCGCCAACTTATCCAGCATATGTTTTATACAGCGGATGCCCTTCCAGCTGCAACCCATCACTAGGAAACAATAATTTTTATAATGCATAATAATTCAAATGAAAAAAAATATACGTTTTTTTTGTATGTTGAATTATTTTTTTTCATGTAAGTTAGAAGTCTCTGTACCATCTAGACGGTCCTTCATGGTAAGGTCTGGAAGTGCAGGTGTCCTGGGCAGTGCTGGAGTCTGGTTGAGGAGGCAGTGAGGAGAGGGTGGGGCTCTCTCTCTCTCTCTCTCTCTCTCTCTCAGAGATGCTGATACAGGAAGAATCTGACACGTGTCTCCCTCACGCATTTTAATGAGTGTACTGCTTCTGTGAAGCTATTAAACGAAATGAACCATTTGAAAGTGAATTTTAAATTTCCGGTCAAAGCGCTCTCCTCCAAGAACGGATGAGGGGATCGGCGATTGTCGAGTGCCCCTCTCCTACCCCCCAGTATCCACACTAGAACCTCTCGCACACAGCATGGATGATCAAAAGAGGCCAACGGCGGACGACCATTATGCCAATGACACTTTGAGTAAGAGTCTGGAGAACAAAATGACATGACAGCCATTAGGGTTTGAAAGTGGGACTTTAAAGAGAGGCTGAAGGATGAATGTCAGGAGGGAATCAAAGGGAGAAAGTTAAATCTTCATAACGTTCGCCGCTCTTCTCGAAAAAAATAAGTTCTTTGCAAACTAGCTCTCATTCAAGTCCCAAAACGCGAAGACGAGTGTGTCCATGTAGAATAAAGCAGATGAGGAACTTGAGTCTGGAGGTTCAGACATGAAAGCTAATAGGGCAACGAAACTCCATTGTGCAGGTGGTTGATCATTAGTGGACAGGTTTTTTAGTCAGCGAGACGAGATGCACAACGATAGCTTCAGGAGCGCAAATGATGTGCTGGCTTCCAGACGTAACGTCCAGAAGTTCCACTGAAAAAAAGAAAACAATGCCAAACAAAATGAAAACCAATTGCACTCTTAAAAAACAAAAAGCTTCTATATTGGTATTGATGGTTTCATAAAGAAGATTTAACATCTTTATAACCTTTCATTCCACAAATGGATGCTTGCGCTCTTAAAAATAAAGTTTAATACTTTTTTTGCAGCGATAACATAAAAGAAGCACTTTTGGTTCCACAATGATCCTCTTACTATAGTTAAACATGCATCAAATAATCTATTTTTGATATTGTTAGAAAATTTTTATAATCTCTACAAACATTTCCAATACATCCTTAAAAATGAAATATGAAATTTTGGCATCAGTGGTTCCATCAAGATCTTTTAACAACCAAGGAACCTGTTCTTTACAGTGGAAAATGTTCTTCAGATTTTCTTCATACAAAAAACAAATGGTTCTGTTAAAAGGATGTTTTTGCAGTAATGCCACAAATAAACATTTTGGTTTTGATAAAGAAAAATTCTATGAATTCTTTAAAAAAAAAATTCTTCTTAGCATGAACATTTTCAGAATCTAAAGGACCTTTTTTTCTCTGTGAAGAAACTTTTGTGGAATGAAAACATGGTTCTTTACGGAACCATCAATGCCAATAAAGAACCTATAGTTTTAAGAGTGAGCTCACTGAAAGGTTTATTAAGGGACCCAAAATGGTTTTGCTATGGCATCACTCCCAAAACTCTTTCTTGAAACCTTAATTTTTAATAGTGTGGATAGAACAATGAATTCCAAAATGCATCCCTGGGCCCTTTTTCTACTTCTAAGCCTCCTTTTTAACCTAATTGCCAAGAAAATCACGGGCCTCTGTGTTCGGTTTGTGCAATTTCTCATTCCCCTCCTCAGTCAAATGCCACATTATGCCAGCAAACGTGGCTGATCAGCTGGATTTTTCTGGCACTGTCCATGCGGCTCATCTCTCCCTGCCAGTGCAAGGAAAAATGCATCTAATGTGTCTCCATGTCACATAATCAAGGATTTTAGAGTGTAAATCTTTGATCTGGGAGAACATTTTCTGATAGGATCAACCCCCCCACCACCCCCCTCTTGGCTGAAGTCTTCTGATCTCCCTCCAATTACTGGTGTCAAATGAGTCTGTTTACAGGCTGATTGGATGAGTGCTGTACTGACAGTGCACCTCCCTCTCTCTGGAAACCCTCTTTCTGTCCTCGGCCACCGTCGCACCAATGGCGAGGACCCCGGCACACAGCTGGAGCTGTTTGGAGCCGCTTCAGAGCCAGTTGTAAGGCGGCCAAGTCGGGGGTCTCGGGGGGCTTCCATCTGGTGTGACAGGGCAGGCTCTGGGGCTTGGCTGACAGAGTGCGAGAGAGCCCACAAACCTTGCAGAGCCTCACAAATCTTTTATTTATTGGCCTGCTCGGCTCACATTTGCAGTAGTTAGTTAATATGCAGACTGGGCTCCAGGACTTCAAATGGCGCTGTGGAGTGAAGCTGGCTGGAGTTTAGGAGAGGGAAGGTGGGGGCTCCTCAGCCAGCCATCCCGCTGAGAACTAAAGGGGGGAGGAGGTCACTGTCCAGCTGCAGGGGAGATCTAGGGCTCTCGCATTTAGCCGTCTTCATATTCATCACTATCACCGTCATCATCTGCATCATCATAATAAGGATCCCAGCATGCGAACAAGATCTTAAGAAGCATATGACTTGCATCAGTGCTGATTTTTATGCTGTTTGCTGTGCCCTTAAGGGCAGCTCCTGGAGAATTTGTTTTTACATGCAACAAACGAGGCGCACAATTAAGGTTTCTTAATTATTCTAGACCCACTTTAAGGTAACACGTGCTTTAAACAGATGAGATTTGTGTTGTCATTTACTACAAACCTGCGTGGTTGAGGAATAAGAAATTTTTATTTTTTAAAGGATGTTCAAAACATGTTGTTGCCTATATAATGAAAGTTGTTGTAGTCCAAAACAACATTAGACTCCACATGATTTTACTGTATGAGAGTCAAAGGTGAAATGTCCCAATTTGGTATCAATCAAGATTAGCTAAAGTGATCATATGTACAGTGAAGCATATTAAACAGATGTACAACAGATATATTTATGTAAAAATTTAAGTGCATTATACTTACTTTAATACAAATATGTAGAGCAATAAGTGATCGTGCTAAATGATTGCAATAATATCCAATTCCTTGAAAAAACCTCTTACCCACTAAATCCTAGTGGTTTAAAGGATAATCCAAAAATAATAATAATTAAACAGAATACATTCAAGTGTACAAAAAAGCTGTTATTTTGTATTTTTATTTATTTATAATTTAAACCCGAAAGGTTTTCCAAAAATCTTTTAATGTTTAGGTCAAATATCCATGTTTTTTATTAAAGGCTACATTTCTGAAAGCACCTGAAATACACATCTCTGACCAGAATGGGCTGCACTTTTTAGGTGATGCACATGAGGCACTATAAGTATCAAATGTGATGTTACTGGCGCTAAATAGCAAGTTCGGTTTTCTCCAAATGTTTATATGCACATTATTATTGCATATTGTGTTCAGCCATCTTAAAACCCTTCCATTATTGGGAGTGTTGTGACTCGTGATTTACATGACTCATATCTGAGTGCTCAGCATCACAATCGAGTACACTAGCAAGTTTTCTCTGTCCAAAAAACCTTATATATGGAGCTACTTGTGTGATACAAATGTGAAAATGTATTATTTTGCAAATCATACACTATTGCAAAAAAAGTTTTATAGGTCATAACATAGTAATAAGTCTTTACTGTTAAATTTTAGTTAATCAATAATCTGCCCATTTCTCAATTTGTAACAAAAGGATGAAAGTTGTTTTATTGCCTCAGGTGTTTATTTTATCTGGAATTGTAAAAAAGACATACATTTCATCAGTGAAATGTATGTGTAGGTAAGTTTTGGCAGTTTTACAGAAATATGCCTTGAGTCATCTCTAGCCAGTGAGCCTGGATTGGACCTATTCCTTTAAAAGTAGTAGGGAAGCATGTGCAGCCCTCATTTGCATAGTCACTGTCAAGCATTAGCATGAATTCTGGGATATTCCGTACTGCCACCTAATGTTTTGATATGTGAGTGCATTTGGGCTGATGCTAACTTTTAAGTAATCAGTGCTGGGAAAATATGCGTAAGAAGTCTAGATTAGCAGGGAAAAAAGCAATGCTAATAATAGTTATTTTCCTCTACTTAGCTAGAAAAAAGCCCTGACTCAAGTCAAAATATTAACATTTTATTCTCTCACTTACTAGAAAGTCGTCTAAAGAAAAACACTCTGTCCCAGGGAGACAGTTTCATGCTAAAGGAAGGTCAACACAGAGCTCCGCGTGACATTTTCTTCAAATTTATGGAGTAACAGCGTGTCACACTGCATTGTCATGCGATGACACCAATTTGACGTGATGGCTCTTTACGGCTGTCCCTTTCCTGTCATATACTGCATGCACAGCAGATACAAGAGTTCAACAAGCGCTCCAAAGGGGGCTGTCTCATCGCTCACATCGCCACACACACACATTGACGCAAGCCAATGCCTTCACCATCCCTATATATCTCAGAGAAAACAGACCTGACAACAAATTTATAGCATGTAAAATCTCCAGCATGCGCGCAAACGCACATTTCATACAGTACAAGTATACAAAGGCAACGCCATTAAGACAAATCAGTTGCCAGGCCACTGGGAATTTAGAAAGAGGTGAAACGGTACAGCCTTTCTGTGGCATTCATGGGAACACAGATGCCAGTATAGAGCGTCTGTGCTCAGAGCAGCCAATCTCAGCAATTATTAACTAGGTGGCATCGAGAGCGCTGCTTAGCCTGTTCAACAGCTCCCTGAGCTCTTTAAGGAGCTCAAGACATATTTTCCAGCAGGCCCTCTGGAGCATCGCTCTTCACACACGCTCTCTCTCTCTCGCCTTGTCACTCGTCCCTCTCCTCCTTATTTCTCCGGTTGTGTCCTCTTGGATCCAATTTGCAACTTAGCATCACCCCTGTTTGCTGGTTTTCTTCTGGTCTTATCTTATCTTGTTACACACTCTTCAGGCTTTGTGGTTAAATTATGTATTAAGGTCAATGTCAAAACATGGAAGATATGTAATCTACGGGGAGTTTCCTTTTATTCATTATTACAGTGAAGGCTGAGCACAACTGTCAGAGAGCCGAGGATGTGCGCAGCATGGAAGCTTGCTGCACAGCGGGGCTCTTCATAGCCCCCTCTCCCGCCTCTCTCCCAGGACAGACCCCTTGATAGATTTACCCAGCTAACCCATCTCACTTAAAAAGTTCTCTCTTCTCTGCTCCAATCTGAAAGCTGTCAAGCGCACCTATATAGCCATGTCATTTATCTAAAGGAAGACACGCACACTTGAGAAGATGTTCGCTCGCGTTTTGGGATCTTCTAATGGGGAGGCGCTTTCTTTTTGGGAGGGTCTTGAGGAATGTGACTCCCTCATACGTATATGTCTCCGATTACGTTGCGTTTTGTCTGAAGGTGTATATCGCTTGTGCGATTGTGACCCCCTAGTGTGCTCATGGACTGATGGCTAAATGCCATCTCTTCAGCATGCTTAGTGGAGGAAGAAAAAAAAAGTGAATGCTTGATAAATTTGAGCCAACTCTCTCTGGGGCAAGCATAATTATTTTCTGATTAGATTAATTCAGTTATACTTTGGTCCTTTCCAGAGCCACCGGCGTGCCTGAAAGAAGCACACTCAGTCATGCTAACAATTACACAATTAGCTGCGCAGCGCAAACCATGCAGGCGAATTCAGCTCCGGCTAACAATCCACCCTCCTACATTCATTCCATAGACCATAACAATTATCATTTGTGGGGTTTTTATGGGTCTCTGATGCTGATGGGGGTTGGAATAATGCGAGTTCACCCTCATGTTTAACCCACCCACTCCTCTCTCATTATTTCTGCTCCATTGTGAATACCATAAACGTCTCAATAACCGCAATGATAAACAGTCGAGACCGAGAAACAATCCTTCCCATTATGGGGAGTGTAATTGAGAATATCCCTTTCTCAGATGCTCTTCGGGGACACATTGTCCAAACGGTCAACAGCAGCGATATTTTTTCATCTATATTCACTTGTGAATGTGATTACTTTCGGAAGGATCCTTACTGGGTGCTCATTATGTCTGTAATATAAAATCAAGCTGTTTATTTTATATTGTACAGACACTTTCAAACACAATTACGTCAATGTAGAATCTAATATCAGCCATGAATTACTTATTTCCATACACGCTTAAAAATAAAGGCTTCGAAAGGGAATTTTTGTGGTTCCTTTTGTGTTGTAATTTCATTCATCTAGATTAGAATGGATTATATATCCCACAGTTTCGTATTTTCTGGGGAGTTTTTAAGAGGATAATATCTTGACGTTGTTTTCTAAAGATCTGTTCTGTACTACATCTGACGGTCATTTATTGTTTAAAGTGAAAAAAACAAAGTTATCTTTCAAACAACTTCAAAAGCTTCATGGTGTGTTTATAATATGGTAACTTATGGGTAGGCCTGTCACAATAATCAATGTATGGACTTATCGCACAACAGATGGACATGACATCAATCATTTTTGGTGATGCAATATATATCGCTCATACATAAAAAACAGTTCTAGCATCACTTTAGCTGATTGTGCAACCTCTCTATCTCTATTTAAGGTGTCAGTATAGTTAAAAAACACTATAGTATTTACTATAAATTAATATAGTATATTTTCATGTGTGTCAGTGTTCGTCCGCGTCATCATTTGTTATTGTCACGTGCTTTGTCTTCCTCCCGCCACCGTCATTGTTGATATGTTCCACCTGTGTTCATCCCTTGTGTCTCTTTAGCGTAATCATCCCTCTTCTATTTATACCCTTTCGTCTGTGTCCATTGTTGTCCGGTATTTTGGTTCGTGTGGTTCATTTGTTCCTGTGTCGTCCTGTCTTCCCGCATCCAGTATCTGTTCCCCGTAAGTGTTCAATAAATCCGTTTGTTAATGTTTCTCATTCTCCGTCTCGTTATGTCACCATCCGCCAGCCAGGCGTTACATAATACCGGACCCAAAGTTAGCGGCGTGTTTTCCCCCGATTTTCTTTTCTTAGTCTTTTTGCCCCTCAGTGTTTTATTTTCTTCCCCTTGTGTTTCCCTGAATCCCATCCGCCCTTCCGTTCGTCATCACCGCCTGCTGGAGCAGGGGGAGAGCAGCCCTGAGGACCATGATCGAGTGACTGCCAACAGCTTTCCGGGCGACGTGCTCTGCACGCCCATCATCTGTGGCAGAGCACGATCGCCCGAAGATGGTCCTCGGGGCAACATCGCCGCAAATATGGAGTGGACACTGGCGAGTAAAAGATTTTTTCTACTCACCGCCTTCCTGGAGGATCTCGTCAGTGCCACTCCCGACCCAGTGACCAGCCAATCAACATCGTCCACCTACAGGGAGCGCTTGCCAGAGCCCACCGCAGACAGAGAGCCACCCCCGGCCAATGAGCCATCGCCCCCTAGAGCGACAGAGCGGAATTGCGCCGAGATGGAGGAGCTTAAAAACCCGTCTGACCAGGTGTGCGAGCCGGCAACACCGCCAAGAGGGGAGTCCTGGCGGCTACCCGCAGAACCAGCGAGAGTCCCGCCCACCCCCCCTATGCAGATGGACAGCGGCTGGACACTGGGAGGCTACTCATTGGCTTCTGGAGCTTTAATTTTAATCATCCGCTGCTTTCAGGCAGCAATATCCGTCCGCTGTTATCAGGCAGCAACCAACTGTTTCTGCACAGTTTTTTAATCTTTCTTCTCGTAAAAAGCCTCAGCTCCAGGGTCATGAGTAGCTTCCCACGGTCCCCCAGAACTGCAGCCAGTCATCCAGCTCCAGCACTGCTGCAGTCAGCCAGCCCCCCAGCTCACGCTCCAGCTCCCGAAATGGAGCTCGCTTATGGGCGCTGCCTGTCTGCGTCACCCTCTGGAGGGTGTCGCCCAGCGTCAGCTCCTACGGCCTCCGAGCTGCGGACTCCACCTCGGCCCTTCAACCCTAGGGCTTCGCGTTGACTCACTCCTCCCTCGTCTTCGTCGTGGGCCGTCCGCCCACCAGCTCCACCAGGCTCCCTCGTCCCTCCGGCTCCACCTTGGTCAGTCGTCGCCCTTCCTTCGCCTCTGGACTCCGCTCTTCCGGCTGCACCTCATCGCACCGTCCATCCCTCCAGCTACGCCTTGGTCCTCTGTCGCTCTGGCTACGCCGCGGGCTTCCGGAACCCCGCCGTCGCCTTGCTCGGGTGAGCCGCCTGCGTCGCCCAGCCCTCAGAAGCCTCGGCATCACCTTCGCCCTTCGGCTCTCCGTCACTTCCGTGGGCTCCACCGCCATCAGCGGCATCTCCCTCGATCGGCCCCCTGGAGTCAGCAGCCACTCCTCCTCCATGGATCCTCCCTTCCTCGACTCTGCCCGGGGCCGTCCTTCTGGCTGTGTCCTGGGTCCTCCTGCTCCGGTTCCCTTCCTATCTCCTTCCTCAGACTCCTCCCCTGTACCCTCCCCTTCTACCCTCCTTTTTGTTGTTTCCCGTTTTGTTGTTTCCTGTTGTTTCCCGCGAGGACACGCCTTCAAAAAGGGGGGGTACTGTCAGTGTTCGTCCGCGTCATCATTTGTTATTGTCACGTGCTTTGTCTTCCTCCCGCCACCGTCATTGTTAATCTGTTCCACCTGTGTTCATCCCTTGTGTCTCTTTAGCGTAATCATCCCTCTTCTATTTATACCCTTTCGTCTGTGTCCATTGTTGTCCGGTATTTTGGTTCGTGTGGTTCGTTTGTTCCTGTGTCGTCCTGTCTTCCCGCATCCAGTATCTGTTCCCCGTAAGTGTTCAATAAATCCGTTTGTTAATGTTTCTCATTCTCTGTCTCGTTATGTCACCATCCGCCAGCCAGGCGTTACAATGTGGGTGTCTGACAACTGAAAATAGATCTGGTAGCAGATATTACAACCTCTGTTACTTTTTACCTTGCACTTTTTTGTTAACATTTATTATTATTTGTTGAAGATATATGTTTTCACATTCTGATTCCAACGCCTAATTATTAAAATGACTATAATTAAATGAAATATTCTTAAGAATAAAATATGATGTGTTCTTTGGAAGAGTGTACTTGCATTATGATGCTATTGTATTGTCATTCTGGCATTAAATAATGAGTGGCATAAAATAGTATTAAAATGACAATAATATCGTTTATCGCAATATATTTTGGTGCAATATATCATACAAAAGAAAATAGATATCGTGACAGGCCTACTTATGGGATTAGATAATTGTTTATTGACTTGCATGCTGGCTGTTTATTTGTACTAATTAATGCCTTATCCTGCATGACCTTATTCTGCATCCCTTATTACATTATCAATAAGTAGTACATTAGGACTTTACTGAGGCAAAAGTCAATAGTTAATAGTAACAAAGTAAATAGTTAATAGTGAACATGTCTTCCCCATTCTTTACAATATATAACATTTATAAGAGGTCTTTGTCTTCAAGTATGAAAGTTATTGTTGTTTTAAACAGCCATACTGTAAGATATCATGATTCTTATTTCAAAGACATTTACCTTAATGTAAAATAAAATAAAGCAACAATACATCCAGAATGCAAATAAGTTTTACTCATAAAAATAATTACAAAATAATAAAAAATATGCAACTTTTTTAATTTTTAACCAAAGTTACATGTAAATATACAATATAAAACATTTTGAATGTATTGATGTATTTTCAGTGCATTATAAAGCATTAATAATACTTGTTTACTATTGTTATAATTATTTATCAGATGATAAAACTTATCATCCATATTATAAGGTTGTTTATAATAAATTTTGCATGCATTATGAAATACTCTTTTAAAGCATTATACATACAGGTTTCATAGAAAGTGTTACCAAACATTTCGGTGAATAGCATTTATTCTTGATGTGTAGAACATTTTAATCATCTAAATTACATTTTTCCAATATTATAGGCAGTTGTGCAATGGAAAGGTTTTGTAAATGTTAAAGATTCTTTGTGGGATCATTGTTTTCCCAAAAGAACATTTAACAGCGTCCTTTGTTTTCTCCTGAAGGTTTGCCCAAACAGGAGGGTGAGCAAATAATGACAGAACTGTTGATTTTTGGGTGAACCATCCTTTTAAAGTGTAACGTATTATAGTGTGTCTGACCGCCACCCTACGAGACTCATTTGACGACACCATACAAACGTGTTAGATGTTTATGTATTTGTTGACTTGAACACCAGCCATGATGCAATTATAATGATGCAATATTTACAGTCGCTAAAATGTGTCCACCACCCAAAAGCCGAGCTTGTTCTTGCTCAACACGACGATGCAATCCAGCAGCTCTCAAATGACACAAATTTGTTTCTAAATACTGAGACCAGAGAAATTATTTGTATTATTCTTATTATTTGTCTTTGCAAATGGTGTAACCTCAAATCTCCTGCATGCCTCTGTGAAGCATTAGCATCTCTTTGTTTTGCTATGTAGTTTGATGATAAACTCTCTGTAGTCGAGCCAAGCTCACTACCCAGTTTTGTTTTGGGTTTTTTTGTTTTCCACAAACTGGACATCAGCATTAGAGATCAGCATTAGATGAAAAAGTACGAACCTTCTCATCTGGCCACACAAACGCGTAATGAGTGAACGTAGCCTCGCACAACAAGACTTCTTAGAGATAGAAGCCATGTTTTCTTTTTATCCTGACTTTTTCTCCTCTCGTCCTAGAGGAGCGCTAGCACCGTTGCGTTCTTAACCTCGCATGTAGAGCGTGGAAAATAACTTGTGACTTGTAAGCCTAATTAAGGAATCCTCCCTGACCCGCACACCCAGGCCTCGTCAGAAATCTAACACCAGAGCTGATTCAACATGAGCTACACACCGGGCAGGACCCAGCACTAATGAATACTAATGAATAATAATTACAGGCTCTTTGGCACCCAGACGCACTGCAGGGACAAATGCTAATACGCTTTAAATGTACACCGCTAGGAATGACTAGCGGGTTCAACATGCGGCAGATTAGCCGAAGGGCCGATGCAAACTCAAGGTGAAGGATGAAACATCTCTGGCGGACGAAATTATGAGCATATTGGTTTGTTTTTCGGTGACGCGGGCGAAGCCATTGATCTAGAGAATTTGGGCCACATGAGAGCACACGAATCTCGGGATGTGGCGCTCCTAGCGTGTCTGTTTGTGACACCTTTTAATTGGCAGCATTAGAGCTCATCAGCAAGCAGACTGTTGTTTGTGAGAGCGCTCTCTCCTAGCGCTTTTGTACTCGTTCTCGCATGGCAGGGAAATTAAACTTTGTGGTGTTTTATTTTTTCTCTTTTTTTTCCCCACTGTTTATTCTTTTGATCTGTGTGTACATTATTCGCCGCTCTTTGAATTTAAATTTCACTGTCATGTTTCTCTTTTCATCACACTGATGGTTGCAGCTCTAATAATATTCAGCTTTTAAGTCACTGTAGAATGTTAATTAGATTCTCTCTTTTTTTAATTAATACGTCCCTGCAGGTTTCCTTATCAAATCATTTTTACCAACGTAAAATCGCGCACTTTGTGTCAGCGAGTTACTGTAAAATCTTCCAAATGAAATTGCATATGATGTCTGAGAACTTGGTTTGCATGCAGTATGCAGAATATGTGTTTTTTTCACTTAGCGAAATGAATCTTGGTGTGCTCTTGCAAGGTTAGCGCAATGCGGCTTCCTCGTGCTTGTATTGTGGGCTATTAGTGGTAATGTGTTGTGCTCTGCCTCCCTAAATGCTAGTGTTGTCCAGCAGCTTCTACTGTCCCATCTATCATCTTCAGCGGTAAGCCAAGGATTCTGGGACAGAGGAGCCACGTACTGGGCTGTGATAATGAAAGGTCACAAAGGGGGTGGAGTGTTGAAATTGCTTTACTTTACAATGAAACATGTTCAGCCCAAGCAGTGCCATACCCGAGGAACGGTGTCTGGAGCAGTGCTAGAATTTCAAACGCACTCATGGCCACTGAGGCAATAGATTGGCTTTCAACAGAACACAACGAAGCCCATTTCACATTTTATATATTTTATTGGAAGTCAAAATTATTTGTTCTTGAATATTTGTTTGTTGGCTTCATTTTGGGGAAATTCTGTGAAATGTTTGGAAACTTGCAGTACTCATTCATACTGTATGTTGTTTTTCTATTTGTACACTTTTTTACAGTGATGTCATAAAAGTGTCATTTAAATGTTCACAAAGAAACTTTAAGAAAAAAGTTTTTAAAACAACCATTTTTTAAAATGTGAAGAATATTTATTTTGACCTAATGCCTTAAAGCTTCTTAATATAACCATCAATGTCAATAAAGAGTGTATATCATTTAACTCGATTAATTACTAATTATATCTGTTTTTATCATAAACAAACATGCACTACAACAGTGTTCCGACATGCCTATTATTAAAAATGTGTTTCTGTATATTTCTATAAATAAATATGCCTTCATTGTAAGACATAAAAATCCGTTTCCTCTAAAAAATATGCAAGGAGGAGAAACATTTCACTGTGCTCACCGACGAAAACTGATATTCGCAGAAAGAGCAGAAAAGAATATATATATTTGGCGTTTATTATACTTTATAATGAACTGATTCACATCTCGCTGAGAGGTAATTAATACGGGGAAATCTTGAATTAAAGATGTAAATCTTGACACTTTGGCAGGGGGGCCGGTAAGGGACAGTAGTCTCCAAGGCCTGAATTATTCTTAGCATAGACCAATTAACACCATGTATCTTCTTTTATGTTCAGTTCAATTAAGAGCCTTTACGGTTTTTAAGTTCTTTTCTTCTTTATAGTTGGAGAGTGTCAGAAATGCAGATCAAAGCCAAACGCAGCGGTCCGTGCACCATAGGTAAATCTGCTTTGCATAAGAATCTGCATGTTGCTACGAAGGTTTTATTCCAGTTTTGCATGAATTAAAAAACAGGAAGGGAGCAGAAATGAGGGAGAGAACCCACAAAGCAGTCTATTAATCTGCTCTCAAATCTCCCTATATCTAGCACTCTGACAGCTGAGTACCTCGATAGCTCAAACCCCAGTAGACCGACGCCGGCTGTAGAGAACAATTTCGCTTTTTGTCATTCCACGACCATTCCACGTCTTTTATTTTGATTTTCAAGCAAGCCGGGCAGAGCTGAAAGCCAATGAAGTAACATTTCTAAACACAGATAGTCATTTGCTGTTTTATATTTCAATACGTGACCAACAAGCTACTTTTTTGGAGGGGGGAAAGTGTTTCTCTGTCCTCTTTGCTCTTTTGTGTTTCATTTTGCATAATTATTGAACTGACAGTTGTGTTTTTCACACCGCGGGAGCTTTAAACTCGATGCTGAAATTCAATCTCAAAAACCTGGTTTGAAAATTACTGCTCTCACTAATATTCCTGCCGAACATCATGACGTGCTTATATTTATTTTTGCACTGGCCACTGTAGATCTCCTTCTTAATTATTTTCCTCAGGCAAGATGGATGGTTTCTTGAAGAGATCTCTGCTGCGTGCTGCGTTGGAATCATCCAGTGATATGATATGGTCAACATATATCATAATCATATTGAGAGATGACATCCAGGGAGGGGCACAGCCTCGGGGTGGATGGATGCTTTCAGGGCAACATAATAACACAAACAACCTGTTTTTCAGCACCCCTAATTGCTGCGCTTTAATTGCATTAAGCAGTAAGATATCAATAAATCAATGGGCAAATGAACTGGGCAACTATGAGCAATGACTGTTTAGTGTTGCTCTGTATTATTCTATTGATGTTCCACTAACGGCCGTCCTTGAGATATTGAATGCTATTCAAGCCGGGTGCTGACATCATAATAGAAGGCAGTGTGGCCGCGTGGACGCTCGTCTCTGCCGCATGTTTTTCTCACTTATATACATGCTTTTTGAAACATAGTAGAGTACATTTGGGCTTTTATGTCAATAATATGAGTAAAAGTACTGTCTTTATTTATAGCCGTGCAATTGATCTGCTTCATTTTATCTCTTGGAGTTGTGAGATCTACTGTAGAAATATAGAATCATGTAACACCATGCAATATATTCAAGTGTTATTATAAGACAAATACATAGCCTAAATATTTAAAGAGTCAAATATTTTAACTTGCTATAAATATTAAAAGACCAGGACAAGCTGCCAAACATTTAATCACATTAAACTTGTCAAAATTGTATAAGAAATAAACAATTTTATTACTTCTGATTACTCAAATATTTAGATGAACACCTTGTATAAAATGACATGACCCTGTTTCATTTGTAATGAGCTTGACAGAAGAGCTTTTAATGGTTAATATTTAAAAATGTATACACAGTATAAAAATGGGTCATTGTATTCTATAATGTTGTCTCCAAATTACATTTAGAGCAAAAACTTTATATATTTTAGGTTGTAGGGTGGCATAATAATTACATGATATTGATATTGTTATATGCTATAGTATGTATATTGTTATTTATACAATGTGTAATTATGGTATAATGAAATTGTAAATTTATGAATGTTTCATAAAATGAATCTTTTCACTATAGTATCTGTTGGCCAAAATTCTTCTTCTTCTTCTTCTTCTTCTTCTTCTTCTTCTTCTTCTTCTTATTGTTATTATTATTATTATTATTATTATTATTATTATTATTATTATTATTATTATTATTATTATTATTTTGAGCATTTGCTTTTTCTTGAGTTTTTAATTCATATATTACATTTTCTACATTTTACACAAAAAAAATTGTAAATGCTTACAGATTTATTGTGACAACATGTCCAAATATAGTTTCAAAATATGCCCAATGAACAAGAATCTTTTCTTATATTTTTTCTGGGAAATATCAGTGAAATGTAGCTGTTTCTAGTAAACATAGTAAGGTCTGGTTATTGAAATACCATAAGAAAGTTTTTAAATGTATAATAAATTAAACAAATCCTGTGACAACTAGCCTAAATGTGCCCTACATATTTCCTATATTTTCATTTCAAGACAAAGGAACAGTCAAAGCAATGAGTTAAGCTATCTCATAAGCAATAAGTTAGACAGATAAGCTTTTAATGTTTGATATCTAGGGATATGTAAAAAGTCGTGTGAAATAATTTTGTCAGCTTGTTCTTGACCCACTATTTTTAAGAATTGGTATGAAGTGTGTGGTAATAAAAGAGCTTTGAAGTCTTTTATTTTTTTTTTATCTCAAGTTTATTTTAAGCCTGTTTTACTGCACTTTCACCTTCGTGTGAGTCTTTCTGACTGTTGACAATTGCCATTTTAATCCAGCGTTCAAAGAATTTTTTTGATAGGACAGCAGGCTAATTCAAATATCAAAATATTTTGGCAGGTGTGATTTCTTTGTTGGTTTGTTTTCATAACCCCGTTGTCTCTAAGAATTATTAAGTAAAACTCTTTGCTCAGGCGTCTGTTTGAAGATATAAATAGCGCGTACTGCCATCTAGTGGCGTTTTTACGCTACAACGATCTACAATTGAACTTCAGACGCTGTTTGTGCTAGTCATTAAACTTCTGACTAGCTGTTCCACTGACAATACTCATATTTTTTGTTATAATATTAAGTCACTAAAGAAATAAACGTTCTTAAACTGTGAAAAGCTGGCAAAATGAGCAGCCCGTATAATCAAATTTTACATATTGGTCCTGAGGCTGCCAGCAGTTTTAAGAAGGCCGACGTTGATCCGCGTGTCCTTTAATTGTCTGGCAATTTGAGTAAACAAGAACAAAGAACAGCGAAAACATGTTGCAAATCAAACATGCAAATAAGTGGATTTACTCGCACATCCTGCGTGCTCAAGCTCAGTGGGAATCAGTCAGGCTTGTTCTCGATGGCCCTCTTTTTTCCTGCTGTGAACAACGTGCTCTGTCAGTGATTAGCAATAACACAGACAATGGATGTAATTTCGGTAGGAGGGAAACATGCAGCATCAGAACTTGCATAAGCATGCACATACGCAAGCATTCTTGTCTGTGCCACCCACTTCTTTATACTTTATTCATGGTTTTGAACAACAAACAACCACAAATGATTTAAAGATTAACATGTAGACTGAGATTATATTCAATATGATCCATAATTCTAAAGTGCACCTCTACTTAACAGGAAAAGCGAGGAATCTGGTTCACTCACTTCTTTCTTTTCTTAGTAATAAAACAGGTCCTGAGAAGCATTGTTGAAATAAACAATCCGTCAGAAATTTAAGTTTGTTTTTTGTTTTTCAAACCAAGTGTTCATATCATGCTGACAAGTTTTTGTTATTCATTAACTAATTTAATTTATCTTTATACTCAATTGTTTGTTTTTTTTCCCCATATTTTTAAAGATACAACATAGATTGTATTTAACTCAAAAAGCTCCCTAAGCTGTCTATACATCAATCATCAATGATTTTCTGTTCACTAAAATACATCTGTTGTTCCAGATAGACATGTTATGTGGGTTAAAAATAATTGTTTTAAAAAATAAAATATATAACTGTATTGTTGGTTGAAAAGCAGTTTCATACAGTTTCATAAGCTGGTACACATTTGTAACCAAAGAGTCCACATTGGTACCTCATTAGTACCCAAAAGCAAAAAGTTACTGATCCAGTGACGGCTCCCAAACCTTTATTTCTGAGACTGTAGGGAGATTGTAAAATTCCAGATCACATTGCAGCAAAAACTGTATTCCACCACATTTTTACTATATATGCGTAGGAATCTTAAAGCAAAAAAAAAAAAATCTTTATTTATGAAATCCTGTAACTATATAAGTTTCATGACCCCGTTCATAATATCAAAGTCAATGGATTTCAGACCACCCACTTTGTTAATCGTGTCACTTTTACATGAATAATGACCTTTTTGTTTTTTTATACTGCAAATCTGAGTGATTTTGTATGCCTGTGGAGCTGCGGTCTTCACTGTCTACATGCTGCACTGGTACACACATGCTTCCAAGGTTGCTAATGTAATTGCTTTACATTGATCCTGTCCGACTATACGGCTTGTTTTCATCCATTTTTAGGGAGCAGTGCCAGCGCTTTAGCCACCTGTGATGTGAAAAGTGTGCGTTCTTTTCAGCACGTATAAAACAGATACTTGCTCACATGGCTGGGAAGGGTATACTGTCCTCAGAAAGATTTTTTAATGTCTCATTTTACCATACAATCAGCCATATCTGTTGCCATGATACCGCACATTTGTAACTGAAGCACTTTGAGTGGATTGACTCACGGTCTAATTATAAGAACCAGATCTTTACATCCCACACGTCAAGACAACGTCTAGCAGATGAGGTGGAATAATGTTTTAGGAATAAGACAGAACGTGTTTCCATGAGATCATGTGATCTGACAGCCACAAGACCCCTTTGCTGCAGGTATACACTGTATATATGCATATATATTCAAGCTTTTATTGATTTTTTACATATGTTGAATACTTTTATGTACCAGCACTTCAACCAGATAGGAACATGCATACGTTTGGGTTAATTTTAGAACTTTATAATCCCACATAGTGAAAATGCTCACCAATTAGATACTGCTGTGGTTAAAGGAGATATTCTTTGGCAGAGATAAAGAGAATATGGCCTCTATTGAAAGATCACAGCTAGTTGCCTTTGATAAGACATTGCTGAATTTTTGTGCTCATTAAAGAAATTAGGTTTCAATAAGTGATTAATTTCATGACAAATTGTGGCCCTTTTAAAATAATAATAACATAATCTCTCACGTTAAATGATTATTATTAGTACTTAGGCAGAAAAAGTAATTTAGTGTGCTATTACAGTTGACAATTTGCCTTGTTTAATTCAGGCTCTGATTTTGTGGGCTATTAATGGTGTTTAATTGCAGTCTCTTTTCATTTATTGCGTAAGCTAGTGCGTATTGGTGAATAATAGTTGCATTTTACCTTCACAAAAGCTAAAATAACTGTGTAATGTAACTGCATATGCTGAATGTCACATACTGATCACCCTTTAATGAGGCGATGAGGTGTTTTAAAAACTGTTCTGCTGTAAGTACTATTGTCATTTCAAATGTAAACCTTTTTCCATGTCCATTTTACACATAAACATGATGTTTTTGCATTTAGCTTAAAAATAAATGTTTGTTATTTGCATCAATGATTCTGTGAAGAACATTTATTAATGATGGAATCTTTCCATTGCACAAAAGTTTCTATAGTGAGAAAAAAAGTTTATTTTAATTGCTGAATGTTCTTTAGAGAATTTTCACTGAAAATTAGCCCACCCCTGTCTTTCTAGAATGTTCTGTAGATTATTAAATGTTCTTCATCTTAAGAAAATGATTGTTTTAGGAACTGTAAAAGAAGAATAGTTCTTCAACAATGTCAAAAATAAAGGTTCCAGTTGGGGGTGGGGGGTGGGGGGGGTTCACTGATGTTATAGAAGAACCTTTTTGGATGCAGTAAAAAGTTTGTGGGGAAAAAAACCTTTTCCAGTATAAAGGAACTTTTGTGGTGAAAAATGGCCATTCATGGAACCATCAATGTCAGTAAAGAACATTTATGTTGTTTATATGACATCCCTGCTAAAATCTTTTGTACCCTTTGTTTTTAACTGTTTTTTAGCTTAAATTTTTCAGATAAATCATCTGAACCTAAGCTGTGCTGAGAGCTGTGCACCGACTATATCTAAATGACGACGTTTAAACTGTTCCATTGATTTCTGTGATGCAGATGTGAGTTAAATTCTCGATCTACACCTTGTCACTCACATGAATGAGATATTACACCACAGTAAATACATTTGAACCACAGCTACCACAGTCTGCCTGAGCACGGATCCACTGATAACTATGATGGGAGTTGTTGGACTGATTCTTCACGCAGTCAAATCCAATGCCTTCTAATCTTCTCCTGCTTTTTCTGAATTATTCAAACAGATCTTGAAGCAACAGAGGCGTCTCGACAGCGAGCAAAGCTCCCTATGAGAGAGCTTCAGATAATGTGAAATGAATGATGAAATTCTGGGAGCTGAAATGAAAGACTGATGTGATGCGTGTTCAAAGGTGGGGCCCGGGTCCCCAGAACCCCTGGGGGGATCAACGAGCCTCTTTTACCTTTTTTTTTTTTTTTTTGAACCAGGGATGAATATACTGTAACGTCTTTGGCTAAATTAACCAAAACCCATTTCCACATTCACATGGCATACGGGCATGTCAAGGAAAGAAACAGCTCTTTGTCCAGCATTAGAGGGGGAATCGCATGACTTTTCTTCTCATGTTTGAGGAGAAAAAAAAAATCTAGATTGAAATCTCACATCAATTAATAGATGAAACACATTTTTCTAAAATAGGTTACTCGTTTATGTAGGAAGCATTTAGGGGGCAATTTAGCTAATGCATGAAATAATTCACGCCATGATGTAATGTCCATTGCTTTTTATCTTGAAAGGAAACTGGCTTATCTTCCTTTAAATACAGTTAATAGCACATCAACAAACAAATAGCCTTAAATAGCGTGATGTTCTTCGATTAATATTGATGACATGCTACTTGACCTCGGTGCTTGAGTGCGATTAAATAAAACAATAAAAGGAATATGCGCATAATTATGTTTAGAGTTCAGTACCTTGCCGTAAAACAAACATAAAACTCCTCTGTGAACTCGAAATGAAAATGTATTTTTAGTGCCGTTCTCATGCAATATGCTTGTAAATCATATCCAGCGCTCAAGTCCAAGACCTGAAAGCTTTCATAAAGTTAAACACAAAATTAGACGGTCTTGTCTGGCAACTGTAGCCATCCAAAGATCCGTTTCAGATTTCTGCCCGGACATTTGATATATGTTATGTGTTTTAGCCATTAATGTACTAACTGATACTGGATGTAATGCTACTTTAAACTAGGTCATATTTGTGTGTGTGCTAAAGTTTGTGTGAATACTTTGGTGACATTTGATTATTTATGCATTATTATGTCAAACAAAAAGAAAAAAAGCAGGTGAAATTAGAAAACAACTAAATCATGTTGCTTGTCTACAATCAGTAACGTTTTCTTTTAGAAATTGTATTGAGCAATGAAAGTTCCCCCCCGTACTGTACCATTAACATTAATTTAGCATGAGAAAATCTCCATGGATTTTCAAAGGCATAAGCATCGTTTCCATTCCCCATTGCGATCTCAAATGAAGAATCCAAACATCTGAGAGCAATTGAAGTGTCTTGTGAAATCCATTCTTCCCACCACGCATTGATTTATTATGTGAATTACAAATCTAAATGTTTTTTGAATAAAGGGGGTGTCCTTTTGTGCTTTTATTAAAAATCATGAGGTACAGGGTGGAATAACTAAAGCACTTTTCAGACTGTGCTGTAGATCATATGGCTCTTTGTGTTTCTTGAAACATCATGTTATGATAGTAGTAGATTTAAACAATTTATACACAGCGGTGGTTATAAGGAAATCATTAGATGAACAAGAAGTTTCCTTCTGTTAAGTAATGCCTATTGTGGTATTACTGTAAATTTCAAGAACATTACAGGGGGCTTCATAGTTTGACCAGTATTACGTTGTGGCCATTTGGATGAATTTTTCAGGACACCTCTATATGACATCAATACAGTTGTCTAGTGCAATTTCCACTGCACTTTTAACACTTTATGTTTAAATAATATTCTGATCTTAAACAGAATATGGCCACATTTTAATATCAATAAGTAAAGATAGTGTTGAAATAAAAACTTACTCAAGATACTTGAAATATTGGGGTAACATTTTTTCATGCGTGTGATCAAAATCTAAATAAACGTTAACATTAATATACATAAAAATGTAAGTATCTTGTCTGAACAAAAAAAAATGCCTCATAGGCTATTAAAAACGTTGCTTATATAGTGATTGTGTTGTGATTGAAGGAAATGGATGTAAATTAATTTCAAATTGTAATTATTTTTTAATAATGAAAATATATGTGAAATGTTTGGAATTAAATAAAAATGCAAGCCCTCACAGAATGCAAGAACTGCAATGCAATGTATTTATTTTTTAGTTGGTTCAGAGGAATGTTTTTTGTTTTCATAGTAAAACATTGTATGGAAAGTTTGGGAACTTAGCACTATATAACTGAATATATAAATTAACTTAGAGTAGTTCCAGAGGATGAGTGAAATTATTATTACTATTTTATTAAAATAGAAAGAAATAGCTACAATAAATTAGAATGATATCATGATTTGTCATATATGTCATGTTTGTTGTCATATAGGCTATGTTAAACTCCTGTGCTTTGTTTTTTTATCAATTAAATACAGCTCAGTGGCGAATTATATCTTTATTAGTACTGCTGAGTAATATTTATACTATAACTACAAGTGGAATCTTTTATACCATAAACAGAAAACGTTTTAAGGCAATGTTTTGTTCGGAGTCGAAACGTTCTCTTCAGACAATGAATCGGATCGTTCGACTCTGTAGTCCAGTCAAATGCCATTTCTTTTGCGAATCGATTCTTTAATAGAACCGCTTTAAATGAACGAGTCTTTCGCGTGTGTTCGCTACTCTCGCGATATAAACTTTTCCCGGTTACCTGAGGAGACGAGAGTTTGGTTCAAAGTGTACCCCTATTATTTGAATGAACGATAAGGCAAACTCTTCTTTATAACTGCAGGTAGAGTAATGCAAACCAGTTACCTTTCACTTTGTCGGGTTTACCGGTTGACCGTACGCTTCTTTATCTATGTTACGAAATACTGGCGGTGTTTATGTAATAATTTGCCCGTTAGCAGTGGAAGTATATGCTGCCTGTTAGTCTGCTAGCAACAGCAACAAACCAGTTTATTTCTCTTGTGTTTCAGCTAACTTAGGTTTCTGTTTAAACGCTTAACTGTTAACGTTACTGGTTTATGTGTGGAATTGTGAGTTAAATAAAGCGAACTTGAATAGCGATATTTTGGTGTGTTCTCCACTTTCGCCATCCGCGCTGTGATGTTTATAAACCGTAGTTTACAATAACATGGCTAGTTCAGATACTAGTAACGTTACTTTAAAAGCGTAATAGAATTAAATGAATGTACATCTTGCTTTCGTGGAGTTAAAAGTTTGTTTGTGACAGTTGAAGCCAACGCCAGGTTATAACACCCTTTAGGTAACGTTACTATCATTAAAAGTAATCATAATGTTTTGGGGTGGGATTAATTAACGTTACTGTGGTACTTTTTAAGAATGCATTGATGTGTCTTGCTTAGTTGTGTGAGGCTATAATCAAACAGCTATTTGTGATATTTTTTGCCTTTTCAACGCATAGAAAATGAATTGTATAAAGATTTATTTATTTTTTTTGTCGTTGTAATGCATACATTTCACAAGTTAAGATGCAAATACATTCACTTTGTTTAAATAATTGTTTTCCTGAACATTTTTTGTATACATTTTAATTTGCTTATCATACACATACCCTTTTTAGACGTGGTTGCATTGAGTATTTGTTCCGTTTATTACAAAGAAAAACTACAACATAAGCTGACGTGTATGAACGATACATTTGTCATTTACACGTTTTTTATGCACTTTAAAAAGACTATGAATTTTGCAACATAGTGTGATGGTCCTTTCTGCTTTCTTCTTTAGGTATTTTTCGTCTTTATTTATTTTTTTATTTTTTATTTATTTTTTTGAGAGAGAATCTTGGCTGTATGAAGAAAACCAGAAATGGCATCACCACAAACACTTCAACCTGTCCTAAAGATGAAGGTCGACGAGCTCTTCCTCTTTTGGTTGAGTGAGCCGAGTACTCAGGCAATGCTAAAAGACTACCTCAACAAAATCAAAAGTGGAGAAGAAATAGATCTAAGCCATGGTGAATTCAAGGGCACAAGCGCTTTGCTGTTCACTGAAAACAACAATAACAACATAGCATCAAAGATTAATGCAACGGAGAGAATGAGTGCGGCCTTTGGTGCCCCATGCAGTCCTCCTTCGGCCACGCTGCCATCTGCGAGTGGCAGCAATAACAGGGCAGGAGTGAATGCAAGGGCCCTGCGACGCTCTGTCAGTACTAAAAAGGTAAGCCTTTATGCTCCACATTCTCTTCACAATACAGCATGACCCTGGTTTTGTCACTTTGCAGACTGCTGTGTCAGTCTAAAGAAATGTGCGTTCTACGTTTTTTCATATGTGGCGATGGCTCTATTCCATCAGTCCCTCGTATACATAGAAACATACCTTATCTTCCAATGTTAGCATTTCATGTTGTGAAACATATTTGTCAAGCATGTATTAATGTAGAAACTATTTTAGTATAGCTGACATACTTGTTTGGTTTTATTAAAGGTTTGAAGGTTTTTCTTTTCTATTTCTATTTTAGTTTTAGATAATGTTAGCAATTTTGTTATACTGTCATCTTTATTAGTTTTTAGAATTTAAAAACACACTTTTTTTTATCAAAGTCTTCCTTGCCTGACTTTTTTTTTAGATTATAAATTTTATATTAATAGTAATTATTATTATAACAGTAACAACTATTATGGACCATTTCAATGTGGTCGTGTCATTGGCCCATGGACATTTCCTGCTTGTTATCAAACTATTTCATAACCGTAACAAGAGGCAATTCAATCATAACTTAATGTTAAAACGGCTATCATAACATTATTTATCAACATGTGGCTCTTTTTGGGTTCTCAGAAACTATAGAAATGAAAAATGTAATACAGGAAATATGTTGGGACCATTGTTTTTGTTTAAATCTCTCAAAATGGTCTATAGTTCTTTGCTGTTCTTTATATAAAAAAAAGGGGCAAATAAGTTATAATATATGTAAATAAAATTATTATTTTAACCAACATAAAATCAAATTACTATTAAACAGATGAATTTAACAAACAGAAATTAAATAACCAAATGTAATGATACTGTTTGGTTTTTAGTGTATTAACGACAGAGAAATCTATTATTATTGAAGCTATAAATAATGCTCAGTCAAGATCAATGATTCCTCTTTATTTTGTTTAATTAACGTTAATGACAGCTGGAAGCAGGTTTGTTAAAGTAAAACCTAATGCACAGATCTGACATCCTGTCCGTTACATTTTCAGTGTTAATATTGGAGATAAATGTGTATATTAATATACATGTTTAATATAGTTAAATGTACATTAAAAGTAATTTCTCTACAGTAAAATAAAATGATATTGGTTAAAATATATATTATTTATCTTTTATGCATCAGTGCAGATTTAGCAGTATTTTGTATCATTAAGAAAACGCTTATTTTCTACAGCTCCATATAGTTTTTAGAATTTAGTTGGATTTAAGTGTGTGAAGTGAATAGTGAAAAATGACACGTTACATTGGAAACTAGCTGAACTAATTTTTAAGTTTATGTATTTAATGTTATTTTTATTTAATGTGAAGTTCATTGGCAAAAACCACAAAGTATTGTTATGCAATTTACTTAAATTTACAATTTACATAAACATACAAAAAAGTGTTTTTTGCAAGTTTAAACTCTTCATTTTCATAATTCTTGTTTTAAAACAGAAATGAATAAAATGGAGTTATCTGTTTTGCAGATGAACTCTTTATTTTCTTAACAAGAAAATGACAAGAATGCTTTTAATTAACTGTAAAATCCCTGTTTAAATCACTTAATTAAAAGTTATTAGCTTCTGGTGAGTTAGTAGGAACCATTGTCCTTTGTGATGTTCCCCCACACTCTATTTTATTAACAGCCAGTTTTACCACAGAGGGTTAAAGTACTTTTTCCTGATTTAGCCACAAGAGGATGCTGAATGGCTTTTGCAGCTTCTGGTCAGTGCAAGTATAGGGCTCCTGCTCTGGTCAAATGAGCTCTGTGAACTCTGCATGTCTTTTGCATAAAGAAATCCTGTGTTCAACCCTGGCCAGAGGTGGGCGAACCTCTATGCTGTCAATTCCTGGAATGGTAATGACTCTGTCATCATGTACTGTCCAGTGATGCTGATGGACTTTACTGCTGGTGTTTCAGGGCTCATAAATTGGATTAGGAAGAGATATCTTTAATTAAAACATTTCCAGAAGTAAAATTTCTTGTGCTGTAAATTATAATATGGACAATGCATAACAAGCATGTTTTACATTTGGTCTCAGTAAAGTCTTATTTTATTATTCCAGGTATGTACATTTTATTTACATACCAAATTTATTTAGGGAAAATAAGGAAAAATTGAAAACGCTGAAATGGCAAACTTTAATTTTCTTAACAGATGACAAAAGTAGTTGATTTTTAGCAACGACATCTGTTTGTAGGGAATGTACATCACAAGTAAGAGACATTATCTGACCAGTGTGATTCTTTATTGTGAAATGCTAAGCAGATGTGAGGAGGCTTTGATTTCTATGTCCAGTTATTGTCAGATGCTTTGGTAATCCTACGTGCTGATGGAAACAACTGTTATTGGGTATTTTATGTTTTCTGGCATGGTACAATCAACAGGCGCCCACAACTTGTCACAATGTATTATAGGGATTTTGATCCTGTATGTTCTATTTTAAGAGCCTAAAGGAATTCCTGAATACAAATACGTTCTCTAAAGTATTAGTTAAAAATTCAATTAACGTCATGCTGATGCTCATCGTAACAACTGTTCCAACTCTGACACAGGACACCGGTAAAGATAGCTTTGGTTCCACAGTGCAGGAATTAACTACTGGGAATTTGGCTTACACTTCATAGGCAGTTTATGTATTTGTCCATGGTGTAATACAGTATGTGTAAACTCAGTCAGATGCTGTTAATGGTCAAAATAATTTAGTGTCTGTCATGCCTGACACCCAGTTCCAAGGTGAGAGGTCATTAAAACATTGCCTGGAATAATATGAGCTAATTGGACACATTTTAATTGTAAAGTGAAAAGGCTATTCTCATGACATTTGTGTTGTTTATTCAATTGTGCTCAGTACTGTTTTTGACACAAAATGCTGTTCTACTGATAATCTGCTATTTGTTTCTTTTCTTTAAAGTGCAGATAATTACAAATATCAGTTTTAGCAAAAGTGTTTATCGTAATCAGGCTGTGTATTGGAAGTTGAGAATTTTGCGTCTTGTTTTGGTTCTCCCCATTGGATGGTATGCAGACTCAAAGAGATTTTGATTTGTTTTTGTTTTTTGGAACTACAGTTTGACATTTTGATAGTTTACAACTCTTACAGCATCCTGTCTGAACATTGTTTATATTTTTCTCCCCTGCAGCACTTGAATTGTAGCATGTTTGTTAGCATTCCCCACTTTTGCTTTGCTGGTCATCCTCTCTTCAACCGCTTGGCTCTCCTGACTGGACACAGAGCTTTGTTTGGAAATTGGCACTGTCGACACGGACAGCTGCCACCTCTTGTTCAGGCAGATCTTTTTCTCGTTCTGTTAGTACCAGCTTACTCTGACAGTAGAGAGTTGTTTTACGTATGGCATACACACTGAGCCAAATGTTGGGGAAAGTGCTGTTAGGAGAAAACTTTCCAGTAGGTCCAATAGACACACAAATATTTACAGGTTTGTGTGTGTGTGTGTGTGTGTGTGTGTGTGTGTGTGTGTGTGT
>CAIGQW010053321.1:8653835-8668339 GCA_903798125.1 Danio choprae
TACTTATTTAAGCCAGGCAGGGGCTTTGTTTTTGTACCACTTTGTTTGTTAGATGCTCTGGCTCCAAGCCTTCGGTGAATATGCATTCACTTTTATGGCAGATCACTTGTCACTAAAATCTGCTTTTATTAATCCAATTAGTTTTCAGAACAATAATGGGCATAAGAAAGGGTTTTTCAGATGCACAACGCCCAGCCTCAGAGGCTGAGTTTCTTTGGATCAGCACAGTTAGAGGGAATTGATGTAATTGCAGTCAGTCTGCAGAGCGGATGTTTGTTAAAGGACTGAAGATACATTTGTTTCTTGGGGTTGCCCAAACAGAGCATGTTGGGTCTTTTAATAGTCCTCAACTGCTTCAGCCATCATTCTTTGAATTCAGTACTTCCACGCTGTGCTGCTAACCAAGACTTGTCATCTATAATAAGCCACAGAATGGCTGGTAGCTGTAGCCTTGGAAAGCAAAATAAACAAAACATAGGCAGTAATGCAAGTGTAGATTCTTTTCCACTTTTCAAGGAGGGCCAATTTACAATTTTTTTTTTTGCTGCATGTCGACTGTAAAAAATATAAATTGACCATGGTGCTGTTGTTAACATATTTATTCAGCAATATTTTTATAATAGACCACCATTTAGCTTATGTTTGCTAAATTATATCTGTACACACGAGGGTGCTGTAACATGTAAAGCACTTCCTCTTTGTGTGTTAATTGAGTGCTATTTCATCAATGGAGATTACATGGGCTAGTCCAAATTAAATTCCATAATTTAAATTAAACTGCATTAGTAGTTCAGTAGTAGTGTAATTGTGGGTAGCATAAATGATGACTGACTTACCTATTTTTGATCGATTGCATAATGCAACATCTAAGCTCCATATGTTTAGATTAATAATAATAATAATTAATTGGCATTATGTAATGTTATACAGTAGCCATTTATATTTTAAAATGTTTTGTTTTCATTTCGATAAGAGTGAGCACTACCATCTGAACCTTGGTATACAAATGGGCCTATATCTCTGTAAAGGGGGATCTTGGTCCATTTCCAAATGAACCCGGTTCGGTTCAATTTGAAGTATAAACAAAAATAAAACAACTTAGAATTGTCATAGTATTTTATATATTGCAACTTTCTGATGATTTGAAGTGCTGCTTTTATTTTTTATTATTTTTTTAATACTTGTAAGTCACTTTGGATAAGTGTCGGCTCAATGAGTAAATGTAAACGGGATCAAAGGGGTAGTTCAGGACCAGTGCTATTGCTGATTTGGCGCTGATTTGTCTGGCAAGTGGATTCTTGATAGGCGCAGTGGAGAAAACTCACTCTGAAGACAGTCTTATGCATTGATCCACAACTATCGCTGTAACTGAGAGAGGAGAGGAAACGTTATCTCATGGACACACCACCAGGTCAAAGGGTCCTGAGTGAGGCAGAGATGCTCATGCCTCAATTTCCTCCCTAGCAATGAAATATGGGGTCTTGGGTTCTACTGTACCTTCAGTGTCAGTAAAAGTCTGTTCCAACGAACTGACAAGCAGTATATTGTGCAGTTGTCGACTTAAGTAGTTTGAACATTTTAATTGCTCTCACAAGTCTCTCCTCCCTTGCCATAGTATGTTACTGCAACCATAGCACATGTTACAAATCTATGTTATAATCAGTTATGATCTATTACTGAACAAATATCAAATTGTTCTTGACAATTAATTTTGACACCCTTTCAAACAATGTTGATGCTCATTAACTTCCATTGTATGGGTTTAAAAGTTGTTTTTGTGAAGGTACAGTAAACAATCTGAGGGTAAGTAAATGAAGAAATGAACATGAAAGTATCCTGGTCATTCATAATGTTGCATTCTATTGCAATTAGTGTTATTGGTAGCTGCCGCGTCTTCTGAATACAGAATCATAGGGTTTCAATGAACAGGTTTGTGTCTTTACATAACCTCTATGAGAGCTGTGGAATGCACACTGAAAAGGGCAGATCCACACCCCCTCCGACTGTCACCCCCCTCCACCTCAACACAAACACCCTCGTCCTATCTCCCCAGTGACTTTTCAGGATAGGACTGTGTGACCTCTGCCAGCCACTATTGGATGTATGGAGCAACAGGCAGGACTGTGATTCCGGCTACTGCACGGCTGAAAAGAGCAGCTGCAGTTCACCATTAAGAGAGCTGACGCTCTGATAAAGACAGACAGAGGAGTGTCCTGTGGCGGGACAGTCACTGTGTGCGATTATCCTGACCCCCGAGTGCGTACTTTCTGCCACACTGGCTCCATTAGCAGACAGCAGCATGAGAATGAAGGAGATATCTTTACGGCAGGACCCTGACCTGAGGAAGGAGCTGGCACTGCTGGCGCGTGGCTGTGACTTTGTGCTGCCCTCTCGCTTTAAGAAGAGGCTCAAAGCCTTCCAGCAAGGACAGGCAGGTTGTCTTGTATGTTCTGTGTGATACTGTCACACTGCTCTTGTTCGCTTATTCCTGTTGTATGCCTTACTGAAATATAACCTGATCTAGTATGCATTATATATGTGTGATTGCAGCTGTGGTATTGAGCAGAACTCTCCTTTTCATGAATAACTGAGAGTCTGAAGGATTATTGGTGGTTTTGAGAGCATCCAAATGGTTAGGATCGAGCAGAAGGCTCTGTGCTGGAGTTGATGATGGTCATTCCCTTTTATAGACATGACAGACACTGACTGGAGAAGGCAAGATTAAATGTATTCATCTCTCACAGTGGGTTACACTAAGCAGAATCCTCTGCATGCCATATCAGAGGGAGGCTTTACAAGTTTGCTAAGCTTCCAAACTTCCATGTAGGGTTCTTTTAAGTAAGCCCATTTTAAAGCAGAAGCTTTGTTTGTTGGCTAAAAATTCATACAGCATTTATTGATGAGCAGCAGTGATTTACTTCTGTACGTCCATCATAGATGTCCTTAGTGCTGTATGAGTTGGTGTAATAGCTAATCTATAGCAAGACAGTAAAGCAAAAAGTAAAGACCTTTGATTGTAAAGTTATGTTTTGTTTTTTTGCAGGAATATAAACGGATAAGGAAGGTGTTGTTTTCTTAGGCATATGGCAGTGTTTATGTTTAGTTTATTATTTAAATACAAATTTAAATAATAAAAGGTATACTTCATGATTGCACATTATTTTCTAATGCTTAGTTTTAACTTTCTTTTCTTTACTTTTTGCTTTAATGTTATGAATATTATGGTTAAAAATCTTTAATGGAAAACATTTTTAAAATCCTAGTGAATAAGATAAAATAAATGTTATGAACAGAAATATGTAAAATATGTTGAGAACAAAGGCAACTAAAGAAGTGGGCATTGACCCGTCTTCTATACAGCAAGAAATCTATTCATGCTGAGATTTTGAAAAAAATATGAAATATTGTGTGAAAACACAGAGTTTTGTAAACAGTGGTTAGGACTAAGGTCGTAGCATTAAAACTGAAATGTGGTCCTTTGTTTTCCCTCCAGAATTAAGGCAAGACACTGAAGGTTAGGAATATTCTTGCTTCCATCTCCCAGTAACCAAATACTGCCCCTTAATTCATTGTATAGGCATACAAAACATTTTTATTTCTCAGGGTGAAACGACTGTACACAGAAGTCCCAGTTGGCTGAAGCCTGCGTGTTCATGTGATTGTCTAATACAGAGTCTAAATGGGTCTTGTTTGGTGTAATGTTGCTTATTTTAGAGAGATGGCTTTGATGGAGTTTTTTTCCTTTATGGACGTTCTAGGGGGTCAAGATCTTCACAGCTGCAGCCTGACACTCAAATAGTTGAGGTTTTAAGTTACTGTGGGAAGCTGGGCCTTTGGAAAATCAGTAATAAGAGAAATTTTACCACAACTGTTCACAAAACATTTGGGCATGAAGGACATTTTGTCATTTGACAAAGCTGTCATGTTATTATGGACACTTGGGTAGAGTTTTTCTACAATCTCCCTCATTTTCCGCCCCAAAAAGTAATTTTTGCTGCTTTCAAACTAGGTCCACCAATTCTACGCAATTATTCTGCATGTTTGACTAACTTCAAGGCTTTTTAGAGTTTGTCATCCCTTCAGGCAATGTTTGTCAAGCCAACATCAACTTTTGTCTCTGATTGTTATTCCTCTTGTTTTTATAATTTGTTTTTGGTTAATTAGATTTTTTTTTTATGAATCTTGACTTCTTGACTCAAGAATTTAGAAATATTCCAGTAGTATATTTTCCAATGCTATTTACCCTACTAAATTAATTTATTCCTAATACTTATTTATACAAGTCTAAATGTGCAATCCTTCACAAGTTGTGCTCTGGAGAGACTTTAAATGAAATATTTTTAAATGTGAATCCTTCTAAAATGGTACAATTTTTATCGAAAGCAAACCTTAAAAAACTGTTTTAGTTTTTTATATTATATATTATCATTATTATTATTATTATTATTATTATTTATGTATTTTATCTTGTGTATTATTTATTGCTATTGATGACTTTTAAATTGTTAGAATATTTGTATAATATTTATAAAATGTGGTAAACTTGATCTTTTTTGCCATGACATAGCCATAGAAGCTGAAATGGCAAT
Source organism: Danio choprae (assembly GCA_903798125.1). NCBI lineage: Eukaryota > Metazoa > Chordata > Actinopteri > Cypriniformes > Danionidae > Danio > Danio choprae. The sequence continues at coordinate 8,658,425 of CAIGQW010053321.1, forward strand.
AAAATCTAAACTCTCTCTCACAAGTTGTGCAACTCTTAAAGATATCTTTTTAGATTATACTGCGTTTTACACAATCACAACAGGTTTGCACTGGTTTTCCTTTTTTTGAACTTCGTCCAGACTTGGTCAATAGACATGCATGTTTGTTTACTAAAATAAATCAAGTAAGTACTAGGCCTTTTTCTGTGATCAGGTGTAAAGGGTTTTTATCCATAATACCAATAAATAATAACTTTTAATTTTTAGATTTGTTTAAAAAAAACAAAAAAACATTTGAGATGGCTCATTCTTTGAGAAGGTTTTTTTTTATTGAGATGGTGTGTATCTGCCAGAATTTTTCAAATTGTGTTTTATGCACACTGACATCACAACTTAAGCCATCACTGTGAAATGCTGATTGAGCTGTAATTTTCAGCACAGACGTACATCTCTCCCACGATGAGTCTTGTGGCTAATAGTTATTATTTCTGTCTGTTTCAGCACGCGCAGGCTAAGAAAGAGGAGCCCGTTACACCAGCCTTAAGTGAAAGCATTCCAAAGTTCTACTTCCCTCGAGGACAGCCCCAGGCCAACATCAACATAGACAATCTCATTTCCAAGATTGAAAAAATATTTTCTCAATTTCCTGATGAAAGAGTCACTATTAAAGACATGGGGCTGGTCGCCAAGGTAAGTGTGGTTTGTAACGTGCCACTTTTCCCGTTCTGCAAATTGTTCATTTGTGTTACTAACTTCTAACTGTTTACAAGTCTGAGGGTTGTACTTTTCCTGAAGTCAGTGGAAAAGTATCACCACTGTTTATATGTCAAATTACTTATCCTGTGGAGAACCCGTCAAGGTAAATGATGGGAATCAGAAGTTTAAACAAAATGATTTCTAAACATAATCTTTGCTAATTAGCCCCATTTATAGTTCCTACAGCACATGTGAAAGATGTAGTCATAATGTTCAAGCACTGATTGTGCTGAATTGCGTCTTTAGGGAAGAATGGTTCTAGTGTTACATTTTATTTCTGAACCCTTCTCTAACTTTCAGACCTCAAAACCTTATATTGATATTATATTGACAAGGTTTTTTATTAACCTTGATTTGCACTCATATGGATTTTGAAATGTATTACATCTTGAACTATTTTGACACATTTGTCTGCTTACAGGCCTGCGATTGCCCGTTCTATTGGAAAGCTCCATTGTTCCATGCTGCTGGAGGAGACAGGAGGGGATATGTGTCTGTTCACAAGTTTGTGGCAATGTGGAGAAAGTAAGACAATAGTTCTCTCACTGTGTTCTGTCACATTAATGTTTGCTGTCCTTTTCTTCAAGAGGTGAAGTGAAGTGAAGTGAACTTGTGTGTGCTATTGTGTGGTTATTTTATACAATCATGCACTGTTCATTTAGTTTTTTGGATTTAATTACACAATGCTGTTTTTCACTGATAAAGAAAAATCTGAATGTTTCGTGAACCAGAAAATAATGATAAAACATCATTATTCACATGCGCAACAACAATGGTGGAGTACAGAACTGCACACAGTTTGTTTGTTTGTTTGTTTGTTTGTTTGTTTGTTTGCTTTTTCCTTCTCTCCTCTCTAAAATGATGTCACCAACATCTGGCCTGACATACATAATACACAATACATAAGGCATTTTTGTGGATCTTTGTGAATGGAGAGATGTTTGACAATGCTGTTGTCTTTTATGTAAAAGTTTTCAAAAACACAATGGAAAATTATTCCTTTATCTCAAATCTTTATCGTTAAAGGACCACTTCTAGAAATGCACAAATATAAATGTTTGTCTATATTTTTTATGAGATTAATAGTGTTCCTGGGGTTGTTTTACGTTGACTGAGAATTTGGGTGAGGGCGTCCCTGAGTTTGTAGTTGAAAACCCTTGTTTTAAATCATCACTCCTCTGTCATTTTATGTCCGAACTGGCTGAGCGTGAATTCCGGAACCTCATTTGTAGATTCCATTTAATATGAAGCCACATATTTGAAGTGAAGAGTTTTGGAGTCTATATTGCTTTTTGAAAGGCTGAGAGGGAGCCTGAAACCATCTGTTTCCTCCCCATAGAGTGCTTCAGACCTGTCATGATGACGCATCCAAATTTCTTCACCTTCTGGCCAAGCCTGGCTGCAATTATTTGGAACAAGAAGACTTTATTCCATTCCTGCAGGTACAGAGTGCTGGACCTACCACTGAGAACACAGACACACGCATATGTCAGAATGCACTGAGCATCTATTATTTCAGCTACATATATTTGCTACACTATATGCCTTCATTCCTTGCAAAAATCCAAATATGACTCTGTTATAAAATAATTGTGTGCATTCTTTGAGTTCAGTGACTGACATGTCATTTATATTCTCTGGCAGGCATTGGTCACAGTGGGAGGATATGTATTCTGGCATCCACACTTTAATTTGTATTGTGTAGCTTTAGGTATTGCTTTGACTGTTTTGATGAATGAAAAAAGTATTGCAGTGGAGTAGATTGGCCTGTTCCCGTCTGCTCCTTTACAGCCGTGATTTATGTGTTTTTCTATTGTTTAATTTCACATGGGGAAGGGTCAAAGAGTCCCGCACCTCCCCCAAAATAAGTTGTCGTAATTTATCGCCTTTTACGCATATAGACCAATATTTGACTATGAAACATGCATGAGCGAAATCTCTGCTGACGAAAGCACTAGATTGAAGGCATTGACCATATGTATGCAGAGAGAGAGAGAGAGAGAGAGAGACAAAAACCAAGATACAAGTCTGAGCTTGGCCTTAAAATCAGCCCTTTGTTCTTAGAAGTTTAATACCTTTAACATTTCCACACATCTTGTACCAACATATTATCCTCTTCAAGTGGACAGACCAGAATGATTTTGCTGCTTCTCTGTAATCTAATCCAGAGTCTCTTTGCACACAAATGGATTTAACATTAGGTTTTTTATTCTGAAAGCTGTGTCCGTTATTATATGCTGACTTTGATGTTATATTGGTGTGTGAATCATTTTTATGCCTTTTTTTTAAGGATGTGGTGGATTCCCATACAGGCCTGGCATTTTTAAAGGAGGCTTCAGACTTTCATTCACGCTACATTACCACTGTAAGGGATACTTCCAGTTGTGTATTTTTCTAGTGAATGAAACACTTTGTATATTAAGCATAGACATGAACCATTAACTGAAACTTAAAATAACATTAACAGTCTGCATGTATACACAATATATTATGTAGCTTAATTTTGTGTAAAATCAGCATGGTTTTGGTTAATTATTTAAATGAGCCTCGTGTTCAACAATGTGTTGTATCTGCCAACAGGTCGTCCAGAGGATATTTTACAATGTAAACCGCTCGTGGACTGGAAAAATAACATGTTCAGAACTCAGGAGGAGTACTTTTCTGCAGGTAGGTATCTTGTTATTCTTATTGATTGTCATAGTATTGATGGGTAGATGTAATTGACTGAATTGTCTTATTTCTAAGATTCTAAATAATTGTTTGTTTGTTTGTTTTTTGGCAGTAAATTTCAATCATATACTTACAGTGAGGTCTGTTTGAACCTGCTAGTCTTTTCTTTGCAGTATAAATAAAATACATATACATAAACAGTGATGATTTCATTTTTATATAATCAATTTAAACTCTGTCTACTTATTTTAAACTGGGGCCCAATGTGCTGCAAGGAAGTGCTGGGTCTGTGGAAAAGTTTAGGGAAGAAAATTAAAATAGTAAATGTAAGTTTTAACTATTAAGTAACAAACTATTGAGTAAAAAATAAATGAACTTCAAATGGTTTCAGACCTTTTTGAGTTTCTTTATTCAGTTCATTTTGATATTATTAAGAATGTTGGAATGTAAATACAAAATATAAAGATTTATTGAAGAATGTCAGAAAAACGGAGCCATTGCCATCCATAGTAGAAAAAAATATCTACCGGTTTCCAACATTTTTTCAAGGGAAAAAAGAAACTCAAACAGGTTTAAAACTAGCTTGGAGTAAATGACCAAACTTTTTTTTTTTTTTTTTCTTCTTTTCTTTTTTTTTTTTTTGGTGCTCTGTGGTGTCTAGATAATTGATAATCCCTGATTTACCTTTTGTCTTGTGTGATGAAAATGTTTGCCCGCAGAATGTAGCACTTCTTGAAGAGGATGAAGAGATTAACCAGTTGACAGAGTTCTTCTCCTATGAACATTTCTATGTCATCTACTGTAAATTCTGGGAGCTGGATACAGATCACGACCTGTACATTGACCAGAGAGACCTGGTGCGACATAATGATCAAGGTGACCGTCCAGATGCTCTCACACTTCTGACATGCTCTTTAATGATTGGCTGCTTATTGCTGGAGGTGTCATTGAATATCTGTCCCCTCCAGCAGCACTTGACTGCATATGTTTCTGTTTGCAGCAGTATGAGTTTATTGAGCCGAATGAAGTGCGGTCAAATTTTAACATCAATTTCCTCTAGAATGACGCCATGTCTGGCACTTTAATCATTTTATCTCCTTTTAGACAGGGTCAATAATAGCTGTGTCTTTTAAAATGATAAAATAAGGACATTAAGTCTTTTTTTTTTTTTTTACTGTTGCAGCATGCACGATTTACAACCTTTGACTGCAAACTATTGGCATGTTTAAGAATATGTCTGTGATGTGAATTGTCTGTTGTTTTTGACAGCCATTTCCCACAGAATGATTGAGAGAATATTCTCGGGAGCTGTAACCAGGTACCATCTTTCATTTTTTAGACATTTCAGAAAAAGCATTTTTCATTTTGTTCTTTCCAGTTTTTGAAAGCTTGCATGTCACATATAAATTTATGAAGTTTGTGAGTGCTGTGGTTAATTATACTCTGATGTTCAGAGGCAGAACGGTTCATAAAGAAGGCAGGCTGAGCTACGGTGACTTTGTGTGGTTCCTCATATCTGAAGAGGACAAAAAGACTGAGACAAGGTCAGTCAAAATACTCTTAATGGTTTTTTTTTGTTTTTGTTTTTTTTACTTTGTCTTCACCAAAAATGTAGGGCTGCCTTGCTAAATATTGAGTCAGCATTTACATCAATTTAAAATGTTATTAATATTTTTATAAACTTGAAAAGAAACTGAATAAATTTGAATTCCAGACATTGGTTTATTTTTACATTTGTTCTTGATTAGTAACTCTAGAAAGTCACATGTCGTAACAACGCTGCTGTCACTTGTGTAGCATAGAGTACTGGTTTCGCTGTATGGATCTGGATGGAGATGGAGTTCTGTCCATGTATGAGCTGCAGTACTTCTACCAGGAACAGTGTCAGAAACTTGAGGCTATGGCCATTGAACCACTGCCTTTCGAGGACTGCCTGTGCCAAATGTTAGATCTGGTTAAGCCAGAAAACCCAGGTACTATTTAAAATTATTAATATGTTGGTGTTAGATTGAACTTTGAATGTGTTAAATAGATATTTGCATGCTCTCTTGGGCTCTTCATGCTCATCTGCTATCGTTTTAAAGTATTCATTGAATTATACAAAGTTGGGTTTAGATTTTGGGTAAGATTAGGATGCAGAATTAGATCATACAGGGTGTCCGTGGTGTCTTAAAAAGCCTTAATCTCTTAAATTTCCAAAACAAAATTTTAGGCCTTAAAGTCTTAAATTCACTGAAATATTGTGTTGTGGGTCTCAAATCATTTTAAACAGGTCTTCAATTTTCCTCTGTCCAAGTAAACCTACCTAATCAGGCCGACAAAACCTTTTTATATATTTAATTTTTTTTATTTTAAAGACATAAAATTTACCACAGCTGTTAGACATTTTTACAGCAATTTCTCCCAAATTTCCCTAGTCGGGGAAAGAAAACTAAAAACAATTACAAAATTCCTCATGATAATAACAGAGCAAACATATCACTTTACATGATCTTCTATTTATTTTTGATTGTTAAATGCAATTTATCATGGATACAATTACATGAATAATGTTAGTCATTTTAAAAAAAGTGTATACAAATATATATCATTTTCTTGTTTAGATACAATAAAATATGTTGCTAAGAAATGTAAGAAAAAAAATCCATTGAAAAAACAAGATGGCAATCCAAACAAAAAACAAGATGCCATGTGTTTCAGTATCCTACGTCTCAATGTAAAGGTTTTTGTTTTTTGTCTTTTTACTAGGGTGCAAATTTCATCGTCAGAACAGTATGCATGTAAAACACTGATATTGCAAAGAGTTTTCTTTATATATATCAGAGAGACACTGACACAGTCGGTTGATCGTCTGTGTTTGTACACGCTGTCAGATGGAGAACTTTGCATTGGACTGTGTGTGGAAGTATACTACTGTTGGGCTAAGCAAACACCAAAATTAAGAATATTTTAGGCGTTAAACCACATCCTATCGCAAGCAAAACTGCATACCACTTGCAGCTTCTTTAACCAACTTCTCTGTTTTGATCAGGAAAGATCACACTCAGGGACTTGAAGAGGTGCAGGATGTCCCATATTTTCTTCGACACGTTCTTCAACATTGAGAAGTATCTAGACCATGAACAGAGGGATCCCTTATTGGCTGCAAGGGTAATGAACAACTGTTTTTGTTTTTGTTTTTTTTGTTTTTTTCATTTACTTTTTTTTGCTGTTATGGTCACTTTGTTGCTGACTTGTATTGTTCTTCTACAGGATGCTGAGGCAGTGGGCCAGGAGATTTCTGACTGGGAGAGATATGCTGCAGAGGAGTATGACAACTTAGTGGCTGAGGAAACCGCAAATGATCAGTACAACGATGGGTAAGACTTCACTTCTCATGACTCGCCTGCCCACAGACCACAGCTTTATCTCTGCACAGCATCACAGATGAACGTCTGCTGCAAGCAGCATCTAAACTGCACGTCTACACTTCATCTAACAGGAGTTCACCTCGTCCTATATAAATTCAAAGAATGATTAAAAAAAGATATTTTTAAGGGGAGGAGCTACACTGTCCCATTATCTCTTCGTGTTTTGGTTGAAATTATGTCAAACATCGAATAAAAATGCACATTTCAAAGCACTTCATGGGACCTTTAAATTCTCAATTTAAATTGTAGCCCTTAAAAAGTCTCAAGTTCACTAAAATAGTGTTGTTGATCTTAAATCATTTTAAACACTTCCTATTTTTTCTATGTCCATGTAAAGATACCTGATTGAGCCAGAGATGCATTATAATTAAAGTTAAGAGTTCACCCGTGACCATTCATAAATGAAATCTGTGTACTGGAGGTGTTGGCATAGGTCTTGTTCATAATGGTGTTAAAATGTCTTCAATTGGATTTGGTGAAACCAGCAGAAGCTCTGTTTTAATAACATCAATCCACTTTTGTCATTTGCTGCATTCTCACTGCACTACCATCAGTGTGCTGATCCTAAACCATCACACACTGCCTGATCTGAGTAGAGCTGAGACGGGTAAGACGCCGCAGGTGCCGGCCTGAGCTTCCTTCCATCATCTCCTCCACTTCTGCTCCTCATGGCTTCACCTGCTAACCAAACATTTCCACGGTTTGCTTGTCAGATTAAAGTTTTACTTCCTCGCACAAGTTCCTTTTCAGTATGTCAGTGTTTTTGTCAAAGGCATGCAGCTCACTTGTCAGTTCCTTGTATGCTTTTGCCCTCCTGTTAGCTCTGGAAGTGTTGTTTTTACTTATTTATTTAGAAGAGTTAAGTCAAACTCACCAGTTCTGAGATGGTAATATTACTATACTAATAGCTACCTTTTGTTTTTTGGGCACGAAATAGTTTTCATCTGCCAGTGCCAGTAGCCTAGTGTGTTGACATATATAGTGCAACTGCGCTACAGGTGTCCCAGGTTCCAGACCCATCTCTCTCCCACTTCATTTCCTGTCAACATACTGTCCTGTCATAATAAATAAATAATTCATATGCACATGGGCTGTATCAGAAATCACCCTATACCCTTAAATAGTGCACTATTTGAGGGAGCAGCCATTTGTAGTAGTGTATAGCAACAAAAAAAGCATTGCCAAGTATTGAAGTTGTATTTTCTTCTTTCAGATATTTACTTTCAGAACCCAACTCATCTTGCAAGTCAAGGCTCAGTGCATTTTGTTTCTAAAAAAAATGTTTTGGTTTTAGGTACGACAATATTTTAGACCCAGTGGATCACGTGACGAGCGCTTTAGAGCTGCACAGTGAGAAGAGGCATCTGTTCGGGATCCCCAGCCCTCACTGTAACCTGGATCTGGATGAATATGAATATGAGGACGATTTTGAATGACATGCACACAAGTAAAAAGAATCATCTGGTAGTTTGTAGAACCGATCCTGCTCTCTCACACCTGGTTCAGCTATCCCAGGCTAAAGAGCGATGCGGATGCACTCCTACAGGCCGCTGGATGCCGGACAGCAAACAGCAGCCAGAGACCGATTGTGCTGGTCCAGTTGTTCTGTCAGTCTGAGCACAACCAGCTTTCTAAAACCAAATGTAGCAGCAACTACACTGGAAGCCAACCACAACACTTGAAATATTGATTCTGCACTAAATATTGAAGATTTTAATGCTGGTGAGACATTCCAGAAGATTGATGATTTCAGCTTGATGGCTTCTTTCTCCTGGAGCTTTGTCCACATGCTGTGTGTGTGTGTGTATTTGAGGGTCACGCTAATATGAAGTAATGCAGTAATCAGTCTCTGTTTTACTGTGTCTGTGTGAGAGGTTTATAAATTATAATGTATTTATATATTTGTTTATATATTGTTTGTCATTTCTATAGAAGTGCTTCCTAAGTTGCTTTTATTGTAATAATGAACTTTTGTTTTTCAACTGCCTTATAGTTCAATAAAGTATTAAGACAAAAATATTTCATGTATTCACTGCAGGATGTTTAATGCATTTCTTTAAATCACTACAGTACAACCCCTTAGTTTGCTAACAAAAGTAAATGTATAACTCACGTTTAAATAATGTTTTTGTCACTTAGTATCGATGCGCTGGTTGTTGCTTTGAGAATATCAAACGTCTATTACAGTTGAGACGAGTAATATTACGTCAGTTTGGTGAAAAACGTGACTAACCAATTTTATGGTTTATGGCAACTGTAAAAAAGTTAGTTGTCAGTCACTCAATTTCTGCTGTTTTCATTTGCGTTTAGGCAGATGGCTTTATCAGAAATAATTTCATGTGCATCGTCATTTATCAGTTTGTGTGTATATTAACTTAGCTGGAAATAATTTATTAGCATTACTCATCCTATTCCTATTACCTACCTCATTTTGAACAGAAAAAGCCAGAGTCATTTTCCACAGCTCTTCATTTTAAATGGAAATATATCTAAAATTCTGGACGGGCATGGGTTTGTAAACATTAGGCAAAACAAAAACTCATGTTTCTTTTGCAATGTGTGATTTAATTTTTTCTGTGATTTACATTGTATCCGATTTAGGTCTCAACATATAAGCAGTACCAAAAATTTATTACATTACATTGAACAGAAGTATGGACCCTTTTACCATAGTAAATACTACAAATATTTAAAAGGATGAATGTGACCAACAATGTATTACATGAAGAAAAGGAAATGACACACGCTGTCTAAATACAGTTGGTGTAGCTTATGTAGCAAACCTGAATGAACAACTACATGATTCAGTGAAATTATCTGTGGTCCTGAATTACATGTAGTATACAGTATTACCAAATGCTACCAAAAAGCCAAGGGTCCAAACAGCATTATTCATTTTAGCCATAAATGTCAAAATTTAAAAGTGCATTTTGTGTTTTAAGCCCACAGGCCTAGTGCAAAAAAAATAAACAAATGCACCATGTATTTATATTCTTTACAAAATATTTCAGCACCATAAAAGATCTGTACAGTTCAATTTGATATACAGGGAATTATGCACTACGGCTGTCCATATTCAGGATGTGTTTATATATATATA
>CAIGQW010053321.1:8683339-8699779 GCA_903798125.1 Danio choprae
ATAGATAGATAGATAGATAGATAGATAGATAGATAGATAGATAGATATTTTAGGATATTTTTCTCTGTGAAATTGTGAATGGAAATTTTAATTATGCAGCTCTTTATTTTTGCATCTTTCTGACAAACAGCAGTGTCAATGTGTCACTCAGAGCATCACACATTGAACGAGACAGTCTTTCTCTCTCTCAGGAAATCTGCGTCTGTCACAAAAGCATCAAGAGCTGTTGTGAATTTGTTCCTCATGTTTAAGCCTCTGTGGTTTAATTGGGCCCTGGGGAAGAGGCTCACACCCACATGTGAAAAGTTGGTCCCGGGTCTCCTGAATTTTAGTGGCAGAATCCTGATACCCTTAGGAAATCTAGATAATCTTCTAATGGTGCATTTCCAAGGAAACAAATTGCATCAGATGCTTTTATTTCAGCAGACGCTTCCTTTGAAGTATGAACAGGTTAGACACTGTAGCTCATAAAGTTAGCGGCCAACCGAGAAGTCATTTACTCGCATTAGACACTTCATAAGCCCATTTACATGCACACAAACAATGATTATACACTAATCAGTTAACTGAAATAATGTAAATAATGAAATAATGTAACAGTAATGTTGAGAATTTAGGTTACTGTCATTTGTTTTGTCATATTAAATAGTTACAAACTGAACGGCTCATATATTATTCTCCCAAGATGCCGCATTTTGACTGCAGCACAAGATGAGGACACATTTTTAGAATTTTTGGGGTCAAAAAAGGATCTGAGATTGTGGTATATTTCCTCCTCCCGTACTGCAAACGCTAGCTCTGTCTGGATGTGCTTAAATGCGCAATAAGGATGTGTTTCTCTCACATATCACACTTAAATAAACCGACAGAAAGAAGGTTAACGTGTTTCCATATTGGGCGAAATTGCCATAAGGGGCAGAAATCTAGCCGTAACCATGGGTTTACGCATAAGCTGTTTATGACCTTACTTAAGGGGTTAATGCATTCACTTGATCACAAGAATGTACTTGTAAACACACTGAGTGGTTATTTATTTTGGGCCCTGCCTAAAAACCATACAGTTTTCAAACCCCAAAGTTTTCTGTTTTATGCACATTTTCAAAGAAACTTCACTTTTTGTTGTAAATAGCATCAAATCTCCAATTAAAGCTAGATCTGTTGAGGCCCATAGAGGAGCACAGTGCAGGAGCCTGGTGATGTGCTGTAAATGAGTAGAAAAAAGCACCTTTACTGCTGTGAGTGTCCGGCTCAGGGCTGATAAAGACGTGCTCCAGGATGAAGGATAGAAGAGTTTTCTGGAGTTTGGGATCAGGGGTGTAGAGCAGTGGAGTTCCTGCAGACGAGTCCCACATCTGAAGCTGGTAATTATGAGCTATGAGAACGTCACTCAGACACATGAAGGCCTTTGAGGAAAACAACATAAAACAGACAGTGAGAATAACAGATGTGACATTAAGCAGGCAACATTACACATACATTCTCAAATCTACTATCTTATCTTAATCAGACTAATTAAATACACATTCTTTAAAGAAATATATGTATTGTATAATATTACTTGGGATTATTTTTTTTATCTTATATGAAGCTTCAATTTAAGGAAACTATTATTTAATAAAAGACTAAGAACAGCAATCAATCACAGGGAAAAAGCTTTCAGTCTTTTTCACTATTTATGTATATTTTATAATTTGTATTGTATTTGAATTGTACGTTTGTGTGGAATACACTTTAATATTTAGTTAACTACTGTATAATAATCCTTATCACATCATTTAGATAGTTTGAATTAGTTTTTTTCATTTTTATATTTTCCATTTTCCCATTAGTCAAAGTTTTAGTCATTTTGTATGTTTTTGTAATTTTCATTCATTTTTCAGTGTTAACATAGGCTTAATTATTTAGTATTTGAATTTAAGTTATTTAATGCATCAAGGTTATGAGAATGAGAAACCTTTCCTTGGCAACTAGTTGATATAAAACTGTTTTATTTTATTTATTTATATTTATTTATTTTATTATTATTTACATTTTATTTCACTATGGCTAATATTCATGAACAAAATATATTAGTTTTGCAGTTTTAGTTATATTATTAATATATTATACTGGCATATTAAACATCAGTCAATTATATGGAATTTTTCCTCTGTTTGTCATTACTTGAAATCACTAATATACATAAATTATTTATTTATATTAATAAAATGATTAAACATTGGGGTAAATGCACACTTTTAATTTTCAGTTAGCCAGCTCAAGCACTTCCGGTGAACTGTCATAATGTAATAAAATCACCGTGTTTAAGTTCTGGTTTCTTTACAAACCAGTGAACTTCACAGCCTGATTAATATACATTGTAAAGTGGGTCGCAGGGCGAACAAAAAGCACTGCATTAAACTTTATCCCCTGCCAATGTCTTTAAAATATGGAAATTTATTTTACCACAGTATTTTCAATGGAGTTTCTGCACCCGTCTGCTGCTCACGACGGCACTTGTGTTTTTAAAATGTCTCATTTTACACTGGAACAACTAAATGAATGCTATTTAACTGATTATATTTTAATTAAATTACATTATCGATGCTGTAAAATCAATCTTAGGAAATTGAAAATAGTCACATTAACATTTCACCGGACGTTTATCGGTGTCTGAAAAACACTTGCTATAGATATACCAACTGCATTAAAATGACAGCCATAAAAATATGCAACATCACTGCTTATATGCACCTTGTTTGTGCATGAACAATTTGTAGCAGTCTTGAAATAAACCAAAGTGCCTGGAACTTCCATTTGTTTTAGTTTCAATTAGTGTGCTTTTTTTCTGCTGTCAGCTGGAGTAAGGATTCATTAAAACACAACGCAGGTGCCAAGGGCACTCTGTAAGAAATTAAAGTCAAACAAACAGGATTCAAACAATGCCAGCGAATCGGCCCACTGGCACACATGCTACTGCTTAACACACTCTGATGTGCCTGGAATAATCCACTTTGAAGAAAGGGCTGAATGGAGTGGTTATGCCATGAACAGAGAGAGAAACGTGATGCTCACATGCTCTCGAACAAGCTGCTCAGCATGCGACAGACAGCGGTGGCATTTCTCACAGAAGGCACGGAGCTGGTTTCTCTGCTGGAGGGCAGACTCCTGAAACCACACACACATCTATAAACAAGACAGTTCTATTCCTACATGCCTGCCATATTTTCACTTGCACTTGACAATAGATCGCGCCAGGTTAAAATTGCATTGTTTACTTGTTCACACTTCAGCAGCTTTTGGACCAAAACAGAAAATGACACGCACCCTGCTTCTCTTATAGTTCACACTGTCATTCGAAGACTGAACTTAAACTTGCAAAATTGTTTTTATGGTACATATTTTTTATTGGATCTTATCAAACATTCAAAACAATGCTGTGTGCTAAGTAGAGAAAATCTAAATATAAGGAGCCTGACTTTAGCCTACAGTCTATATAGTGTCTTATTAAATTGAGTTAGGTTAAAAAAAAAAATTTTGGTATATTGATATATTTGGTATAAAAGGTATATTTTGTAATTCCCTTCTGAATCTGAATCTGAAATTTGAAAATATGCAGATAATAATATATATATAAAACTGTAATGGCATTCGTTATAAACAACACAGGCCAAGCAAAATTTCATAAAAGCTAACCAAACGTCTCTCATTCTGAAAGAATAATTCCTTTCATAACCGATTATTGGCAAACCAAATGTTAATATTGCCATTATTATGAAAAAGAGCTTTGTTCTTTACTCAGTACATCTGAACACATGTGATTGTATTATTATTAGTTGAAGACTTGTAAAGAGCTTATACGATGTATAAAGGAGTAAAAAATAGGAGTATCCATTCCTCCGTCACACATGGAGATCTGCTGCTAGGGTTGGTCCTATCTTCTGTTTTGGTTCATTTAAAGCATCTTTACACGGAAAAAGTGGCACAGATATCAAAGCTGAAGTGCCATATATTTTTCAATAATGTGTATAATCTGTCTAATGTGGCATTGCGTCTTAACACTGAATTCTGAGCAGACATAAACCCGCTTTAGGGCTGCCTTAAATCGGCTGTGTAAAAAATGACTTTAGATGTATTTAGTCCAAGTTACATTCATATTTTAATAGAACGACACCAGAGTTTGCGAAATTCTTAATAATAATATTAAATTACACACAACACAACAAATTGTTTCATTTTTTGTGTTCAGAAAAATATGTACAAATCAAACTAGTTTCATCCACTAGAAACAACATTTATCAAAAAAAGAAAGAAAATCACAGGAAATGCCCTATACAAAGTTACAAACACTAATGTGCTTCTTTCATTCGACACCAATCCATGTTTTATATTTGTTTGTTTTTTTGTTGTGTGCAACATGATTCAGATGATAAAAAAGCGTGACCTAAATTACGCAAAATACATTTGTAGTCTACACAAATCTTTTGCATAATTACACAAAATAACAGAAACCGAATGAAAGCCACAGCAGGGCTCTAACTAATACAGACGGATGAAAGCGTCATTGCGAGTAGTGCCGCCAGTCTCCTGTGTAAAATATTCCTTCATAATCATGTGCACGTGGAGCTCTGAGGTAAACGTGCCAAATCGGTCGCGATGTCAATTCAGCTAAACGACTCTTTTGAATCGGACATACATCCCAATTTTATGCTGAACACGTCTTTTTCTCCCCCTCACCTCGGGTCGTCGTTGACATTAGAATTGCAGATTGAGTCGAGCTGCCGCCTGGGCCAAGAATTCCCGCCTGGGCTGTCAGTTATTGATGAACCAGCACTGAACCAGCACTGAACCAGCCTTTTACCTACAGCAGTCTTAATGGCCACCAATATTTCACTGTGTAAAAGGTTAGAGGTTTGGAGATATGATTACCTCGTGCGCTGCATGGAAACAAGAGCCTAATAAGAGACGTCCAGACGAAAACGCAACCATTACACTCCCCTACAATCCATCACCAGCACCTACTTTTCCTAAAGACTCACGATCAATCGCTTTCTACCCCTTATTAAAATCGGCTGGACATAACCTTCGAGCCTCTGTGTTGATATTTGAAATGTAAGGTGGCAGCTTTAAAGGACACGGCTCTCTGTGATGGATCATACGACAACTCTGTAGACGCGGAGTCTTGCATGCCTAAAAACGTTTGTTTAATTAATAACCTTAGGGAAAACTCTGTGCTTATGACTGTGTTTGTGGATATTACTATTCTGAGCGTGATCTCCGCCATCTATGACAGCAGGCATGATTAGATTGGAGGGGAAGAGAAAGGTTTATGTCTCACCCTGGATGTCGGTCCTTCTCCAAAAGTGTTGAGCTTCCACAGGATGCAGCTACACATACAGCGCAGAGCCTCAATAGTCACCTGTGAGAATTAAGATGAGAGAGAGATGATGGAACCACTGATGGAAAGAAACAATAAATCACTGAAGAGAAGAGGGTTTGATGCTGGGCTATTAATGATACCTCTACTGGAAGACCGCCATGTTTTAACTCTGCCTCCAGTAGTTTGGTCACCAGCTCATACAGGCTCCATTTAGACAGATCCTGAGCACTAGACCCATTTGATAAAGCAACACAAACACAAGGAGACTAAATGTTATTAGATGGCATCAAGGATTTAATTTAAAGGGCACCTATTTTACCCCTTTAACAAAATGTAAGATAAGCCTTTGGTGTCTCCAGGATGTGTCTGTAAAGTTTCAGCTCAAAATACCCATAAGATTATTTATTATAGCCTCCAGAATTTGCCCATTTTGCTGTCTGAGTATACTGTAGCTGTTTTTGTAGCCTGTGGCTTTAAATGAAAATGAGCTGCTTCTTCCTGCCCACCGTTCCCACGTGCATGTCTGCCTTTCGTCAGATAAACAGCACAGTGACAGAGACATACTCGGATGAAGCTGACATACAGTTTATTTCATGTATTTGTGGAGGAGTTTATTCAAGCCTTTCTGAAACGATGAGTCACATACAAATGCCGTTTGCAGTACACACACACGTGCAGCCGAAGTGATTATAGTGGTTAAGAATTACATATAGATTTTACTGTCTTTATTATTAACATGCTCTGTTTTAAAAACGTTTTAAACTTGTAAAACTTATCAAAACTTATCACAGAGAGTTGTAACAAATATTTTAATCCCAGTTTATTTGCAAAAAACAATGCTCTGTGGACATATATATAGATGTTATTATAGAAACATGTCATCTGTCAATCAATTCGGTGTGCGGGGAAAACCGCACTCCTATGTCACGTTGCGGTGGGCCTCAAAATCATTGGGATTTGGGTCCAATTTTAATGTCAGGAAATTTGAAAAAAGAGACTTGTTGGGTTTCTATCACCCCAATATGAATGTGGACACACTGTACCTACACACAGTTCTGTCCAAACAGCTTACAAAAGTTGATTTTTATCATAGGTGCCCTTTAATGTACTTCTTAATATTTTTTCTAATTCTTCTTTTTTTTTTGCAAATGACACATTTTCATGTACAACATTTTAATGGTTTCAATATGAGCTAGTAATGAAAAGGCCTGTCTCTTTAATTAAAATCATGAAGGCTACTGTATAAAATACACTATAGTCGCAATTACATTTAGATCATTTTACCAGATATGCAAACATATATTTTAGACACTGTATGTAATGTTTATTTTTCTTCTCAAATTTTATTGTATGTCTTGTCAAATTAAAACAAGGAAACAATCAGTGTGATTATTTGTTAATGAATTTTATTATTATTATTATTATTATTATTAATAATATTATTATTATTATTATTATTATTATCTTGAGACATACTTTCAACTGTACAATATACATTAAAAGCATGAATTTCTTTTACAATTTCTTTAAGTTAAACTTAACTTTTAACATGTCATTTTAAAGACACGTAAGTATCTTTATTTACATGATTATATAATTGTTTTTGTCAAATAAAATGGCAAAATCTTGAAATAACATCTTTGGAGACAAAGTTCAAGGGTTTACTCCATGTTACACAGGAAATACCATATAACTAACTGAATTCCACAGAAATAATAGGGCCCTACATTTTAAAAAATACTATGGATTTCAGTAGTTACTGGTTTTCAACAATCTTCCAAATATCTTCTTTTGTGTTAAAAAAAACTAACTTTTAATTGGTTATGTTTATTACAAATGTTGTTGTGAATATATAGATAAACTGCTTACATGTTGAATGCAGCAAGTTTCTTCAGTGTGGACAGAATTTCCAAAACGTTTTCTTCATTAAAAGTGAAACAACCATCCTGTGGATAAAAGGAAAGGACTTTTTTTACATTTCTAATTAATTAAAAAGGTATTTCAATTAACTTTTAAACAGCTTTTTTATTGCTGTCAGGAATCAGAAATCAAATCCATTTTTGTATCTGTAAGTGATTATGATATTTAAGGTTGTAAAAGAAAATTTTCCCAGACTATCTGAGTTTTCAATAGTTCTTTACTGTACTCACACTCAGTGATTCTGCTAATCTTGTCCCCAGTGTGTTTGTCCAGCGCTGGATGAGCTGGTCAAAGGCTGGACGAGCCAGAGAGTGAAATGGTGAATCTTGAGCACAGAGGCTCTGATAAGAGCGAGCAGATGTTTCCAGTAGCGCCACATCTGTGTGCCTGTCCACCGCAGTCTCCAACTCAGCCAGCAATGCCTGTACACACTATGCCAACATTAAAATGTGGTGCTAAAACCATTTATAATCTTACAAAGCATTTCTATTTCAAATAAATAATGTTCTTTTGAACTTCCTATTGATAAAGTAACAGTTTACGCATTAATATGAATAAGAATTTTTCATTGAGTACCAAATCATCAATGATTTCTGAAGGGTCATGTGAAACTAAGGACTACAGTATTATTTGTAATATAAACTTTATTACAGAACCAATTTAAATATATTAAAATATAAGTTCATTTTAAATTCTACAATATTACAATATACAGTGTTTTATTAAGATTACTAAATATTATTATTTTGTATTTTCAGTTATATTTAGTGCATAAGAGCATTAGATGACACACAAACACTCACCTGTGAGTTTTCATGATCATAGGTGTCTGTTTGGAAATACTGAGGTATTCTTAGGAAGGAGGTCAGTTTTTCAGCATCCTCTGAGTACTAGAGGATTAGACAAAACGTAATCAATTGTGGTCAATTTATTGACAACCAGAAATGGTAAAACATAAGTTTTTTTTTTCTTCTTATACCTTGGATAACAGCCCAGGTAGCACTTTAACGAAGTGTTCAGTGAGTTTGTCGCAGTCATCAGTTTGTAACTTTTTCTCTTTAGTACTTATCACCTAAAAAAATAAACATTGGTATGACACAAAGAACAAGTACCGGTACCCACAGTGTGTAAACAAATGTAAAAACGGGAATGGTTGGGATATGAATACCTAATTTAGCTTCTAAGTCCCTGTTTGCATTTTGTCAATCCCATCACATAAAATGTTTTAGCTTGTCCACTTTCCACCACTTCCAGAGGTAGTTAGGGTTAGGCATTCCATTGGATTGTTTTCATAGAGTAAATGCTTTTGTAGTCGAATGTGTTCAAACAACCGCAATGCTGTCCATCTACTGAACTAATGTGATCTTTTGGGGATGTGTTATAAAAGACCCACACCAAAACAAGGTATTGAAATGAACACACGGATTACTATCAAAATCGAAGTTGCATTGGCACACTTTTCAATCACTCGCTGTCCTGCTTTCTTATAATCTGTGTAACATAATTTCATTCATTCAACTTTACTTGTGTATCACACTCGAGACTTATGCAATCGATATATAGCATGACAAAGAAAGGGTGAAGGGTTTTGACAAATACATATTAATACATACTGTCAAATAAATGTTAATACCAGGTGGAAACAGTTATACGTCTCATCTGACCACTTGTTAGTAGAAAATGCATGTTAATACCAGGGTAAAACAGGGCCTGGAACTCACCTTTTTTCCTGCTCCTCTCCCTGATAATGGAGGACCCTCTGCAGCCTGCCTTACTGACGCCACCATGAGCTCAATCACAAAGGCCTCCTCAGCACTGCTCAGAGCTGCAGTTAACACAAAAATGTATGTCATTATTGTATTGAAATGAATGTAGTTGCATATTCATTCATTAATTTTCCTTTGGCTTAGTTCCTTATTTATCAGGGGTCGCCACAGCTGAATGAACCGCCAACTATTCCGGCATATGTTTTACGCAGCAGATGCCCTTCCAGCCACAACCCAGGACTGGGAAACACCCATACACTCTCACATTCACACACACACACACACACACACACACACACACACACAGACACACACTACGGCCCAATTTAGTTCATCCAGTTCACTTATACTGCATGTCTTTGGACTGTGGGGGAAGCCAGAGCACCTGAAGGAAACCCACGCAAACAAGGGGAGAACATGCAAACTCCACACAGAAATGCCAACTGGTCCAGTCTGTACTGAAACCAGCGACCTTCCTGCTGTGAGTGCTAACCACTAAGCCACCATGCCACCGTAGCTTCACATATAATTGTAAATATTAGTTAAATCAGGGAAATTTCTGCTAGGCTGTAATAAAAGCTACTGATAATAGCATCCTTCCAGTGAAGAAGTGTACTGGAGTGTATAGTATACTGTACTAGCCTTGATCCTGACAGGACGTGTGAGGTAAGAGCAGTGAGGTTAGACCAGTCCAGTCCTTCAGTAGAGCTCCTGCACTGTCCCACAGACTATCAACCAGGTACAGCACATGCTGGTGCAGCTACAAAAACAAGAGACAGAAATAAAACCATCATCCTATATTGCAAAATATTAGCTGAATAAGCTAATGATAGCTAATGACACACTTTCAATTAATACTGATATTTTAAATCCTAGTAAATAAGCAATTTCTTGTTTTCAATTTGCTTATCGTTCATGAATTTATCCTGGGCATTCATACTCTGATGTTTCACACTGTACATTCCAAAATTCAGGGTTATCATTCTATTTGCAAATCAATTAATTCAACTTTACTTGTACAGAGCTCACAATAATGCACAATATGCTATAAAGCTGTGCTAATCGTATAAGTGAAATATACCTGGGTTAACCAGAGTTTAGGATCACAATAACCCAGGATTAAGTGATTTTAAAAGTTCCGGCAGAATATCTTCATAAGTATTTTTTTTAACATCACTGGAGATGTTAAACCTCTTATTTTTTCTTATTTTTGACCTTTGGGTTCCCAAATATATACAGCAGCATGACATTCTTTATTTAAAAATATTGAATATATTTATTTTTTATTTTATCTTACCAAAGATTAAATATTTAATTAAAAAACACATGCTTGGAGTTGGGCATACCTTGCTCTCAGTGTGGAAGTTGATAAGGGCTCGGACTTTAGTTAAGACCAGGTCTCTGTGTTTGTCCTGATTGGAACCTCCGTCTCTAGTCCTTGATACTTCAGGGTTACTGAGCAGCCTAAGGGCAGAAAAAAACATGTTAGCAGACTAATTTAAGTAAGCAAATTATTGTAATTATTACAGTATGGTTATCATTTACATATGAGCACATTAGGAATGTTGGTTGCTGTTATAATAACAAACAAACTGAAATACCACACAAAAAGCTATATATTACTATATATTTGCTTTAGGTCATAGTGGGCTCTAATAACCACTATTAGTCCACTAGCTGGGAACCACTGCTGTAGATAATAACTGTAAAAGTGCATTCATGGTTGACTCTGCCAAAATAGTATTCCAAAGTGTTTGCTTAGTAATACAATTTCTCAAGACAAGCCATTATAAAAACAGAATTTAATAAACTAATGTTTAAGATATATTAAACTCTAAAAAAGGTGCAAAACGATATCTTATTTTAGGAAATTACTTGATTCTTAAACATCCTATTCAGCATTGTGTATATTTCATCTAATCCCAGTGATTACAGAAAACTATGATGTAACTTTTACACACAGTTTTGTCAATGATTGTATATGTGGCACACAAATAAACAGTCAAACTGATGAAGACAGACCTATTGTAGAGGAATTGGCCAGCAGTGGTGGCTAGAGGTCTGTGGGAGCAGTAGACAAATTGGAAGACGTTCTTGTGGTCATCAGGACTCAGAACATCCTCACAGGATCTGGCACAAATGAACAATTTCAGCAATTACATGAGCAACAGTTCAGAACCACTAAACAGCTTCACAGATGAGATGTCAAAGTCCGGATGATCACACTGTATGAGCGTTAGTCAGCATGAGGAGCAAGGGGGAGACACTTACTGAGAGATGACCATGAGCAATCTCACGGCCTGGATGGCTACTTCATGGTCTTTATCCAGTGTCAAGGAGATCATCCTCTCCTTCAAAACAAACAGCACTCAATCGCTCATGTAAACAACGATTTAACTACCCGCTATGAGAGTAATCTTATCTGGAAAGCCTATGAAAGGACTTGAGATAGAGACCCACAATGTACTTAAATAGCTCTTTAAATCATGGCTGTGCTAATGCGCTTGCTGCCGTTAGTGAGGGGAGGTGAGGGTGGGGTCCTGTGGGAAGCTATCAGGCCTGTGAGCCCAAGGCAAAACCTGAGGGGCTTTCCATGCTGTCAATCAGCAATCATGCCCTCCTGCTGTCCCACCGCAGCTTTACTGGACCTGAACCGAAATACTGCTAAAAAAGCTTACAGAAAATGTCTGTTTTAAAAGTTTAGCCACAACAGCAGGCCGCAAAAGTTTGAAGACAAACTTACGGTGACAAAACAACTCTCATAAAAAGTTACTCTCAGACACAGTTTCTCTCTGTGTCCTGAATGGCTATGTGAAAATTCTGTATCTGTTTGATTGTGACTGTAACGCATTTGGTGTGGAGTTCAATTTGTTGGAAATTTGGATTATGTCTAGTTAGAATACAAATGTGTTTAGGTGTCATCATTAAGACATTTATAGTATTTAAAGCCAAAAATGAATATTTACTTACGATTTACATAGTCTAAAGTGTCTCCAAGTCTTTATGAGTTTCTTTTTTATGCTGAACACAAAAGATCTTTTGAAGAAACCATTGACATCCATAGTAGAAAAAGCAAATACTATGGAAGTCAATTGTCACCAGTTTCCAGCTTTCTTCATTATATCTCCTTTTGTGTTAAAGGAGATATACATTTAAACAGGTTTGTGACATCGGGGTGGGGTCAAGACCTAACTAAAAGGTTGAAAATCCCATGCACTAGACAATACACTGTAGGCCAGCGTTTTTCAACCACGTTCCTGGAGGACCACCAGCTCTGCACATTTTCTCCTTAACCAAACATACTTAATTCAGATCATCAGCTTATTGAGGAGAGACTGAAAAACTTGTAATGGGTGTAACAGACAAAGGACACAACCAAAACATGCAGTGCTGGTGGTCCTCCAGGAATGTGGTTGAGAAACACTGCTGTAGGCTACATAATATATAGTGTGCAACTAGTAAGACAATGCAGGAGGAGTTTTTACCTTAAACCGTACTGTGAAAAGGTCCATTTTGGAGCTACATTGATCCTGATAAAGTCCCTGTAGACCCAGAACACACTTTAGACGAACATCAGGTTGCTGTAGAAAAACAAAACATAGCCAAAAGTCAACTCAATTCATCAACATCTGTCATGGTAAACCATCAAAACAACAATCATAAAAAATCAATTGCTCTTTAAACACAAGGCTGCTGGCTCACCCACCTTGTCATGCATCATCCATCCCACATACTTCAGGTAGCTGTCGTTCAGAAACACTGAACTATACAACTTCATCCACACCGTCAGTTCCTCCATACAGATGGATCTGATTTCAGGAATCACGTCTCTGAAATTGACCACAATATGATGATGGTACACTTGTGATTCTTTTCCAATAAAGTGTTTAAAATAAACAGAATTTAAACAGAAAATAAACACCTGTATCTCTTCAGAAAGACTCCTTTGAAAATGGCATCCATCATGTTCTCAATTTCAAGTTTTCTGTCCTGTAACTGAGGAATGAAAGATGATCATTACAGTAGTTTATTCACATGATCTGTAGAACTGTACATCACCTCTGCCATTTAAAGTTTTAGATTTCCTAATGGTAGTTCAAAGGGATAGTAATGAAACTTTAGTCACCCTCAAGTGGTTCCAAACCTTTAAGCTTTTCTTTATTTTGTTAAATACAAAAGACATTTTGAGGAATCTTAGAAACCGGTAACCAATGACTTCCATAGAAGAAAAAGCAAATACTATGGACGTCAATGGTTCGGTTTCCAACATTTTTCAAAATATCTTTTTTTCTTGTTTTTTTCAACAAAAGAAAGAAATTTAAACGGGTTTGTGACAAGTGAAGGGTGAGTAAATGATGGCAGAACATGGCTGCACTATCCCTTGAACTAGATTATGGCTTGTTTAGGGTAAGCAGCATGTAATTATGAATCATTTGCTTTAGTAAGTACATGTAACATGATAATGACAGTAAGATTTAGTAAAGTTTTTAAAATCTCTATTTTTATGAATAATAAATAAATGGTGCAACTATTGAACTACATTTGGTATGACATTTTTTGCAACACCCAGCAATGGATGATGATTTTACTATGAAATATTTATTACAGACCATTAATACTGTATTTCATACAGTAACCATTTAAATTCAAATTAAATATATCATCTAGCAAACAACAAATAAGATGTCTTTTTGAAGCTGCTTCTTGCACAGAAATATCACAATGTGTTCCTCATATTTGGGCTTAATGTGGGGATCATTCCACCTTATATCACTTCATAAAAGTCTGGTAATTAAAAAAAGGCAAAAAAATATCTGGCATCTTAAAACTTATTATACGAGTATGAGTGAGTGGCGAAAGCTATTTTTTTAGTTGACATTTGATGTTTGTTTGTGCATTTTGTGCATGTGCATGTTATGTGCCAAACAAATGAGTGTCTGGAGAAATATTTACTCACAAAAAAAAAATTATAAAAATTTAATTCACACCTGGGACCTGGCAAGCATCGGTTTTGGGCTCTACTCCAAAAACATTGTCTAGAAACACTGAACACTGTAATCAGACATGCCATCACAGTCTAACCTCACTGATCTTTCTCTGAATCCTGTCCAGCCTAGGAGAAGCTCGTTTGCCTGCCATCTTGGCCAGCTCGACCTCATACAACCGCTGACTGTTATCAATGCTGACACTAAGGTTTAGAGCCACATTCACCAAAGCGCTGAGAAGCTTCACTGCTGCAGAAACATAAATAACAGTGGCAAAACATCAGCCTTCAGGATTTGTCTGTGGAGAGAAGTTATGTTTAGGGGAAGTTACCTGCAAGCGTACAGGTGTGCCTGAAAGCCCGAACTCTGGAATCGGAGAGCTCAGTCAGCAGTGAAATGAGTGTGTTCAAGAGGTAGCCATCGAAGATTACACAGCTCTGACACTGGGCCACTAGCACCGATACGAACTCACAGAAGTGTGAACGAAATCTCTTCCAGTACAGGCCAGACATGATAAGGGGATACTCGCCACTGTCCTGAGAATGGAAGCAGAAGATTAAGATATTGAAACTTTATAATACAGTGCAGTTCAAATGTTTGTTTTGTTTTTTTAAACAAATACTTTTCATTAAACTGATCAAAAGTGAGAGAAAGAATTTAAAATGTTACAAAGATTTCAATTTCAATTTCAAAATAAATAATGTTCTATTAAACTTTCTATTCATTAAAGAATAATATGGTTGCAACAAAATAAATATTAATAAGCTCATTGTTTAAAAAAATTTTGAAAAGTGCCTTGAGCATCTATTCATCATATCAAAATGCATTCTGATGGACTTCTTCTACACTGAAGACAGGAGAAATGACTGCTGAAAATGTACCACTACCATCACAGATATTAATCACATTAGAAAATATATATAAAACTGTTATTTAAATTGTAATATAAATTCACAAAGGGCGTCACGGTGGCGCAGTGGGTAGCACGATCGCCTCACAGCAAGAAGGTCGCTGGTTCAAGCCTTGGGTTTCCTCCGGGTGCTCCGGTTTCCCCCACAAGTCCAAAGACATGCGCTATAGGTGAATTGGGTAAGCTAAATGGGCCGTAGTGTATATGTGTTAATGAGAAGGAAGGGCATTCACTGAGTAAAACATATGCTGAATAAGTTGTCAGTTCATTCCGCTGTGGCAACCCCAAATTAATAAAGGGACTAAGCAGAAAAAAAATTAATTACAAAAAATTTACAAAATGTAAAGAGCAATTATGATAGGGCTGCACAGTATTAAAAATATATATATTGAAAAAGTTTTTTTCTGTGATATATTTTGCAACAATTTTACCATGGCCACATTTCAGTGTTGGTATAGAAACTATATGTTGAGCAGTCCTAATTTAAACAGCATCAAGGTAAACATCAAAACCTTTTTTTTTTTTTATTTAAAGTCCCACATTTTTAAAAGGCTTGTGTGTGGTATTATAATACATTTCAAACACCATACCAGATTTAAAATTATTCATTCTGTAAAATCCAACAATAAAAAGAGCAATCCATTTCACTTCATGATTATAATCTGTAAAATCAAGTGAAGTGACGTGGACCGTACCATATCAAGAGGCCACGTGACAGTTAAAATCCACGGAAAAGCAAGGAACTTCTTGTATTGAAAACCTGCATCCTGTGATATAAAAACGCAGAGATTTAGTAAGAAAAAATAACATAGGAAAGCATTCAGCAATAAGCATGTTTGGTGTCTGACCTCATCCAGATCCTCCACCATTTTACTCATGACGTCAGTTCCCTGTTTGCTCTGAAACATCTCTGCTGTGACCATCCCTACAAAAGCACAAACACCAATCACATCCTGAACTACAACATCTGAACGCACAAAACAAAAACAAACCACAAAAAATGAAACAAGACTATCCAAACTGTCCATTTAAGCTTTCAATATTGTTATGAAATTATATCTTTTTACAAAAGAGAGTATCGAAATTGCGAAACTTGCCTTTGCACCCTGAACACTGGATAAAGAAGCTGATGAGATCAAGCAGTGCTGTATCTCTGTCTACAGTATATGCATCAATCCAGTCGTCCACCACAGCCTTTCACAAAACAAACATATAATATAGATTTGTTTAAAGGGGACCTATTATGCAAAAATAACTTTTATAAGGGGTTTGTGTGGCAGAAGTTTGTGATTATGACCAGCTTCTAATAGTAAAAATGTATTACTTTAATTTTTTATAATCACACTTCAGAAACTACAGAAACACTTTGATTGAAATTCTCCCATTGTATGTCATCAGAGGGGGAAAGCCCTGCCCATTAGAGACAATCTCTCCCTAATTAGCATATAATGTTAGTCTTGTTTTTGAATCTGTCACTATGCTGATACATAGGCATTTTGA
>CAIGQW010053321.1:8714779-8741639 GCA_903798125.1 Danio choprae
CCCAAACTAGGAAAAAAAATATTACTGTGGAATTCAATGGGTTCCATCAACCAACATTTCTCAAAATATCTTACTTTGTGTACAACAGTAAAAAAGAAAGTCATTTTGGGGTGAAGTATCCTTTTAAATCTTATATGCTAAATTATGAGGAGAAATCTCCGGATAAAAGATCTACTGGCAGAAATTAAATGTGAAAGAGGTTAATGACAAGACTGCTCATTTTATGGTGAAAAGATGCAAAAGTTTTGTAAAATATATTTATGTATTATTTTATATTATAGAAAAAAAACATTAAATTAGGAACAAAACACTTCAGCTTTGCTATAAGGTTCACAAATAATCTAGCTTTGTTCAGACCTATTTTCGTTGGTGAAACAAAAGAAAAAGACAATATTGTGTCTAAAATTTAACTCACTCAATATTAAGTTCTTGTTTGTTAATCTGCCAAAATCTAAATTTGCTAAATATATGACATATTCAGGAAAATGGCACTCAAGCTTGTGTGATCTTACTTAAAAAGATTTCTCAGTCAAAAATGAAAATTTACTCAATATTTTGTCACCCTCAAGTGGTTCCAAAACTTTGAGTTTCTTTATTCTGTTGAACACAAATTATGACCGTTTGAAGAAAGATGAAAACCTGTAACCATTGACATCTATGGTAGGAAAAACAAATACTATGGAGGTCAACGGTTACAGGTTTCCAGCTTTTTCAAAATATCTTCTTATGTGTTCAGCAGAAGAAAGAAACTTAAACAGGTTTGGAACAAGTGAAGGGAGAGTAAATGATGACAATTTTCAGTTTTGGGTGACCCTTCCCTTTAATTGATCTCTTTTACAAAACAAAAACCCAAACAGAGACTTTTAGTCCTTTTATTACTTATAGAGTCACTCTAATGGGATTCATCACATAGTTATTGCTTTTGGACTCTACACATGTGTTCTGTTTATTTTTTACTCTGTAATTTTGACTCACATAATGTAAAGGAAATTTAGATATTATCAAAAACAATAAATGTCACTCTCTTACCTGAGGTTGAGTAAATGAAAGGAATTTGCATTATCATGTGGACTATCCGTATTATAATATGATTTGCTCAACCCACCTTGAGTCCAGGAGCTGGATAGAAGCCTTCGACTATCTTAGTGTTGTCAAACAGACTGTAGGCCCCGTCCCGGATGGCCACCACTCCTCTGCTTCGGCAGTAGATGTCAATGCAGTACATGTTGCGGAAGGCCAGGCGGATGTGGGTGGGCGACTGGGGCAGGATGGAGAAGCACTGGTACGCCGTATTGGTCCTTTGGGTGAGACCTAACATAGGCACTGTGGGAAGCTTGTTGATGGCATTTAGAGGAGCCTGAGTATCTGAGAGGACCTGAGAAGAGAGAAACATGTGAGAAAATAACCAGCATATCATTTATAAATAGAGACGTATCCTCCAAATCCATTCCAAACTGATCTGTTAATAGTTTAATATATTTAAAGCATAATGACATTATGTTGCTAGATATAAATGTAATTAATAAAATGACTAATTTTGTCAATGACTATTTTAGTGACAAAGCTGTAAGTACCTGTAAAAGTTGTACAACATTGGGGGTCTTGTTGAACATCTCCTGAAGTTGGTGAAGAATTATGTTGTGACAGTTGCTACAGCCTGAATTGGGCCCTACAGTCCCCAGGGCCAGATGGTAGCGGTGCGTTACTGAGTTCCATTGTATCGTTACCTGAAAGTAAAGGATATAAAACTTGTAAAAGTAAAAAAGCTAAATTTAAACTAAATCCCTAAATTAGGGTATTAAAGGGATAGTTCACCCTGAAATCGTGGCCCTAGTATATACGAAAATTCAAATAAAGGTTCAATGCCTAGCGGCTACAGGCACTTTTAATGTTTAAAAAATAATAATAATTTAGGACTATTTGCTGAGGATGTAGATAAAAAGGTAATGTTGTAAACAATGTTCAGGTTATTGCTCAGATTGATTGTTGTGTCTCAATGTATTGTTTAGAGTCACAGGTATTAATTTTGTTTGTACTGCATATGTTTTTTAGACCCTCAAAGTATCATTAGCTGTTGATTTGTATTCTATGAATCCTCAAGAATCACAACTTAGACAAAAATGCTCTTAAATGTTCGAGTGAAGAAAAAAAAAACGTTTAAGTAGACCTAAGGATAAGTAAATTAACATCAAATTTTTAATTTCTGGATGAACTACCCTTTAAAGGACCTTAAGCATCAACATTATAACAATGTTTTAAATTATTTTTACCGAGCTGCCTTTAGTGTTGCCATAACACAGAACCAGTTTCCGATAATTATACAACCGTATCTCCGAGAAAAGGCTCAGATAGGAGGGCATTTCTAGAAAACATGAACAAATTGATTATTAATTACAAGCAAATCTAAAACATTTTTTCAGGATTTCTGATAAACAATGAATATAATTTAATAGCAATAGAAACTTTACGTAACATTACTGTCACTTTACATCAACCCCAAACTCTAAAGTACTAGTGTACAGTGCCTATAGAAAACCATCACATCCCTTTGAAATAAAGACTTTATTTGACATACAGTCTGAAATCAAATCACATTTCAAATAACTTTTCCAGCCATTGAAATGTTTTTGTAGCCTTCTCCTAACCTGTGCCTTCCTACAACTTTATCCCAAAGGTCTTTTGAAAGCAGGGCGTAATGCGAGTAAAGGTATAGATTTTCACAGGGTATGATGATTTTCTATAGGCTCTGTATGTAAATTCCTCATTAACAATCTACAATTACCATTTCGATAAAGTAGCAGTAAATAACTATATCAATACTATTATGGAGGAGATGCAATTTATTTATTCAAGACAGTATAACCAAGGTACATACCAGGTAAAGAGCGCGAGAACTCCAGCACACATTCATAAAGCTTACTAATGCTGTTCCAGTCATTCAAAAACATCTCCACCACTTTCCTGCCACCCACTGGCTCCGACAGAGGATTCTCATATGTCAGGTAGACATGCCGCGTTGATGCTGAATTGAATTAGACAAAAAAAAGATAGAAATCTATCCCTTTCACATAATTATGCAGTTCTGAAAGGCATTAGTAGGGAAGTACCTTGCTCTTTGATTGATGTGCTGTTGAGTGGGCAACTGGAGAAAATCAATTCTGCCACCCATGTGCGATTATTGCGTCCCTGTAGTCTGAAAGTGCAGTCCAGCAGAGAGCGCTCTAGAGCTTTTCTGGTTTCTTCACCCACTGCCATACAAGGTGGAACTCTGAGAGAGAGAGAGAGAGAGAGAGAAGGAAAGCAATTATTTGTCTTATCAAAGCTGCTTTTACTTGATCAGAAATACGGCAACATTTTGATTGTGTTTTATAAATGAAATGTATTGATTGCCTCAAAAATCATTCTATTACGTTGATTTGATGCACAAAACCCCCCTGATATTATCAATTTGTATATAATCGCCTTTGAAAATGGTTATGCTCCTTAATACTTCAGTGTATATTGTAATGCTGTTTATAAAAAATAGATCATATTACAAATAGTGTAAAGTTAGAAATCCTTTACTGCCACTTTTGATCAGTTTTATGTGTGCTTGCTAAACAACAGCATTTCTTTCTTTAAAATCCACATTTTTCAGTATGCTGATGTACTTTCAACTGAAATGGAATATTGAGTAAGGGGCGGGGCTTTCTTTTGCACATCATTCCCTCATATGAGAGGGTATTAATATGCAGTTGCTATGAAAGCCCTCAGGTTGATGTCAACAGAAGGACCAGTGGATTAACTTGCACAAATGAACTATTCACCCAAGTATAACAATGTGAGCTATCAAAATAAACATTGTACATTTTGATTTCACGTAGACTTTAAAAAACAAATTGTCACACTTTATTTTAAGGTTCAATTATCACTATTAACAAAGTATTAACTATGACTTTTAGCTTAAACTCATAATTTGCAGCTTATTAATAGTTATTACGGTAGTAGTTGGTTTTAGGTAAAAGATCATGCAGAATATGTACTTTATAAGTACGAATGAACTGCTAATATCTTAGTAATAGATAGTTATTAGCCACTAGTTAAAAGTGAGAATCGGTAATTAAACTAAAGTGTTACCAAAATAAATAAATAAAACCGTACAAAACAGAAGAGTCTATGAAACAGCACTAATAAAAAAAC
The DNA here is from genome assembly GCA_903798125.1 of Danio choprae. Classification (NCBI taxonomy): domain Eukaryota; kingdom Metazoa; phylum Chordata; class Actinopteri; order Cypriniformes; family Danionidae; genus Danio; species Danio choprae. Next base: position 8,718,959 of record CAIGQW010053321.1, read on the forward strand.
TATATGCATCTATCAATTTAAGACATGCTGAACTGGCGCCAAAAAACAGATCTTACTTTAGAATACGTATGGCATGACTACAGCCGTCTCCTTCGACCTGCACTCCCTGATGAGGAATCTCCATATTGGACAACTACAGTCAGAGGGAGAAAAACAGACACAAAATGTGATATTTGCAAGAGATAGCGCTTCAGAAAGTGCACCACCATCCAATAGATAAGCAGTACCTCGGAGCGCAGTCCGATGAGGGGCATGTTGGTGTCACACATGGCCACCAGGTGAGCAAGCTCCTTATTAAAGGCACACATCTCTCCTGACCTCTTGGGTTTCTTTGGTTCAGTGGCACTTTGCTCTCCTGACAACTGTAGAGAGCCAAAAAAAACTGTTAATTACATTAACATCACAAGGACACATCACAACATTTTTCTTCTGTATTAAGACATAAACCCTGGTGAAACAGATGCATAAAATGGAAAATATTATATGTTAAGTTAAGCAATACAGTATTAATATTTATTAACTTGTTGATATACAAGGGTTCTAACAATAGCTTTGCATTTGGTTTAAAAGTCAAAACCAGACTACAGTGCTGCACATGAATTTAACTCTCCTGAATTCTCTGAATTGTGAATACTGCTAAATATTGCCTTACTGTATCACAATATACCACATCACCATATGTCAGATTCTTGCCAATACATAGTCCAACTGGTTGGAGGAAAATCAATCACAAGATATTGATCACAATAACCCGCTTCACATCTTTAATTACTATTTAAAGGTGTTCAATTCAACATAACATAAAAATGAAATATTGCAATATTTAATATAAACAATTTACAGTTGAAGTCAAAATGATTAGCCCTAATATTTAAAAACATATATTTCCCAAGTGCTCTTTAACAGAATTTAGAAACACAATTTTAACATAATAATAGTTTTAATTACCAATTTATTTTATATAATTTCATTGTCATGACAATACATTATATTTTCTAGTTGTTTCACAAGATACTAGTATTCAGCTTAAAGTGCTTAACTAGGTTAGTAAGTTAGCTAAAGTTAATTAGCCGAATTGTTCTATAGCCATTCCAAAAAAAATATTCCTAAAGGGCTAATAATATTGACATTAAAAATGTTTTTTAAATATATATCAAAACGGATTTATTCCAGCCATACTAAAAGAAATAAGGCTCTCTCCAAAACAAAAAATAGGCAAAAGAACAGTAAATACTGAAAATGTCCTTGCTCTAATAAACATCACTTGGGAAATACTTATAATAGGTATAACATTTTGAATAAAAGAATAAAAATGTCACAGCAGAGCTTGTAATGTTCCTAACTGTACATGTGCATATCTTACCAACATCTCATTGAAACTGCAAATAGGAGGACTAAATCATCAATGACAGTTTGTAGTGTTACATGCCATTGAGGCTGGGGATAAAAAAACAATACTGCAGACAAATGCAAAAATAGTGCAAATATTAGCTTTTTTGTGTTTTCCTTTGCTGGTGTTCCATATGGGATGCATTTGCCCAATCAGCAGCATACATTTCTATCCCGATAGCTCTTACGGTGCTGGATTAGACCCTACTCGGAAGATGCAGCTGATTTAGTTCCCTCAAAATGATATTAAAAGCACAACATTTGGTTCCCAGTTCCTGCAGTATGAAAAAGTCAAAAAGCAAATCTTTTTTTTTTCTTTTTTTTTTTTACAAGTTCCTTTCTGACAAAAGCCCCTAATGACCCAATACATTTTCAAATAGACAAAATGATGTTCAATTTCCATTTCATGCTGGCTTCGATAAATATTATTAGGTAGCGTAGAAAATTATCATGTTTACATTAATGTTCAGAATATTCTCTAGCCTATCCCACCTTCCTCTTGGCCCCAGGGCGAGCCATTCGACAAGATGAAATGTCCTGCACAAGCTCCTCCAAGTTGGGCTTAAAATGCCTTAACAGCAGAGCAGACGGAAGTCCGTCCTCGCTCTCCATCTGACTCACAGAAAGGAAGTAGTACTTATACTGAAGCTCGGTCAGATTGCTGGGCACGTCAAACATCTCCACCACCTTGCAAAAGACAAATGTTATATGTTTGGAATTCAAACAAACAAAAATCTGTGATATGTATAAATAAAATATTGGAGTATTTACAATATAGTATTGTGGGAGGCGGGTGAGTTTGATGAAGAGGCGATGTTTTGACAGGTTGCCTACAGGATGTGTGGTTAGGTTTGATAGATGGAGAGTGTCTGTGCACAGTGTGGGAAGATGTTTCACAGACTGCCGACATCTCTGTTCGCCCAACCAGAATCTGACCAAAACACAATCCATTAACATTAGATACTGTCACAACATTATAGACACCACTAGCGGTCAAAAGTTTGGATTGTTTTTTGGTTTAACGTAAGTTTGTTGTCCTTACCAAGTCAGCATTTATTTGATTAAATATATATGAAAAAAAAAACTGTAATATTTTGAAATATATTTTTTTACTTAAAATAACTATGTTTGATTTTTTAAATGTTTTATAATCTAAATTTATTCCTGTGACTGAAAGCTGAGTCTTAAGTGTCACATGATGCTTCAGAAATCCTTATAATACATTCACACTTCTATTATGGTATTCTCTATTCTATTATAACTTGTAACTGAAACATTAACAATGATATAAATATATCTGATATAATTATCATTGTTTGAAACCTTTTTTCCCCTCCATAGTTTTGCGGAAACTGATATACAATACCCTTTTAGGATTCTTTAATGAACTTAAAGGATTTATTTAAAATACATATTTTACATAATAAATGTCTTTACTTCCACTATTGAACAAGTCAATGTCTCCTTCATGAAAAGAAGTCAATTAATTTTGATAATATTTTTGAATGCATTTTATATTTAACTGAATTTAATAACAGCATCAACAAAAATAAAGCAGCCCAACAGTTTCCTTAGCAGTAAATCATCATGTTAGAATGATTTCCGAAAATAAAGACATGAGGTAAAATTGTGAAAATGTTGAAATCTAACATATAATACTATATATAAATGTTTTTTTATAGTTTAAATTTGAACTTACTGACAAACTATTTATAATATGCATATATCAAATATCATTTTAAGTGTGAACTCAAAAAGTAGGGTGACAGTTAAGGGGTTAAATCACAGGAATAAATTACATTTTAACCCCATTTAATAAAAATGTATTAAATAAATTCCAATAATATTTTACAATTTTACTGCATTTTTTTTAATCAAATAAATGCAATCTTGGTGAACAGAATAGGTTTCTTTGAAATACTTTTTTTTTTTTTTTTTACTTCCTGATCCCAAACTTTTTAATCAGTAGTGTTGCTGGACTGCTTACTTTAGCTGTAGTAACCATGTGACGATGCGCTTCATGTCATCGTTGATACTCTTCTCAATATCGTCCAGCATGGACTGATCTAGAAAGAAAAAGTAAAAGTAAAGAGAGGTCAAAACAAAATTCAAGATGTTGTTTTCTGATGATTTGATGTGGGTCTAATGTAATGCAAATGGGACTAACCGACTCCGTAGAGCATTGGCTGAAACATTCCCGAATGTAGATCGACAAATATATGGAGGCACTCGGACCGACCACAAGGCTCCAGTATTGGTATGACCAGCGTGGGCAGTGCAGTCTCTATAAAGGCTGAAAAACAAACAGACAAAATGAATGTTCATGAATACATAAGAAGCTGTAACGGGACTCATTTGTAACAAAGATTTGTATTATGCACCTTTATGTACATCTTTTATTTAATTATTTAATCAGTGTTTCAACAAACCAGCTTGTAAAAATACAGGACATAAATTACATTTGGCAAGTAATACTATTAGTAATTTTATAAGCAATGACTGGCAGGTTAAAATTCCTTTGAAATGTTTTGATTCAACAAAGATTTAAAACCAACTTTGTGTGTTAGACATTTCTATGTAATTTGAAACATTTACAATAATATTATCGTATTTATATTATGAGTATAAAAATAGATTTTAATATTTAGATTTGCTTGCCTAAATAAAGCAAGTTTCTGGAAGCAAATAGCTTAATTTCTTTTCTTTTTTTGGGATAATTGCTGAAAATCTGACTAATTTAGTGAGCAAAAGAAGCAAAACAAAAACATTTCTGTGGTGCAAAATACTCACAGTTATCGCTAGAGTTGCTACTTTTCAGAATGGCTTTAAGTTCTTGCAGTTTCTGATGCGAGCGAGCATGTACACTATCAATCAAAAGCTTTTCCACTGAGAGATGGTCGATCTGAAAGAAAAGGCAAAACAAACAAACTTTTATCTTCGTTGATGTTACCATACCAAACATCAACATTCAAAAGTCTTGGGTTGCTGCTAAGACATAATTCCTATAAAATGAATTCCTATTTAAAAAAAATGAATTCCTATAATCATATAAAATAAAATCAGTAAAATCAGCTATTACTTCATCAATGTTTATTTTAATATTTATACATTTTTTACAATAAATGTAATTTACATCAAATCAGCATTTATATAACATAATCAAACAGAAAATGCATTATGTATTCATGTTTATTGTATGCATTACAATTGTATTTACATTTTTTATATAATTAACTGACATTTACTTATTATATTAGCTAACCTGTTATAAAGTAACTTCAGGATTGTTACTCATCCTTGGTGACAAACATATCTTGTAGCAATGTCAGTGTCTTCAATGTCTTTTAAAAAATCTATCCTTGCTATGTATATATACACATGTATATATCTTTTTATTTTATTGATCTCAAACTTCTTAAAAAGCAACATCATTATCAAAAAAATTAATGAATGAATGAATGTATAACAAATTAATTTAACCAGTAATACTCACCTTCATGGCTCTTTCCATTAATTTGGAATCACAGGCAGGCAGTGGAGGCTCGTGGGAAATCTGTAATGGCTTGGAACCATCGCTTTCGTCGATTTTTATGGTGACCTTGTGTACAGATGCCGTACCAGTCTTTCTACCCAGCACCTGTTGACTGAAGAAAAAATAAAATAAAATCATATGATGCAAAACCAAACAAAAATGAGCAAACTGCTGAATTTTTTAAACCTACTTCCAGACAGACAATGTGAGGCACTTTGCAGGGACATAGCGCTCAACCTGCACCAGATCCCCCCACCGCTCTCTGATCAACATCAGAGTCTGAGAGTGCAGGACCTCCAGCTGGAGCGACAGGCAAAACGAATCTGACACCATTCATCAAGGAAATTCATCACACTTTGATTTATTAAACACCCTTTTCACAACATCTGGAAAACTAAACTTCCCTTTCATAGTTTGGATGACTTTCATAGTTTTGATTAGTCTTTTATTTTTTAGAATCAACTTTTTGATTAGCTAAAAGGTTTTCCCAAGCAGACCACTACTGCACTTCAAAATATCTGGACTGGTAAAGTAAAAGATATTAATTTAGGAACATAATAATAATAGCAATAATAATGATAATAATAAATGTTATTCTAAAATAGTGTTCATCTGAAAGGATACGGAGGCAGGTGTACATGTCCTGAAGCGGCTTGTCATCTCCAAACAGGCGGGACTGGACCAGCTCATGGATATAATTCACCTGCATGCTGTGGACCAATGCACGTCCATCTAAAAAAAATTTTATATATATGGTTAAGATCATTTTAAAACAATTTGTGATAACTATTTATAAATAAGCATTTTGTTTTTACATAAATTATACACACATTTATAGTTGTTGCTTTTTTTCAAGTAATGCTTTTACTCAGCAAAGATGCATTAAGCGATTGATTAAATTTCACTACATAACATTTTTTAGATTGCTACAAATGTTTCCAAATTTAATCAAAACATCTACAAAGAAAATGAACAAGGTTTCAACAACAACAACTTTAGCAGTACAGCTAACTGAAACAAATAACAAATGTTACTGGCACACCAAATCTGCATATTGAAATTAGTTCTAAAGAATCCTGTGAAGAAATGGCTGCTGAAAATTCCTACATATATCCTGATAAAATAATATTATAGGCATACACAGAAATGCAAATAAATAAAACATATTTTTAAAGATATATGGGATGTCCCAAACCAATTTTAAAGCATTTGTACTTCTTTGTGCTGTCTCTGAATTAAGATGCAGATTATTAAGTTCTTTATTGCTGTGGAACATTTAGCTTTGAATGATTAAAAAAAAAAAACTCACACAGAAAACAATTACTCAAAATTTACATAACATGTTACAATATTACAGTTTTTATTGTACTTTTGATTAAATAAAAGCAGCCTTGTAAGTAGAGGAGACTTTTTTCAAATGATAAAAATATAAATTTACCCAAATCTTTAGTGTGTATCTTTGTACAATATATAAACAGGGTTTTTTTCATGATGTGTCACTTCTAATTACACACCGAGAACATCTTACCTCCAGTTTCCTTGTCCTCAACCAGAATCTCTAGTTTAAGAAGTCTCCAGGGAATATCAGGATCATCCCCCATCACTGTCAGCGTGGCTTCAAATTCACCCTCAACTCGAAACTTTACTCGTCCATTGGCTTGACAGAAAAAAAGAAAGATCATTTAAAAGAAAACCAAAATAATCTAAAAGCATAGCCTTCAAATAATGTAAATATAAAACACACTACAGGCCAGAAGAAAAGTTTGCCAGTAGATGTGGGACACTAATAACTTACCCACGGTTAAGTTAGCCAGCTGCGGAGGTAAGTCAGTGGTAACAAGTCTGTGTCGTAGGATTTGATTCAGCTGATTTAAAGTGGTCTGCTTCTCTGCTTTGGTTATTGGGTCGGGAGGAATAATTTTATCCTACAAAAATTAAAATTAAATAATAAAGCAGTTGTCATTTATTTCACAATTGCATCTTCTGAACATAAATACACTATGTTTGAATACTCACTCGGATGCATGTGGGCAGACGTGGATAAGACCCTGTGGTTAGTACATCGATGGCAAAAGGGATGGCAAAACTAGGCAAACGTGCATGTACCAAAGCATCCCTGGCCAGTGATGCCAGCCGGTCAGCCGTGTCAACAAATAAATATGCTTGTTGATCCAGAAATGAGGAGATCATCTGCAAACAGAGCTAACAATGAGTATCTCAATAAAAGAAACTGAATCAGGCTGAGGTTGGGAGATAAATCACGTACCGCACATTTCTCCACCTTCCCTGCATTACTTGCCCATTTGACAAGAGCAAGCAGACGCACGAAGAGCTGACGTGTCCGACTGGCAAACTGAACAATTTCAATTTTCCTGTAAGAGATGGGTTCAATCAGTTATGTTCGTATACAAGTACAATTTAACCCTGTGGTTAGAGTTTCTTGAATGATGACCAAAATTTTATGTATACCACAAGATCAGCACTTCCAATAGCAGGGCTAGTACATAGTATCACTTAATGTAGTATAACTTAAAACCATTATAATATAATATGTGTTTATTAACATATTTTAATCTCATTTTTATTTAGAAACTTTTTTCAATAGATTTTTTAAAATACATATATACCCATACATACATTAATTCATAAATACATAATTGTTAATTATCTTTTCTTATAATTAACTTTTCAGTTTTTTTTATGAATCCAAAGCACTCCCATGTGGACCCCTGCATTTGAAAAACATTGACGTAACCAATTTTACAATAAGGTTTTAAAACATCTAAGCGTAAACTCTATGTCAGTTTCTTACCTTTCCATGTCTGTTTTACGAGGCAGTCTGTGAAAATAATAAAGATGTGGTTACATAATATCAAATGACAGCACAAAACATTTCACATTTAAAACAACTTGCTATTATGTGGCAAAGACGACCCTTTGGCCACATAATAAGAAACTGAGAACCCATTACGGGGAAATAATACACTTTAAGATAACTTTTTCATAGAATGTTACAAAATAAATAACACTGAAGTTTCTCACCATATCCCACAGTAATTGGGGAAAGCTTTCGAATGTACTAGATTCAGTTTAATTCAATTCAATTCATTAGATGTTAAAACAAGTTATAAACTATGGTTAATTTGCCACATTCATGAAAATAGTAAGTCATGTAAAGTGTAACTTGCAACGTAACATAAGTTACATATTATTTATTACCAACTTTAAAGTCAAGATTTGTGTCTAAGCTGAGATGACAAGTAAATATGGTCATAAACTGAACAAAACAATTGTCAACTGGAACATACGGGCCAATACTAAACGAAATGAAACTTCAGTTATCCATGCCTGACCAATGACCATTCAAAACAACAAGAAGTCCAGGTCAGGTCTATCGTGCACTCACAGTTCAGCCAGCAGTGTGATCTCATGGTAGGTTCGCTGGAGCAGAAACTCGATCAGGAGGCTCAGCCGGACTCCTTGGGTTGCCGGTGCTCCTGGAGGAGGCTGCGGGGTTGAGGTCGGACCCCCGGCGGGCACCAGCTGCCCGTCCGAACCGATCTGAACTGGAGCCATTTTAAAATACAGCGGGAGCGATGTGCGGTTACTGCTCCGACTCTTTCCACTCGCGTTTACCGCAAATCAGTAAGCGAATATTATCAGCCGTAACGTTACGTCCTAATGTTTATAGGCAGCGGGAGCAATTTCATCCCATGGAGAAACGATGAATGAGTCTCTTAACGTGCAAGATGTGGAGAACTGGAGCCCCGCCATCACCGACTAGAGCTGAAGCAGGAAACAAAACTGTTCTTTCCCTAAATGGCGCTGGAAAATTATTTAAAATAAAAGTCTGTAAGGCAAAAGCGTGATTTTAAAATAGTTGGCTTTGTTTTTATATCTGGTAATGTCTTTCACGGTACATAGAAATACAAGACTTGAACATTTTTTAAAGAATAAGTTGCGTCTGTCTGAGAAGTGTAAAAAATCTGCGACATTAACTGCATAATAAAAGGAGAATCTGGAGGACTTTTACTTTGCCAAAAAGACGGACGAACAAAATATCCGGTTTGGAATGTATCAGTACATTTCATGTTAATTCAAATGACCAAATAAAATAAAAGTAGCTGAAATTACGCATGTTTTACATATAAAAATCACATCTTTTGTGTTTTTTTATTTACTTTTCATTCTGAATAAGAGTTTTGAGAAAGACATTTCCCTTTCAAAGACAGGGGTGATTTAATATATAGATGGACTACTTTGACAAAATATTCATTTTATAAAGCAGAACCACATTTATTAAATAGTTTCAGGTGTTTTGTTTGGGTTATTTACATGCTTTTTCACAGCAATATACGTTTTAATCAAAAATGTTTGGCTATATCCTAAAAGTAAATTATAAATAGAATTATTATATTATATTATATTATATTATATTATATTATATTATATTATATTATATTATATTATATTATATTACGGTCAGCTTCTTTGACAACACATTCAGCTTTTAAGGTAGTTTACAACCGATTATTACAGTTGATTATTTAAAAAGTAAGTTGCAATTTTTATAATTCAAAACATTTCTTAGGAACAGAATATGTATTTGCTTACGCCTATAGCCTAGTTGTTCAGGTAAAATGAATAACCTGTGCATACGACAGGTGTGGGAGGAGTTTACACTAACAGCTCTACTCAGTTACTGTCCGGTGGAAGAGACGCATATCTAACTCTACATGGAGAATCACTTTGAGCAAAGCACGGAATGTCCCGCTACTTCAGACAACAGCGACTGTCAGAGGTATGGATTTAACTTCATATTTATATGAAGAAGTGATATTAGCTACCTAAAATAACAATTTGCTTTGTAACGGGTAACGTAGTATAGTCCAAAACACCTGTAGGTCAGGTGATGTTTGCGTAGTTAAAAGAGCAAAAAGACATTTCAGAAAAATATGTCGATTAAAGAAAATAATTATAAACCCGTCGTATTTTAGTTCGGAAATTTTATGGTTGGTAATTATGTTATCTTTCTAGCATTAGCAGAGAAACTTTGTATAGCCTAAATGTACAACTTATTCTAACACAAACAGTTTAACACTCTACACTGTAAAAAATGCCACACAATTCCTTCATGTTGTCCAACCACAAATCGATTAAGTTAACTTAATTGTTTTTACAATTTTAAGCAGATTGAACATAAGCAATTAAGTTTTCCCCAAAGCAAACTCAAGAATTGTGTTGATTCATTCATTCATTCATTCATTTTCTTTTCGGCTTAGTCCCTTTATTAATCTGGGGTCGCTACAGCGGAATGAACCGCCAACTTATCCAGCATATGTTTAATCAGCAGATGTCCTTCCAGCTGCCACCCATCACTGGGAAACATCCACACACACTCATTCACACTACGGACAATTTAGCCTACCCAATTCACTTATACCGAATGTCTTTGGAATTGTGGGGGAAACCGGAGCACCCGGAGGAAACCCACGCGAACACGGGGAGAACATGCAAACTCCACACAGAAATGCCAACTGACCCAGCCGGGGCTCGAACCAGCGACCTTCTTGCTTAAAGGCGATTGTGCTGCCCTCTGCACCCACGTGCTGCCCCTGTGTTGATTCAACTCACTCTAAATAAACAGTTTAAACAAGCAGCAAAATCATTTTTTGAGTGTAGGAAGAGAGAGAGAGCTGACATGCAGTTTCAAAAATGTCTAAAAGGGAACCATAACCAATATTTGTATTTAAAAATATATATTTTACAGTGTTCCAAACGTGCTTTAAAACATTTAAAGCCTTGTCCCGTATAAAATGTCTCTGTAGGGTTGACCAATATGGATTTGAGAGATCAGATTTCAACTACGAATCCTATGAGGAGCTGATGTCTGACTATTTAGCTGTTGTCACTAGAAGGTCAAAAAAATGGTCAAAGCTTTTGCAGGACACTGGAAAAATGGAGAAGAATCTGAAAGGTGGGTGAATTATAAGATCATTTTTTTATTTAAGTTCACTTAGCTGGTACATGGGATGACAAAAACTATTTTACTTTCGTAAAGTTGTCATTTTGGCTTGCAGTAAAACGATACGTGAGGAAAGGGATTCCATGTGAACATCGCACCGAAATCTGGATGGCATTCAGTGGAGCCCAAGACCAGTTGGAGAGGAATCCTGGCTACTATCAGTCTCTATTAAAGACAGAGCAGCACGACCATAAAATAGAAGAGGTCATACATGCTGGTAAGTCATTTCTCCAATCATTAATCGATTTCTGACCAGTTTTTTTTTTTTTTTTCTAAACCTTTTTTTTTTTTATCCAGATATGCACAGAACCTTCCCTGACAACATTCAGTTTCGTGACTCTTCCCAGTCATGTTTACAGAAAGCCTTGTTTAATGTACTTCTGGCTTACGGACACCACAATCAGGATGTTGGTTACTGTCAGGTACACTGTATAGACACTGAAGTAACACCTGAACCCAGGATGTATTGAACTTCCTATTGCAGATGAGAATCTAAAACTATTGTTGTGTAAAGATACTGCTGAATAGTATGTTGCGTGAGGAAGCAAAACACTGCTGTAATTTACATTGTTTACCCTGTCAATATTATGACGGAACCTGTTGTACTTGTCTGCAGTCAAATCAGGTACTGAAATGTATCCCTTGTTGCCTTTTTAGGGAATGAACTTTATTGCTGGATACCTCCTCATCATTACCAAAGATGAGGAGAAGTCATTTTGGTTAATGGATGCTTTACTCGGCAGGATCTTACCAGGTCGGTCAGTTTCACCTGCTATTGTATATACTATCATAGACATATATGCATAGATGCCAGAAAAAAACAATTTTCCGAGATGCCTCAACACTGTGCAGACTCAGATGATATGTCATCTAATCAATCACAAAAAAATGATATGTAAATTCCCAAAGAAATGTGATCATCTTTTACAAGTGAGAATGTTTTGGCTTCTGATTTTTTAAATGTATTATATCGATACTACATGATTTTAACATCATGGTAACGTTTATCTTATTTTATTGTCAATTTAGCAAAAATCATCTGCTGACGTCTTTTGCAGATATAGATATTCATGCATGCGTATAACTATGGTACACTCAAATACGGCAGATGCATTACACATAGTAGTACTTTGAAACAGCTGCTAATGAGAGCTCTTTGGGCATTGGTTTAGGGTACCGTTATCAGTAATTTAACCTAAAATGTCATAAATAAATAGAGATTATTCTTTTTGGGTTTTTTTAATGATACTTTTAATACTTTTATATTGGTCAACAACATATGCTCAGTTATTTTAAATTTGTTTTGTTTATGCAGTTTTTGTACAAGGACATCTCATTCATTCATTCATTTTCCTTTGGCTTAGTCTGTTATTTATCAGGGGTCGCCACAGCGGAATGAACCACTAATTATTCCAGCATGTTTTTTGCAAAATAATTATAAACTTGTCGTATTTTAGTTCGGAAATTTTGTTATCTTTCTAGCATTAGCAGACAAACTTTGCCCTTTCAGCCGCAACCCAGTACTGGGAAACATCCATACACTATGCCAATTTTGTTTATCCAATTGACTTATACCGCATGTCTTTGGACTGTGTGGGGAAACGGGCATCTAAATATGCAGTTTTGTAACTCATAAAAACTAAAAAATGTCAAATTAATTATAGACTGTAAAATATTCATGCTGCCTCAGCTTACATCAAACTGATTAAAAATAGTTTAAAAGTTTAACTTTGTATAACTTACAATTTAGTTGAAATTTTGTTAAAATACGTTAAAGTTGCATAAAAATATATATTTTTGTCATGATTATATGTCAAATAATTTTTTACAGTGTAACTCGTCTAATTTGTTTTTATATACGTGTTGTTTCATTTAGATTATTACACACAAACAATGTTGGGGCTTAAAGTGGATCAAGAAGTGCTTGGTGAGCTTGTCAAAAGCAAGGTTCCTGCTGTTTGGCAGACCATGAATCAGCATGACGTAATGTGGACCCTGGTGGTCTCGCGCTGGTTCATCTGCTTATATGTTGACATCCTTCCTGTAGAGGTGAGTATGAAGACAAAGGCTGTTCATTGTGAAAACGGATCAGTGATAAACTTTCAAGAATTCAGCAGTCATGCAACAACTTTCAATCTTTCTGAAAATATTGTATTATAATACTGATGTTAAATGAAATGATTGCCATTGTGATTTTCTCAGACAGTGCTAAGAATATGGGACTGTCTTTTCTATGAGGGATCCAAGATTCTGTTCCGTGTGGCTTTGACTCTGATTCGACACAATCAGAACCTCATCTCACAGGCAAAGAGTCTCCCAGAAATCTGTGAATGCTTTAAACAGATCACTCGTGGAGAGTATGTAGAGGACTGCCACTCATTCATGCAGGTACATTCTGTTGATTTAAGTAATATATACAGAGCCATTGTTGTTCTAAAGGATGTTTATGTCTTCAGAAAATCTTCATGGAGCCAGGAGGTCTTTCTACAGCAACAATCACTAAACTCAGGAAGATGTGTAGAAATAACTTTACTTCTGAGAGCCAATAACCATCCTTCGCAACTAAATGGTGAACATGGAAATACACAAGCAAGACTACAAGCAAGATAGGAGTCTGTTATTTGCTATCTGGACAAAAAGTAATTGCATGGTAATTCTTTACATGAATTCTTTAAAAATATGCTACCAGTCAAACGTTTTGGGTTGGTAAGACTTTTGTTGTTTTTGAAAGAAGTCTAATAACAAACAGAATTATTATTACAGTTTAAAAATATATTATATTCAATTTTAAAAAGGTACATTTTCAGCAGTCATTTCAGCAGAAAAGAAGATATTTTAAAGAGGAATTTTAAGAGAAATATTTTTTGTTGTTGGTTTATTCTATTGACATTACAGATACCAAGCGGTTTTCTATGGAAGGTGCCACAAACAAAAATAAAAAAGATCATTGAGACTTCTTAATCTCACAATTTTCATTTTCAGTTTCACTTATTTTATTCAGTAGCGGAAAGAAGTTGTATGCTCAAATTAAAAGACATTTAGAACCAGAATTGATTCTCTTTTATTTATTTTTCATTTTTATTTAGAAACTTAGAATCGCATTCCCTTAAAACAATATGAACTTCACAGCAATCAAGGCAGCACTTCAATATCCACAACTCCACGTATGCAGTCATTCCAAATGAAAGGAGAGATTCATTTACCGTATGATAAAATGTGTTTCTCTCAGTGCACTCCTTGTGTTTGTAACAGTTAACCATTTACCTGGGTCCATAATAATTTAAACCTACCTCAAGTTGTTGAGAACTTTCTGCTTATGTCAGTGTGAATCGTACCCTTTGTCCATCCCGTAGTGCAAAACCATAATATTTTAGCAATCTAGCAGAATTACCCTTTTAAACGCTTCTGAATGTCTGCAAATACCATGCTAAATGGAAGCAAGCGGGTTATATAGTTTTGATATGTAGTATGAGGGGACACAAAAATCATTTAGTGTTATTAAAAGGATAATTCACCCCAAAATGAAAACTGTCATCATTTACTCAGCCATTTTGAGTTTCTTTTCGTTTATGAACACAAAAGATATCTCAAGAAGAATGTTGGAAACTGATAGCCATGGACTTCCACTGTATGTTTTTCCTATTATAGATATGATTGGCTGAAGGTTTATAAAATTTTTCACATCTTTATGTTCATCAGTCAAAAGAAACTAAAAATGGTTGGCAACCACTTGATGGAGAGCAAATGAATTTCCCTTTTTGGGGGGAATAAACCCATCAACAGGTACTCTATTCTAGAAAATAAATTCTCTCAGGTCCAACTTTTCCTTATTAAAAATTATGGAATTTACATCAGAGTCAAAACGGTTATGCAAGGCTTAGTTAACGACAATAAAATGTTCTCCAATCTGGTGAATCTCAGAAGCAAACCTGTCTTTTAGAATCCCAACTATCAACCCCCCAAAAAAAGAAATAGTGTCAAATTTGTAGTCCCTTTTAGACTGAGTAACAACCATCCTCAGTTTCCCTAAATCCTCCTAGTTATATAAATAAATAAATACACAACGATAAATTGAAGAATGTGAGGTACCAAAAACAATTCATATGTTTTCAGAGACCCAGATTAAGCCTAAATGACACAACAGATAGATAAGATTAATCTGGTTCCTGGAAACAAGCTTGACC
This sequence comes from Danio choprae, assembly GCA_903798125.1. Taxonomy (NCBI): domain Eukaryota; kingdom Metazoa; phylum Chordata; class Actinopteri; order Cypriniformes; family Danionidae; genus Danio; species Danio choprae. The sequence goes on from CAIGQW010053321.1 coordinate 8,734,089, forward strand.
TACAGCCCCCCTTTTGCCCTTTAATACGAATTAATTATACTATGTTTAACATAAAACAACAGAAAGTCCAGGAAAGGTCGGATCCACCTGAGTAGAGGCAGTGGGAGACACCAGCAGAGGACAGGGCAGGTTAAAAACTAGACGGCTGCAGTCCAGATTAGAGCAGAAATCAGTGGCGTCTTCAGATCCTGGCTTAAAGATGAATCATGAGGGGAGTTTAGATGGTCTGGTAGCCGGCGTGACTCCTGTTTCTGCCGATCAGGTATGCCAGGATCACTATGAGCACTAGAACAGCCAACGCAGCGCCCACAATGATGGGGATCAACATGTCGTCCTCGTCCAGCTCACACTCCTCAGCTAGAATAGAGGAATAAATATAACCAGTTAAGCAAATGAACAGTTTAGTTGCATTATTCTTTCAAGTTAATTAATCCATTAGACGCTTTAATCCAAAGTGACTTATAAATGAGTCTGAAACTCACATTAATTTAACTTCTTTTATGTGGGATACTTTACCAAAAAAAATTCCAGCATCATTTACTTGTTTCAAACCTGTTTAGTGTCGTTCTTCTGTTGAACATGAAACCAGATATTTTGAAGAAAGCTAGAAACTGGTAACCATCGACTTCCACAGCATTTGTTTTGACTCTGAAAGTCAGTGATTACAGGTTTTCAGCTTTCTTTATAATATCTTCTTTTGTGTTCAGAATATAGAAACATATAAAAGATTTGTAAACCCGTTAGAGTAAATAGTGAGTACATTTTCAATTTTGGGTGAACTATCCCATAAAATATGGGGATAAAAGATTTAAGGCTTGTGCACAATGTGACGATTTTCACTGGCGATTCACAGAGTGAATGTGCAAAACCACTCCCTGACAATAGATGGTTCTTAATGAAAAACAAAAAACAACTTTACATATCTGACACTCACTTGTTACACAGAAGAGAGGCAGTGATTGATCTATTGTAGTCGCAAATCATCATTTTGTATTCAGACTCCAATAAAACATGCAGCTCCACATTCATCTTGCCTCAATGCATTCATCTTCTTCATCATTGGGAATGTGTGCTCGCCTAGACCATTTTGTGCTTGAGTACCACTAAGTCATGTTTACTGTAAATTTAGCAACTCTAGGAATGTGAACAAAAGTACTACTTTTTACATGGTGCATCGAACCAAAAAACGAGCCTAAAGTTGTTGTTTTTTGGTGTTGTTTATATTACTTACACCTGCCGTTTTGCACATTTGCGAGTGTACTCAGTCACATTAGCACTTTTTATTTAGTCACAAGGTGTTCAATAAACGTAAACAAAAATCGTCCTGGTGTGCACAGGCTATTAGTGTTGACATATGATAAAAGGGCATTAAATGTATGTATATATCTTGTGTGTTGAAGCCAGAATATTTATTGAAGGACAAAACTAAGGAATGGTATGAAGAGGAAGAAAAACGCACCTGCTCCAAAATCTCCATTGACACCAAAAGGTTGCACTTGAAGCTGGAAGGTGTTGAGAGAGAAATCTTGTGTGACGCTCAAGGTCTTTTCCTTCTGACACATGTAAGAGTGGCCCAGTGTTCCCACCATGTAGTTTAGTGTGGTGTTTTTCACCACAAGACCCTCTGAAGAAAACAATTCATACAATTTTTCAGAAAACACAGCTACAAAAAAGCTAAACCTTCTATCATATGTGTAATTTTGACTTACTAGTCATATCAGGTAATGCAGCTGACAGCTCCAAACCACTAAGATGATACTTGTTTGATGTGGAGTTCTGAAAAGGAAACAAACATATTTCACATGTGATAATGAGAGGTCATTTGGGTCATTTGGGGGGGGGGCATCATGGGAACTAATAGGAGAGGACTAAATACTTACTAAAGAGAAGCTGAAAGTCAGAGTAATGTTGTCCTCTGTAAGAATAAGAGATGCATGGTCCACCTCACAGGATCCAGAGAATTTAACCAGGTTTGGATGCAAGTTCAAGACCTCCTGGACAGGCTGAAATGCAAGACAAGTTTACATTTAGATGAGACACACTGTAGCCAAACCGAATTACATTTACAACAGTGATTTTATATACATAGAAAGCATAGTCTACTTTAAAGGAATAGTTCACCCAAAAATGAAAATTCTGGCATCATTTTCTCACCGTTCCAAACCTTTATGAGATTATTTCCTCTGTTAAACACAAAATAAGATGTTTTTAAGAAAGCTGGAAACCTGGAACCATTAACTTCTATAGTATGCGTTTCTCCTACTGTGGAAGTTAATGGTTACAGGTTTTTCTCCAAAACATCTTATTTGTGTTCAACAGAAGAAACTCAAAGATTTAAAACTACTTTAGGGAGAGTAAATAGTGAGTAACTTATTTGGGGTGAATTAACCCTTTAAATGTTTCAAATGACATTTTTGTGTAAATGTTAAATTATGAGTGAAATAATGCTCCATCATCATTCAGTGTAATGGAAATATTATATAAAAATGGATATTAAATATTAAAATTATATACAAATGCATACTGACTTGTACTTATAAATATATACAGTATGGAAATAATAAGTGATCATACAAAATTCTATTGTAGTTTATCGAAAAGTCTTGCTGACAAACAAATAAAACAAAGGCTTGAAGGATTAGGATTGAGAATTTTGATTGAGATATTTTAGTGAATGCCTTGGTAAATCATGTCAATGATGTGTGGCTGTCATTAGTTCTAGCTCAGACAACAAATAAACAGGGAACATTCTAATAAAGAAACAAAATGTAAATTATTATGCACTTTTATCATTTCCATACTTGAAAAACCCTTTTAGTCCTTGACCCATTTACAAATGAGGACTGAACCTTCAATAATCTGAATTACTTGCATACAAATCTCTTCATCCCGGCAAATCCCTTTATTTACACAACAAGCCAAGAATTTCAATAAGTGGTAGAAATATTGTTTGTCATAGAAATAAATGAAGGAGTCTTTTTCTCATAAGAAATTTAAAAGCATGGCATTAAAATGTCACCTAAAATTATTTTTAATTAGCACACAACTGTGTTTTTATACACCAATAAGGAGCTATTTAGCAAAATATTTCAAGCTTCTAACAAAAATGTGAAAGTGATAAGTAAGTACCTTGCCCTGAGAGCTTGAGATGAAGCTTATGTTGAGTTGCAGGGCCATGCGTGCCAGGAGACAGACAGTATCAGTGGCATTGGTGACATTGTAGTTGCCCCGCTCTGGAGGTCCGGGGGTGACAGGAGAGGCCGGAGGAGAGCTGGTTTCAGGGGTGACCGCAGTGGTCGGAACATTGGTGGTCAAAGTCTGGTGTATGGTTAGAGCTGTAATGATGATAACATTATTATTTTACAAGTTGTAGCAGTGGTTAGGATTAAAAGTGTACTCAGTAACTTTTTCTTATACTATGCTTATTCATTCCAATAGTACAAGATGTTTTTAGACAGACTTTTATTAGTCTTGAAGCATAATGTTGGTTTGTTTAAAGTTTTCATTATCATTATAGTTACTACTTGAAGTGCCTATTGAATGACAAGCACTGCATCAGAGAGAAAGAAAAAAACAGATCAAATTTACAAACGTTTTCAAAAGAACATTTATCTGTAATAAAAATTGTGTATAATAATAAGACACCGTGCTGCGTTATAAATATATAGCTTCTGTAAAACAGCATGTGAGCTGTGTAACATGTATGACTCTTTAATATTCAAAACACAGTAGGCTAAACGTATCCAAAAGACCTAGTACTTCTGCTGAGATCCTGAAGTGCACAATTACTGGGCACTTTTTCTTTTTTCCACGAGGCCGTGAGAGAGGATTGATGAATGGCACTGAACCAACAAAACTGACACTGGTAGGTCATGTGATAATGATAACATGGTGGATGTAGAATATAACCTTTTTAACAGCAATGAATTTCATACTCAAATGTAGTAACTATTCAGACAGAACAAAAGAGATTTCGGACACAAAGCTGTTAATTTAACGTCAACATGGTGGCGTCCACGAGGGGATGACCCGTCAAAAGCAAGTTGCAACAATGCACTTTTGGGGGGGGATTCTGGTATGATAATGAGTATTCATTTTATGTATATAAAATGTATTGGAATTGCTCATTTTTTATTGTACGATGGTTTTCTTAATTGTCGAAATTATATGGGTGCCTTTAATACATAGAATCAGGTAGGACCGTAGAATGACGTTGATTTTCAGTAACGACATTAATACATTTTAAAGGATATACATCGATAAGTAAAACTATTTTCTCCTAAATGATCAATTCTCAGTTTTCCTGACACAACAGGCCTACCTAGGCCAAGGTATTGCATGAACATACATGAATATTTCTAAAAACATAAAAAACAAAGATACATAAACCAAGGCGTCACGTAGTTTAGACTCATATAATATCATTAATGAACTGACCAATTAAAAAATAACCAACCCAAATAGTCCTCCATCCCAAAATAGAATATATTCAAATCAAACTTACCTAACAGCAGGCTTAAAATTGCCCCGGCGGGCATGTTTTGTTTGGGGATGACAGAGATCATGTTTCTTGCCAAAGTAAATCAAAACACGCTCAATAAAAAAAACCCAGATGAGGTCAGTGTAATTAATTAGCGTCTTCAAACTATCTACCCAGATAACTGTCGTTATGCAGCAGAAGAAAACGGTCTGTTTGAGCTGCCGTTGTGCCAAACCTACATCTGATAATAAACGCAGTAGGTCAGATTTGTTTAGTTTCTCGTAACCGCAGCAGGAAACACCACCGTCACGTGAGCGACTGCTGAAAACATATAAGCGCATGCGCGTATTTTTCTCGTTTTCAATTTAGAAATTTGGTTTATTCATTTTCAGGACTAAAAAACAAACAAATGTACTTTGATGTGAAGCGGGGAAATGAACTAAGTAAATTATAATAAAATGTATTATTATTCATATTCGTTGTCCGACCTCTCGCGCAGCCATAGAAACGGTCTAATATATTATTAACAGTCGAGCAACTTTGTGTTCTTGTGGCATAGGAAATGTGTGGGGAAAACATATTTGGCGAAACGGCATTAATAACAAGCACGCAACAGTGATGTAGAGACGGGCATGATGTAAACAGAGATGAGGGCGCATGTGACTCAAGATGCTCCTATGTGTTACATTACAGAGACAATTTACAAGCAGGCTAAAAATTTCAGGACCATCCCAGAAGGACATCACACATGTGTGATACATGACCTTTACCCTTTTAGTCATTTTCTGTGTAGTCTAGGTCTACTACAGACTTAAAAACTACAATTAAAGCTCCAAAGGTTTTTGTTTGTTTGATTTTTTTACAGTGATGCTATGGAAGTTCTGTTTTTGGTTCCCCGGGTCTTGAGATTTACAAAATGATGTTTTATATGTCTTTTACTGCTGAAATGTGTTAGCCCTTTAACCTCCACTGATTTTTTTTCCACCAACTTAGTTCAATCGTGTTCCTGACATCATTCTATAAGCAAATCTTGAGTAATGATAATTAAGTAATGATAAGTAAATGATAATCTTGTCCATACTAATGTTACTATGACAAGGGTTATGGGTTAAAGGGTTAATGCTTTCATACTTAAATGTCTTTTTAATGTTGGATGACTGAAAGGTGAGTAGAAACAATATGTCTATTATTTTAAATGTTTATTACAATCATAGGCAAATCACCTGATGAAATTTAATGAACGTTACACCCATAATTTGTGCAAAGCATTAGTTATAGGGCATAGAAAAAGAAAAAAACGTGTTTAACTTCATGATAATACAGTTTATCGAGATCAATTCATTTCAAGTTTGTTTGTATAGTGCTTTTCACAATAATTATTAAGATCAATCAGGCTTATTTTTTTTTTTTTAATGTCTAAAAAGTATTTGTGTTGAATACAAAACCACACCTATTGCAAATGCAAAACAGCAGGGGGCACAATATGTCCTGTAAACCGCAAATGTCAATGTGCTTTTCATTTCAACTAAAAAAGTAAGAAAACAAATCAGCTAAATTGTATATGAGGTGGAAGTTTATGACATCTGTTCTTAAGATATTGCCTGATTATATTACTCTTCATCTATTAAAACACACGTTTATATAATGCACAGTTTCTTGCAGACAAAAATGTTTTTCAATTTAAATTTGTGGTAAATATATATTAACCCAATGCTGTTAAAATAAAAACAATCAATGCAACAGACTGTCGATGCACATCGGCTGCTAAATATCTTGTGAAAAGATGCCTAACTGTGAGCGCAAGGGTCTAAAAATATACAGGAAATGTTGGTGAGACTTTTTTGAGATGAGAGGACAAGAGCCTCTTTGGTGGAGGCCGTGGTTGTCATTCACTACAACAGAAAACCCAGGGCAAGGGCTACTTCCTGTTAGGTAAAAGTAGACACGGAGTAGAAGCAATCAAAACAGAAAAGTTAAAAACTGCTGCACATCACTTACAGGCCAAGCAACAGGAAGGTTCAGCATTTCAGGGAATGCTATGGAAATGAGCAGGACAAGCACTCTATTGTTGTTGGCCTCATGTGTGTCCTCTGCAGGTAAAAGCTTTTTTTTCATGTATTTGTTGGGTGCCGTATATATTTAGAAGATTCATGGCTTACTATCATATAAAATTAATAATTTTGATGGATCGCTATGAATCTCAGTGGCTGTGAATTCTGCATTTGTGAAATCTAGAGTGAATTTTTTAGATGTTTGCTTTTTGTGTGTGTGTGTGTGTGTGTGTGTTCTCCTAAGGTCAAACATCAAATCATCTTCGTGTAGCCATTTTAGTTTCCACACAACCAGCAATACTTGTATCACTTGGTATAAGAAAGGTTTTAGGCGCCGACTGTGTTTGCAACATAAAGGTTACATTGCTATGATTGTCTGTAACTGTTATCTCAGTGTTTAAATGTTGTTTCCTGAGATTAAAAAAGGAGGATTTCAGAAACACCTTTTGCGAAACTTTTAGTACTTTTTGAACCTCAATGGCTGCTTGTTAAATCCCCAACATCAAGGATTGCTTAGACACGCTATGTAGATTATACTAGATTATTTATCAAACGTAAGTTAAATAATATTTATAATAATTAGAGATGAATTATAACATAAGAATATATATTTAACTTTATCATGACTATTATATGTGTAGGGGTTGTTGAAAAGGTTCAAGTAAAACAGATATATAAATAGATACAGCACCAAAACATGCGTAAGGTTAGTATTCAGTAACATTCAGTATTCAGTAATTATTATAATATAATAGAAAATACTTTTGTTAATATAAAAATACTTTAATTTAAAATAATTTTGAAACAATGTACATATTTGCCTGGTGGATTCACTCTAGGTTTCAGGTAAACAAATATTTAATCACGGAGTTGAATAATATTTAACATAAAACAGTTTGTATAATAGTTATGAGAAATATTAATTTTCAGAAACATACCTGAGTATTTATTCAAAAAGGTTTATGCTACAAATATGAATAAAATCATATAACTAAACTACGGTTCCTGTTATATATATAT
>CAIGQW010053321.1:8742039-8759352 GCA_903798125.1 Danio choprae
TGCAGGTATTTTTCATCAATCTTGGTTCTGCAAACAATACATGTTGATATTTAAAAGTAATAAATATATAAGTAAATAATAATTGGGATGAGATTGAGGAATTTAACTCTCTTTGTTTACATTAGTTATGCAACAGTTATCTAAAATAATTTACAATATGCATATCAAGCTCTGTGCATATTATGTTAAAGTCGCTAACTGTCTGTCTGTCTATCTTTCTGTTTATCTGTCTATCTGTCTATCTATCTATCAATTTATCTATCTATCGTCATTCTATCTATCGTTGGGTGGATTTTGCTTGCATTACAAGTTTATTTAAATATTCTTTGTCACAATATTTTGAAACTCATTAATGCAGAAATATATTGACATCATTGAGAACCAAATTATAGTTTATTTTATAGTTATAGTTATAAAAGTGTTTGGATGGATCATAATGAATGCACAAGGGAAAATAATGTAATAATAAATAATTCAAGATATTTTGGGCAAGAAAATCTGAAATCAGTTTTTTGTGTGGTTATAACAACAAGATCCCATTGTGTTGTCCACATCTAATTAAAGTTATAAAAGTGATTTTACGGCGACGCGGTGGTGCAGTGAGTAGCACAATCGCCTCACAGCAAGAAGGTCGCTGGTTCGAGCCTCGGCTGGGTCAGTTGGCATTTCTGTGTGGAGTTTGCATGTTCTCCCCGTGTTGGCGTGGGTTTCCTCCGGGTGCTCCGGTTTCCCCCACAGTCCAAAGATATGCGCTATAGGTGAATTGGGTAGGCTAAATTGTCTGTAGTGAATGAGTGTGTATGGATGTTTCCCAGTGATGGGTTGCAGCTGGAAGGGCATCCGCTGTGTGAAACATATGCTGGATAAGTTGGCGGTGCTGTGGCGACCCCAGATTAATAAAGGGACTACGCCGAAAAGAAAATGAATGAATGAAAAGTGATTTTACATACATACAAAATATTTTAAAAGTGTCTGATGTTCAAAATAACTTTTGTGGGGAATTTTTTTTAATTAATTTTAATGTAATTTTTAATTATAGGTGAAATAATGTTCACTATTGCAAATATTTAATTCTGTCTAATGGTTCGGTTTTGAATAATCAGTGCATCATTGAATAAACATATCAAATACAAAGTCACTTTACACTTTCATTTTTTGTCGCTTAAAAATTCCTTTTAGTCTTTAACAGAAACGTCTTTGTGATTTCAAGCCAGACTTGTTAATAATTATTATTAGAAAGCATGCGCAATCAAAACATTTTCATAGAATTTCTTTGTAGTAATTTCAAACCTCAAATCTTTATTTTGGCCTCTTTTTTTCCAATTGAAAGTTCCATACATGTTGCCATCTATAATAATTTCTGTAAAAGGTAATCATCCAGCTTGAAGATACATTCTTCTAATAAATTATGATACATTTTGTTTGGTTTATTTATTTTGGAAGGTTGTAGCCAGTTTGCATTTGATTCATCTAACATGAAAAATGCACGCTGAATTAGTTCCAGCCATTATCCAGCAGTTATTGTGTGTGCCGCTTCAGCGTTTAGGTATATACACACACATTTAGGTATATAATTTTTAAAAAATCATGCAATTGTATATTAATGAGAGACTACAGAACTAGAAGAATGGGTGAGTTGTATCAGAATCACAGAGACACCTATATAAATCATTTTACAAATGTTAGAAAATTGCTAGTTACCTCAAAACTGAATAAACTTCTTTCTAAATATAAAGATTTTCTTCATGTTTGATCATCTGGCAGTTTAGACAATAAAGATGCTTCTCATTTTTGGTCGTTTTGTTGTTTCTCTCAATTTTCCATTGTTTATTCTTTCATGTTTTCTTGCTTTTTAACATTAAAAACCTAAGTGAAACGGAAAACCGCCCCCACAAAAGTTCATTAATCATCAGGTTAATTTCAGCTTCATAAACGTCTTTTACAATGCTGTGTTTGTTTCATCGGCAGAGGCCTCGTCTGTGAGCGATCCGACTTACTGCTACGTTTTAGATGTTATTCTGCTGCTGTACTCTATCATATTTACCGCTCTCTACTTTCGAGAAAAGGTAAGTTGCTCTCTTTTTTTCCGAGTGAAGAAATTTATCCCATGGCTTAAATCTCTAACCTGTTTTTCCCTTTGTATGGCATAGTTTACAAAAGAAGGGCCCATTCCTCCCGATCCTGCAGCCCCGGCCCGTAACCCCAACGAGCCCGTCTATACAGTGAGTTATCATTCGCATATATTTCAGACAGAGCTTCATATTTAAGGTTTCAATATACCTGATTTGTTGATGCGTATTGCATTAAATAAGTCATTACACTGTAAAAAAAAAAAGACAAAGGTACTAAATGTAATTAGTTAACAATAACAGTAACATGCATTGCTTTGAGGATGTTTAGTAACAGTCAAACGCACTCAAATGGTGTTTGTTGTTTGTTTAAACTATTTATTTAAAATGAGCTGAAACAACAATTCTTTTTAGTTTTTTGGCGACAACTTAATTGTTTTATGTTCAATCCACTTAAATTTGTAAAAACTAACAAGTTAACTTAATTCCTTCATGTTGTCCCAACACAAATTGGTTGTGTGGAACCCAGCATTTAGTTTTTTACAGTAATAAACATTATTAACCCTTTTGTGATTGTTTTTTGTACATAACAAAGTGATTAACATTGATTGAGTTATTGCATGTTGGGTCTTACAGAACACATTTGCATGCTCTACTGTTGCTATATTTTCAGCGATATCTGGTCAAGAGGCATTTGAAAATATGTGGCTTAACATTAATCTTACATTTGAGGTTACTGAAATGGCTGAAACCTCGAAATTTTGACTTCCTTCCTTGAAGCCCCATGATGATTATCACACTAATAGATATTTCTAACACCTTAAGCAAGACACTGCAGGTGAACATGGTAAAAAAACTAACTAAAATAACTAAAAATATTTAACTTCTACAACTAGTACTATCCCCATACTAACCCAGTTAATTGTAGTGTTCTGGAATGTTGCAGCGAGGCATTATTTAAACAGTTCACCCAAAAATAAACATTCTCTCATCTGTTACTCTCCCTCCACTTGTTCCAAACCTGTTTGTGCTTTTTCTTATGTTGAACACAAAAGAAGACGTGTTGGAAAGCGGTAGCCATTGATTTCCATGGTATTTTTTTTCCCTACTATGGATGTCAATTTCTACCAGTTTTCAACATGCTTCAAAATATCTTCTTTTGTGTTCAACAGAAGAAAGAAACTCATAAAGCTTAGGAACGACCTGAGGCTGAACACTGTATTGAAACACTGAATGAAGTCCAAAATGTACCTTTCTTTGTTGACAAAGGTCAAAGGTATTTACAGAGGGGATTATGTCTTTTATCACTCCGCCATTCAGCAAATTCTGCAGACACACATACTGTGATACTGTATCTAATATACTGAAAGTTTAAAGATTATGAACTTGCCCAGAGCATCTGATAGTGAGCAATAGTTTAACCATACATTGAAATGCATCTTTAAATTTGTAACAGCAAACTCACAGTTTTACGTATTTGCAAGCACTGCTTAACAGGAATGAGAAAGAGTACAAAAGATTCAGATTTTATATAACATGTATGCTGTATTTCCTAGGACTTGGATCTGCCTCAGATGAGCTCCGATTATCAACAACTCGACAGACCGGTGAGAACCATCTTGTTTTATTCATTGAATAAAGTATGCCTCAAAACGAAAATTTACTCATTATTTACTCACCCTCAAATAGTTCCAAACCTTTATGAGTTTATTTCTTCTGTTGAACACAACATAAGCTATTTTGTAGACATCTGAAAACAAGTAGCCCATGGACTTCTATAGTAGGAAAAAACAAACATCGTGGAAGTCAATGGTTACAGGTTTCCAGCTGTCTTCAAAACGTGTTTTATCGTTAACAAAGAAAGAAAGTCAAACCGTTTTGGATTTAATAAAATGTGAGTAAATGAACTATTTACTACTATCTACTATTATTTACATTTCGCCTCAACATTTTATCGAAAAACAGTGCGTTAACTGGACATTAAGGATTCGGTATGTTGCAAACAGCTGAACGCCGTCCTCACTTCCTTGTATACGCTGCTGTTTGAAAGAAAAAAATGTTTTTACACGCCTAAATCTACATCTGCTCTATACATCTACATTTTCAGATTAGAAGACGAGAGCCAGAGACACATTATCAGGTAAGTACCACTTAAGTTTTCAGAAAGGATGTGGATCAGATCTGTGAAAACAGATGAGATGAAATAGATAAGCTTCTTCACTAAAGTAGTCATCTTTGATCCCCGCTGCCCTCCTGCGGCCATTTACAGTCGTGCAATTTCATTTGTCCTCGCCTCAGTGGTGGTTGTTGTATTTACCTTGGTTTGTTGTAGGAACTGAGAGCACATACGAGTGATGAATACCAGCAAATAGGAACTAAAGGAAAAGTAAGTACACGGATACTAGAAAGGTTTGTGGGTTACGGGGAAAAATGTACTGGGCATACTTTCACTAAGCTGGTAAATTAATATAAATATATTTTTTAATCTGTTTGTTGCAGCCACGTAAAGCCAAGAGCAAATCTAATGAGGTAATGTGACTTAATTTTTATAGGCTTGGTTTAATATTTTAATTATTTTGAATATTGAAGATGAAAAGGTGTATTATATATATATATATATATATATATATATATATATATATATATATATATATATATATATATTTGTTTTTTTTTTAATAGGATAAATCTAATATTAATCACAATTCTTCCTCAGATAATTGATTACATTAAGAATCGCTAACATTTGTGTACTAAAAGTTTGTTACATTACAAATGTTTTTTTTTAAATTTGCAAATAATGCTTTGTTACATATCCACTAATTTGCATATAACGCCCCCCCCCCAAAAATTGAGAAATTAAATTTTTTACATTAAAGTAATTTTGAGAATCAGAGCTTCATTCATAAAATACTGTGAACAAATAAAAAAAATGTAATTATTGCAATTGAAATCAGACAAATGTAGCAACACTAAAAAATTATATTACATGAAATGTTTTTTGTTATTTCATCACTTTAATAGGTTAATCAGGTTTCAACTAACATTTTTAGTTATACAAGGTTTAACTTAATATTTTAAGTCCGTTTAACTAATGTAAGTTGAGATGACTAGACAATTTCATTTGATTTAACTAAAAAAATTGAGGCAATACATTTTTTTATAGTGCAGAAACACTTAGACGTCTGTGTTTTCTTTACATTAATCTCAAAATCTGATCAACTTTGTCATTGTGCAAAACTCTAGGCAATTTTAAACCTACCAAACTATTTTGTGATTACCTAAAACACTCATTACAGAAACATATGTGGCCATAGAGGAAAAATTTGGCAAGAGTAACTAAAAGGGTGCTTGTATACTGAATATTAGATGGTATTTTTGTATTTAAGTCATTGGCTCATTTCTTTAAAGGGCCGAACGGGGAGAAAAAGGGACTCAGCCGAGGCTGTGGAGATGGAAACGTTTCCTACTGTATGATCATACAATGAACACAGCAAAGACAGAGAAGCAACTTGTACATCTGCCAACTAACAGATTAATTATATATCTGTGTTGGGTGCATTTGTGTCTTGATTTCTGTGTTTCTGTATGAGGCCAGAATGAATAACCTGTATTTTGCAGTCTTGCTTGTATAAATGCGCACACACTGTTTAAAAGACTGCGGTCAGTAAGATTTACCTTTAAAGCAAATGAATACTCCTACTGCAAGGACACGTTAAATTGATGATTAAAATTAAAGCTGTAAATAATATTGTTTTAAATTGTAATGTTTTATTAATAAATTCGAGCACCAGCTTAAAAAGAGCTTACCAACCTCAAACCTTTGAACAGTAGTTTTGTATGTATGCATGTATATGTGCATATAGTATACTGTATTTATGCAATTGTCTTATGTATGTTAACGAAAGATAGTTAATTATTAATGTATGTAAATGACATTTTATGATTTAAAAAGAAATTCTCTCTGGAGATGTAAGAGACAGGAATCTATTTGACTGTGATTACTGTAAACCACAAGGCTAAAAATAAACAAACATATCATCTCTTTATGTTCAGTGTCATGATCCAGAATATATATATATATATATAAAAAAACAAGCACGTCTTAGAATATTAAAACACTTGGAAAATGGTTTAATGATGTTTACAACAAAAGAGAACTGTACAGTTACAGTAAAAGATTATCTTTATATATATATTTATAAAAAACAAAAAAACAAACAAAATACAGCAGACAAATGCATCAAATCTACCATGTATCCTGATTCACATACTCGTATTCTACACAATCATTCAGTTCTAAGCTACAGCGACGTAGCCATTTAGCGTTCAGTCTTGGAGTGTGTTTGCTTGATTTTACAGGCCACTAGAGTTCAGATACTGTAGTGATACTGAGAAACCAACCAGTCGTCACTATTACAACAGTGAGAGTTACAGCGTTCTGAAGGGAGAAGTACAATCTACAGTATGTGACCGGGTGAAAATGGAGCACAATCCTTGAGCTTCAGCCGTAGGAAAGATGGAAATGAGAGTATAGAGAGAGATTTCTTTTGAAATCAACGATGAAAGTCTTATATACAGTTGTTGTTTTTTTTTTACTTAACCTTTTTTTCATGTTTTAAAAACAATGGTAAGTTGGGCAGTGAAACTGATATCACATATACCGACACATCCAAAAAACATACAAAAATACTATTATTTCTTTCATCTACGGTAAGACAGTTTTGCAGTTAAATTCCATGCTGTGACAGAAAAAAAAGAGCAACAGATCCGACAAACAAGAAAAAAAAAAAAAAAAAAAAGACAAACTTTTTTTGTTTGTTTGTTTTTCCCCATAAGCATCTCAGAAAAAATACCAAAATATACATCTAAGCTTTGGAATTACTGAGGTTAGGACTACTGTCGGAGCTGGGTTCAGTTTAACAACACACAAGCTGAAGGGTTTGGGAAGGAAGAGGAACAAGAACAGAGCAATCTTTGGTATCTGCATTTGTAAAACATTTCATATTTGGATATTTTGCTTTGGGATAGAGCTTATAGTTGCTTTCGACCCTCCATAAAACTATTCAAATCCATCTGAAAAGAGCCATGTTGGCGCCCTTGTACGTACGATGGAGGACAACGATGCATAGTTGCACAGCTGATCAAACCAATTCAAAAATCATGAAAAGCAGAAAACAGCAAAGACACGGACAGGACAGCAAAACCACGGGACGACGGCACCTAAAAGACGATTATGTAGAGACGTTGCATGTTTTCTGTTGCCTCCAGAGGACAGTTTTATCCTGAGCAGGTTGCAGTTTGCCCAGGACATCCTTCAGCGTGTGTTAATAAACCTCCCCCAGCCCGTGAAGGGTTACTTGAGGTCCTTTCCAGAAGCCCACAGAGCCGTTTTTAGTTTGTTTGTTTTTTTTTTTCTTCCTCTTTCTACCAAAGCCTGCCCAATCGGCCCATCATGTGACCGATAATCTCAGAACTCAAGGCAGGGCACTAGAAGAGAGAGTTTAGTCCATACAATCACTTTAAAAGTCTTTGGTTACCACTGAGAAAGTGAAGAACAACAAGCAGACGGAAAAACCCAGAAAAACGAACGAGACGACATCAAGGTCGGGGGGTTCATAAAGACGACGATTGTCAAATCATAAAAAAGGCTTTGGTATAAAATCAATGAGCAACGTGAAATTAAATGCTAAATATAAATAAGTGGGACATATTTCTAACACAAACTCGTAATTCTGGGTGTTTGTCTGGTTCGTCACTCTAAAACGTCTGCAGGCTTCTGTATTGGGACCCTTCTTTTTTCTGTTATTTTTCTGTTATCTTTCGAAGTAGATTAAAGCAAGTTTTTACTCAGTTTTGAGTTTTAAATGAGGTATACAACAGCTCCTATACTCAGCCCAGCTCTCTGGTGCATGACCTCTTCTGCATGACTATCCTATTTTGTCACTAGACTGAGGGGTCTACAGCAGCAAACCCCACTACGTTCGAAAAAAACTATCGAATCACAAGCCAGAGCATCCACACACACTCGCCAAAAAGAGGATCCGCAACAACGTAGAAATGTCTCGACATCCTTGGATAAATCATGTCTGAAACATCTGATGAGCACACAGGTTCAAAAGGATGTCATTTACAGCCAAGTGGTCGCCTGCATCACGTGATGTATGATGCTTCCATATATCCACTTTAAATAAAAACAAGTTTCCTGTTTGTCATTGAGTCTTCCTATAAAGTCTCACCATTGAGATATGAAGTCAAAGTAAATGCACCACTAGCGCTCCCTAAATGTCTTGAGTTATTAGTAAAGCTCTTAACAGGTATTCAACCGGCTTGAATTATACCTACAAAGTAGGCAGCAACACTTCCAAAATATATCACAAAACACAAAATAAAACTCACAGCGTTATTATTTTCATGGTCGATACGCACCGTGAGTTTAGATATTGGTGCATGCTTGGTTTCATCTTTTTTCACATGCGCACGCGCACACAAATATAAAAAAAAAATACATCTCACATCATCCTGTTACGGTTTGCTACAATGTGTCAAACTTTGAAATAATAGTAAGGCATAAATGATAAATGCAAGTTTGTTGTCAAACTAAGAAAGCCAGTGACGCTGCTCCCTCATGATATACAAACAAAAGGCATAAAGTAAATGAACTCAAATGATTGTTAAAGATTGTTAAAAAGCAACATGGCAAATTAAATCCATAAAAAAAGAAGATGAAAACAAAATCAAAAGTAAGAGGAGTTTGGTGCTATAACCACATCAACAAAAGCTGGGGGCTTCTCCTTTTGAGCACCATCGCAAGCCCCTCCCACGCATACAAACTACATTTAAATGTGGGCGGGGCACCTAACAGCCACTCCCACATCACAAGGGTGTGGTTGCAATTTTTGGTCTTCACTTTTTTTTTTTTTTAGAATAGCTGTTATATAAATGAAGTCATTTTTTGTTGTTGTTTTTTCCTTTTAGTGAATAAACATGACAAAAACACTACATTCAAACTAGATATTAGTTCAAATATAAAATATGAGCATCTTACATAAGTGAATATATATAGAATTTAGAAAACGACGTTCTCTAATCTTGAGTCATTCCTCAGATAAATATATCAGTAACTCCCCACAGTCCCGGTGACCACCGGGGTTGTGACACTAATGCGCAAAAACAACACGTCAAATCTACACTTCCAGAGAGGCTACGTTGAAATTTCCGGACAGAACCAGCGGAATGAGCAGCAACAAGACCCAGCCGCAAAGACAAAGGCTTTTTTTTTTTGTTTGTTTGTTTTTTTCTTAACTTTGGCAAGTAGGATAACAAAATATTCATTACAAGTTAACCTGGACATACCCTTTAAGTAGTAGTTCTTGAAATAGCAGTAGTAGACTTTATTATTGACATTATTATTACAGATTTGCCTGTAGTTTTGTTTTACACGTCTGTCATTTTTAAAAATTGACTGTCAAGAAACAGTTTTGTACATTCTGGAGTTGACTACTGGTGTCTTTTGCTTAAAGTGAACCTTCCATGTAAGTGCTGCTGAGGTATTTCAAAACATAACAACAATAAAACACAATTAGCGTTATGTAACAAAAATCTAAAGAAAGAACCACAGTAACAAGGGACATTACAGGGAGACTCTGACCGCTTTTGTGACAGAATTAAACATCTGAGAGAATTCAAAGCAATGCTACAGATGAAATACTACTGTAATTTTCCCAGAATGCTTGTATCATTGATTTCTCGTCTAAAAAAACAAAACAACTATGTACCAATGCAATACCAAACCTTCTCATCAGTTGGGTTCACCTTTCATGTGTACTTCTAGATGTTAGATTCAGAAGAATGGACTCTATTGCTATTCAATTAGCGAAAAGCAGCATCAGTGTCAAGCCCAGCTAGGTCACGTCCACAACGAAGACTCGCCAAGAAGGTAAAAGAATGGAATGAAGGACGCAAACTCCCAAAATCTCAACAGCACTTAAACACAAGGCCCTTAAGATTCTCTTTGGATCATTAAATGCTCTGATATCGAGAGCTAAAGCAAATGTTAGCGCTGTGCTAGAGAGGTTAAAGTTCATCAGAAAGCCGAACACGACTTGTTGGGCACGAGTCGAAATGAAAAGGGTTTGAAAGAAGTGTGTTAGATGGTAAAGTCTGTCAGTAGTGAGTAGTGAAAGTGTGGTCAGCATTGCACTGGCCCACACAGGCACAGCAGCTAGTGAGAAATCGACTTTGGTTCAAGCTTTACATCATGGCTGCATTACATTGGTAGGGAAAAACAAAACAGACCATCCGGCAAAAAAAAAAAAAAAAAAAAACCCATTCATGTTCTCAATGCTTTATAACGGATATCTCAGGCCAACAGCTGCCCAATATATTGGGCTCCATGAATTTAAGAGATGGGCCAGATTTCAAAGGACTGAATCTGGCACCTTGTAACTACGAAGAAGAGTTAAAGTATTCAAAACGTCTGTCAGGTAAGAACACGCCTGCATTACCTACAACAGTTTTCAATCATCTTAATGGAATGGGACGACGCTCCTATTTTTCTCACTGAAAATCCTTCAGCAGAGACAAAATCCCAAAACTCAAACTGTTACTTTTCTGTAGCATCCCACCTTGCTTTAGATCTATTTGG
Organism: Danio choprae; assembly: GCA_903798125.1. NCBI lineage: Eukaryota > Metazoa > Chordata > Actinopteri > Cypriniformes > Danionidae > Danio > Danio choprae. Next base: position 8,752,756 of record CAIGQW010053321.1, read on the forward strand.
TTAGTTTTCCTGACACTACAAAATTGAGGAGGGACAGCCATCTCAAAATAAAAATAATAAAATAAAGAAAAGAAAGAAAAATATGTATTCGTCTTTGGAAAAGATCAAAATATTGCATTATATTTCCTGTGGTCTACCGAGAGCCTTCGCTCATAAATATTTAGGCTTACACTACGCTACAGTAGCAATATACAGCAACAGGTATAACAAATATTTTTGGTATATCTTGAAATAGAGGCAATTACAAAGACCTCCGAAATAAAGACCTCTTAAAGCGTGACAGAAGTTCTGCTAAAAACCGAGCAGACTGCAGTTCTCAAATCCAGTTTTTTTTTGGTACAGATACTGTGCACAAGTAGAAAATCAAAGACCTTTACAAACTAAAAGCTGAACGTCATCCACCTCACTCCTTCATCCTACTCTTTCACAAACAGGTGGCCATACCAAAAGTACATCCCGTGTGAGGAAGACCTTGAGGAGGTTTACCTTACAGTCCTAACGCTAAAGTAGACGGTACTGCTCAGTCACCGTTGCCCATCCTAAAACCATCTAAGAACTTATTAAAGCTTTTAGTGAGCCTGTGACTAGATCGGGATTCAATACCCAGACTAGTCTTCTGCTACTGAGTAACCTAGGAAATCATACGAAAAAGTGTTTCTCCAGAAAGAAAGGCCAGTCAAACGACTCCTTAAAGCAATTAAACCGCATCACAGCTGCTTATTACTCCATTTAAAGCCTTGTAACCACAAGTTAGTAAGATACAGGACATAAAGCTAATCCACTGGTTGACAAAAATAAATCATGTGCATCTAAAAACAAAGCAGGATCTCCAGTGGAAAGAGACAGAGATCGTAGACATTTGTCCTTTTTCTACAGTGAGGAAGAGGAGGTTACTGTCAGCAGTAAGAAGTTATCATTCAACACAGAGTAAACAAAGTTTTTTGGTTAAAAGCATTTCAGAAGTACCCCTGAAGGAGAGGTATCGTGTGAAAATGGGAGAAAAAAAGAGTGAGTTCGCCGACACGAATACGTCTTTTGCGTCGCACAGAGACTTGGCACAACGTCCAGGGAGGTTTTCTGCTCGCTCTCCTGATGCCAGCTCTGTGGAGACGCCAACATTCGCTTATGGTCAAACCTGTCAACGAGGTCCAAACATCGAAGATTAAAGTGTAAAAGATATGTGAACGTACAAACCTAAACATTAAAATAACGTTAAAAGAACATTAAATCCTTTCTAGTGGGTTTTTTTGGTGGTAGCAAGAGATTAAAGAAAAAAGTTAGAAAGAGGAAAGGGGTCTAGAAGAGGAGAGGAGTTGGTAAAGCTTTCACTGGGCCTTGGAGGCCGTGGTGATGGTGGAGGCAGGCATAGTTGCCGTGGTGACAGCGCTCTGGTGGGCATCGGCGGTGATGTGCAGGTTGAGGGCTCCGGCAGCACCTGCGGCTCCTCCTGCAGACACCAGGCTAACCGGGTTACTAGCGAGCAGCGACAAGTTTTGAGGGTTTAGAAAGAGAGGCGCCGTCACCAGGTTAGGAGTGCTGCCTGCGCTGGTGTTGGCAAACAGCAGGTTCCCGCTCCCGTCCAGAGATGTTATGGGCAAGGTGCCACTAGATGCCAAAGCTGAAGGAGGAAATGATAAAAAAACATTGTTACTCCAGGTGTTAAAAACAAGGAGACTATCTACCTTATTTTGCAATGTAGAAGCAAGCTCTTATCTGCTAATGTTTTAAGACTTTTGATTAATTTCCCACTATGGGTAAATGACTACGAATAACAAAATGTAAACAGTCAAACTACATGCTCTTAATGTATGTGTATATGACAATACATTATAATTTAAATCACATAAGAAAATACCAGTTCATAACATCAAGCGGCATAACAAGTTTTAATGGCCCACTCTTATATGAAAAATAAGGTTGATACTAACCAATCAAATTACTGGAATAAAGATGCAGAGACTCTGACTAATCAAAATACTGTTGTCCTTTCAATGTCAAATATATATATATATAATTTTTTTTTTCTTTTTTCGTTAAGCCATAGTAAACTTTTTCTGATTTATTTTTTAAAAATTGCAATGAAAGCCCTGTTCTTTAAATATTACCTGAAATAATACTTTTTAATAATCTTGTAACAATTAAACTGACCAAATCAAAACTAAAAAAATCTAATAATAATTAATACAGGGATAGTTTACCCAAAACTGAAAATTCTTTACTTGTGACAATTCTGTTTGTGCTTTTTTTTATCCTGTTAAACACAAAATGTTATTTTGAAAAAAGATGGAAACCTGTAAACATTGACTCCCATAATATTTCTTTTTTCTACTGTGGATGTCAATGGTTACAGGTTTCTAATGTCGAAACATCTTCTTTTGGGTTCAACAAAAAGGAAACTCAAAGGTTTGGAACCACTTGAGTGCAAGTAAATGTTCAGTTTTGGTTTAATACATCAATTTATATATAATAATATTGCTGATAGAGCCAAGATTAACAAGTGCATGCAAATCCATAACGTAAATAAAAGTGTACTTGCCGCTCCACACACCTTGGATTGTGGCCAAGGTGCTGTTGCTCATCAATGCCGGACTCAAAGCGCTTCCGAGACTACCAGGTGCCAAACTCAAAAGAGCCCCGCTGTGCAGGAAATACCAGAGAAACACACAGTAATGAACATCAAGGCGTCTACCACAAACCTGAGGTCAGAAGGACTAAAAGAGCACTTACCCAGGAGCGAACTGTGAGGATGCCATGAGCCCAGGATTGAGGCCCGCAGCAGCAGCCATGGCGGCGATGCTGGCACTGGTGGGCAGCTGAGCGGCTCCCTGTAGAGCGGCTGAGAGACTGGGTGCCGCCACCATCACCTGCCCAGTGCCCAGGGTGGACGCCAGGGAGGAAGGTGCCTGACTGAGAGCCGTGAGCGTCTCCTGAGCTGAAGCCTGCTCTGAGGAGGACGTCTGCGCTGCAGTGGGAGAAGGGCTGAGAGAGGGAGAGGACGAGGCGGTGGTGGCTGCAGGTGCAGTAGAGATGACCGATGCAGTGTTATTAATGGCCGAGCCCAGAGTTGTGCCTTCAGGAGGAAGAGAAGATGTTAAAGATCAAGGTCAACAATATGAACGTTTTATTTACTTTAGTGACAGCTCACCAAAATGCTGTTAAATTACACACTAATACCATCCAAGATGTAGTGAACTTTTTTTTTTTCTCAAGAGAAATTTAAGAAGAGTTTTTAGCTATAGTGTGTAAAAGGACTGAACCATAACACAGATTTTGAGGCCACATAAATGCTTCATTATATAAAGAAATCAATAGGCTATATATTTTTTGATCAGTAAAGCGCAAGTAATTGGTATAACTGTAATTAGCATTTATGGTAACTAAACCTTCATACTGTATGCAGCTAATTTCTTCAAACGGTGCACACAATGTATGAGTAGCTCACACATGGGCGGGCTGTCAATCAGTTTGGCACTACTTAGTTTGTCCAAAAGATGTCAGCATTGGTTTCGGTTATTTTATTATTATTTTTTATTTACTTGTATTTTTTTTTTATTTACATAAAACTTTAATATATTGTTCAATTTTATTATTTTTTATTCTATATTGTCATCCAACATCATTTCAAGGGTCTTTTAAAAAGTAGTGGTCTTTTAACTTTTTTTTTCTTAAAATTGATATTTTCTTTGATAAACTTTGAAAACGTGATTTTTACTGACATTTTTAATAGTTCAAACTTCAAAGTGAAATGTTGTCTGTATTGGTGTAGTAAATTACAGTAAAAAACTTGGTAATAAACTGCCAGTGCTTTTTCAGTACAGTTAAATTATTTTACATACAATATATTGTTTCTGATTACTTAATTATCAGTAACAGTCATTTTGTAATACTGCAAAGTTGAATTTTCAACATTAAAAGTCAGAGCAGACATAAAGGTCCCATGATGTAACTCATACCTATAAATAAACGAAAAACACCTGTGAATCACAAAATATGGAAACTGTTAATTAAGGTATTTTCTACAGAGTGCCTTGAAGGTGAGTAAATTAATTAACAGCATTCATATTTGAGTGAACTACCCTTTTAACTCTTGCCTACCAGTAAAACTGATGCCGGAGACACTAGTGCTGGTGAGAGGCAAAACTGGGTTTACAGTCATTGTAGTCGGTGTGTTACTGGTTATAAGACTGGCTGTACTCGGCACCTAAACAGAAAAGAAGAGGTTCAGCATGATTTGAGCTGTTGGACTGAATGATGGAAGGCAGTTTTCATTTTTTGAAGTCTCGTACCAGAGTTGTGGTGGGTGAGAAGATTGCTTTGATAGGGGTGCTGGCAGCACTGCCGTTGCTGGGTGGGTTGATCCTCTTCTCCTTCTGTCTGCGGTTACAGAACCACACTCGGATCACCTCCTTCTCCATGTTGAGCTGGTCTGCAATCATGGTGATCTCCTCAGAGGTAGGTTTTTGGTTCTGCTTGAAAATGGCAAAGGCACAAGAAACGCCCTTACGGCAAAAACCAATCACAAGGATCTGCAATGCTGCAGTCCATTGTTTGAGTAGACAACTATCCAGGAAAATTTGACAACGGACAAATTAAAAAACGGTCTTACAGTGTTGCTTCAGTGCATATATATATATTGTTATATAATGTAAATTATATAATTGTTATATAATATATATTGTAATTATATACGTATATTAATTATATAATTATTATTGTTATTTATATTAATAAATATAAATAAATAAATAATAAAAATAATATAAATCATAATAAAAGCATTAAAAAAATAATGCAATGTAAAATGCAATATAATGCAATGAAATATAAATCTGTTTATAAAACTTAACCATAAAAACAAAAAAACAATAAAATGGTATATTTAGCTTATTATTCAATCAGAATTAATATTTTATTACCAAATCATTATTGATACCTTTTATTCATACAAAATTGTATTAATAATAATAATAAAAAGATTATAGTATGACAATTCTAACAAAAAAAAAAAAGTAAATAGAATTCTGCATGCTGATAGAGAGAAAAAAATACGCTTTAATCAGAGATATCGCTCACCTCCAGAAAGCTCTTTTCTAAGGCCACTCTGATGTTGGTCTCGATGCTGGTCCTCTTCTTGCGGCGGCGGTTCAGGCCCTCCATGCCCAGCCCCGGTGAGCCAAGAGAGCTGGGACTGGACAGGCCCTGGTCAGACGTCTGGTTCTCTGCACAAACAGCGCGTACAAAAGCACAAAAAGCCACTGATATAAGCACCTGTGGCAAACAGCACTTCTCGCAGCCTCAACATTATTCAAGTCAAAGATTCACTTTATATAACAAAAATCACAGACCACGGATACATAAAAGTACCCTGAGAGGAGCTCCAAAACTAAAGAGGAATGCCACAATAACCTTCATATCCTCTCTAACATTCTCCAAGGTATAAGATGTTATTTTTAAAGAGCAAAAGTAAGAGGAGAGAACTGGCTTAGAGCAGAGAAAATACATACCTGCGTCGTTGAGCCATTTTTCAAGCAGAGGCTTCAGTTTGCACATGTTTTTAAAGCTCAGGTTCAAGGCCTCAAAGCGAGAAATGGTGGTTTGGCTGAAGTCATTTCCATATAGTTTTCCCATGGCAAGGCCAACATCCCCCTGGTACAAGCAACATAACGGCATGAAATGCAATGTTTTAAACTACCAAAATGTCAGATCAAGTCAAGTCTCCTTTATTTCTATAGGACTTATACAATAATCGTTGCCAAAAACACAATGAATAATAATATGTCAAATAATATTAATGTCACCTATTGAGTTTTAGTTTGTGTGTAAATTTTAAAGCCTACAACGGACAAAAATGTTTGCAATTAAATCTATTATTTACCAGAAACTAAAGGCTAAGCAGACTTTTATTGTTTTCTTTTGGGGGCTAGGGATCATTGTCACAAAAAAACTAAAAGATTACCACTCACACTCAAATCTTTCAATCCAAACATACAAAAAAAAATTATAATTACACAAGTTAAATTAATTTGGCCTCTAGTTTTCAAAAGCAGAAAACTGGCCAAACCAGAAAAATGTGTCAAAGTTAGTGCTGGGCAAAGATTAATTGTGATTAATCGCATCCAAAATAAAAGTTTGTTTTGACATAATTGAAGTGTGTGTACTGTGTATATTTATTATGTATATGCATATGCACAATAAGCATTCATGTATTTGAGAAAATGTTTATTTATGTTTAGACATATAATTTGTATATGATAAAAATTATATGTAAATGTAAGTATCTATGTAACAAAATTGTTTTGTATAGCTTTGTTTCCATGCATGCATGTTTGTATCCCATATACATAATAAATATACATAATACACACATATATTATGTCAATACAAACTTTTATTTTGGATCTGATCAATCACGATTAATCTTTGGCCAACACTAATGAAAATATTAAAGATTTTACATTTTTTAATTGGCAGTTAAAATTTGTTAAAGCAAAATGTAAACCTGCTTACAAAGAATGTGTGACTTTCTTACTTCAATGGAACTGGGATTAAATATTAAACATATTTTAATGGCTTTCAGTGCTACATTTTTGTGCTGAA
>CAIGQW010053321.1:8759362-8769992 GCA_903798125.1 Danio choprae
ATACATACATACATATACATATATAAATGCTGTTTGCATTAGCATAGCCAATTACCACAAAAACCTACAATGAACAAGAAACATATTGTCTATAATGATACAGAAGGGTTAAAGAAAATGGTTTTCAAATAGTTAGAAATTCATCACAAAAGATGACTGAAAACATATACATTCAATATTTGAAAACATTTTCCTTTAAATCTTACAGACTTTTGCTCATCAGTGTCCAGTGAAGGCGGTTTACCTGCGTGAAGCCCAGTTTGATGCGTCTCTGTTTGAAGGTCTTGGCAAACTGCTCGAGCTCCTCCAGGTCGCTGGGCTCCTCCAGGCTCGGTGTGTCCATGTGCTTTGGTGTCGTCTGGCTGTGAGGAAGGGACTGGATGGGGGTCGCTGCTATCGTGCGTGTGGGGGTCGCAGGCTGGGCAGTGGAGGATGAACATACATTTATTGAGATGATCAAGGATGGAAGATTAATTTTACTGAGACATAATTGTGAAAACAACAACTGTCCGACTCAGACTGCAGCAGAGTGGTTTTGATTTTCCTATTGCATCCATTCTTGGATCTGAGAAAATATTATTTTATTAAACAGCCTTAAGTAAAAACAATTCTAAAACCATACAGTATCTAATAAGGGACTTCTTCTTAATGAATGAAAAAATTTGAAACACTTAAAAAAGTTAAATAAAATTTTTATTTTGGTTTAATTTAAGCACCTTAACTAGTGTTTATTAGTATTTATAAAGCATTTATTCTTTGTGGTCTTATTCTATATGTCTAATCCTACCCAATACGTAACCCAACTACTATCCTAATAACAATTAATAAGCAGCAAAGTTTATAGTTTAGAAGTTTATTTTGGCAAACGTTTTTAATGGTGAGAAATGTACCTTAAAATAAAGTGACAATTTTTTTGTTACCAAGTTATTACTGCCTCTGCTCTTTGACAGATTTTTTCTGTACTGATATGAAACAATTATTGTATGCCATTTACAAACTATAACCTGAGAATTCCCAGTAATTAATCCCATCGGAACGAATGGAATTAAAGTTTTGATTGCTCAAAAAAAGCAAAAATTTAAGGAACCTACAAATGTACTTCTAATAATACATCAAAACAACAAATTCTACTATGTTAGACGAGTTTTTAAAACTAAACGAATTAACTTTACTTGCATTTACTTTCACTTTCAGATCAAACAACATGACCAGTTTCTCATGTTGCAATAGTTCATCAAAAGGTTCATCAACAATTTCAGTCTCAGAAGTGTGTGAGATATGGGGGATGGATATCTGTGGTTCTAAATCACTACGTGGCTTGTTCCCTTAGAAAAAAAATATTTTAAACTGTAATATTAGTTTTTACAAAATTTACCATTTTTGATTAAATGAACACAGCTTTTAGTGAATGTTACATATCACATTTAGGGAATATGATTTCCATATCTTGTCAACCCCAAATAATTAAACACTACTGTACTTAGAATAATTAATCCATACTAACAAAAACAGCAAAATAACATTTATAATCATAAAACTGAAGTCAATGCCAACAGCAATCAATGCCTCACTAAAAAAGCCAATGTAAAACAGAATACAACAAAAAAATACAGTGGATAATGCAAATCTCTCTTTACTGAATGTAGTGTGTGAACGTGATTGCCCTGACCTGTGTGGCAAGTGTGATGCTTGGCTGGGTCTGCAGGAGGTTGGCTTGGCTTTGAGGTAGTTGAGTTAGAAGGTTCTGGGCTTGCAGGAGACCTGTTTATAATAAGACAATCAGACAGACTTCTCTTGTGAAGGCATGGAGAGATTGGAGGTGGCTGAGAAGATATGGGACTCACTCTGCTGGCCCTGTGGCGTCTGTGAGATGATGAACTGCGCGGGCTGCAGCTGGGTTGCGATGGGATGGCCCGGCTGGACCAGCACAAATTGCTGCAGGTTGAGGTTCTGCTGCTGCTGCTGCTGTTGCAGTAACTGCTGTATTCACACACACCCACACAAATGTTAGTATTTGTCACTATAGCAGAGTGCACCGTTGTGGTTAAGACAACCTCCATAAATAATTCACAGCTTGACAATAAGGATGCTCTAAATCTTGTCTGAAAAATAAATATTGTCACCACATACTGCAGTAAAGTAAAACATTCAAGTATGTGCTACGGTTTTCTGCTATTATGTGATTATATACAACTTTTATATTTTAATGACTTTTTCATATTCTGAAACATGAGGTAAAATTATCTTTATTAGATTGAATAATTTTTTTAAAGCATTTATTTAAATTATTTAATGGAATATTATTTAATTTATATGAGCTAACATGAACTAATAGTGAACAGTCACACTGGTGATTAACAAATATTAATTAATAATATAACAAATGTATTGCTTACTACTAGAAAGTTATTTAATGTATAATTTATGTTAAGTAATGGACCCTAAAGTGTCACTAGTAATACATATTGTAATAAATGAGTATTGCAATAAAAAGTAGTGTTTGTAAACATTTAACTTTTCAAAGTATATCAGAAGCATAATTTACACTACTTCTAAATGAAACTAGAAAATGTGGCACTTACTCAAAGTAATACACAGCAATACACTTAATTGAAAATGTATTATACACACAGACATCAACTTTTTGAAAAGAACACTTGTGTATATATTGTATTACTGCATGTCATGTATTTATACTGTCCACCCTTTACACAGCAGCTTTCTGATTTTGAGTGTAATGTAATAAATAAATACTGGTGTCTTATTTTCTGCAATTCATGATGTTTGAGATTTATATAAATGGCTATTAAAAAAAACAGTCCAGGAACAATCAGTCCTGTATAAACAAACAGCAATAGTCAAATTAAAACTGTAGTGAAGCATATGCAGCCATGAGTGTGTGTCTTACAGGCGTGATCTGGATGGGCTGGGAGAGGGGGATCTGGGTGATGGGGGTGGCAGCGGAGGCAGAGATGCTGGCTCCTGTAGTGCTGCTCTGCTGACTGGCTGAATGCTGAACTGCTGCTGCTAAGAGCTGAGCCTGAGCCTGCTGCAGCAACAACTGCTGCTGCGCTGGAGTCAAAGTCAACTAGAGAAAGCAGAGACAAAAGTCAGTAAAAAAAAACTAAAAAAAAAACTAAAACTTCCAATGGGTGGCAGTTAATGCTTTAATTAGACATTTATTCAATCCTAAAAAAAAGGCTGCACTGCACTGCACTGCACAGTAGTGTTCAACATGCTGGTTTCAACTTCCCTGAAGCACCTTTCACACTGGACGCAGAAAGCGCTGCACTGCACAATGAAACCTATTCATTACAATGGCTTGAACCACACAAGGGCGGTTTGTTTCTGCACAGATCAAAGCACAAGAGCAGTGGAGCATACCATCAACTATTGTTCAATTATTAGCATAACACTACTGTGCTGTCATGGCAACACTGGCAAAATGACACCTCTCAATTTGTTGACTGAAAATAAAATGTTTATTTTACTAGCTTGTATTTTTTTATCAGTATAAATTAAAATTATGTTTGATTTTAAAAGTCTTACAAAATTACTTCATATTATTTAATAAAACAATAAATAAATATTACTAAGAATGTCTTATTTCAGTTTTAGTTTTTGGTTTAGGCCAAGTACATCCAGAATTTTGGTTTTGGTGAATCCCTAGCTTGAAGTACAGAAGCAAAGTCTACATTTTTAAAATGACAATAGTATTTAGAGCCTGCACTGTGCTCTATTAATAGTCTTTTAGTCATTTTATGATACTTGTACTCAATGTGTCTGACAAGATTTCTGGGTATACAAACTACTGCTACACTGAATGACATTTGAGTGGGTGTCTTCTGTAAATCATTGTAAAAACGTATGATAGTGTATGATTTTGTGTTTTATAAAACAGAATGCATTGTAACTGTACAAAAAATAAAGCTGTATTACTGTTTTATGCTTGAAAACTCATTTTTGTCTTCGTTTTTTTGATTCACATCATAGCTGGCCAGGTCAGTTCATGACTTATAGGTCTTTACCAAATCCTATGGCCTCTGAAAAAGCTGACAGGCACTATTGGACTCTGTGGCACAATGCATTATACACTTTCTCCTGGTGTAAATCTCCCATTTTGATAGATGAAAAAAAAAATTTCTTCCTTGCTCAATGAAGACAGCCCCTGAAAATCAAATGTGTTTTGTCGATGCTCACGTATGGTGATATAAATATACCGCAGCCTACTGAGACTTCAAGCAGAGAGCAGAACGGGGTATGCTAATTAACGAAACGGTTATGCAGTACATGTAAATTCTGCATAGATTTGCATATTCTCAGCCATCTGTTTCCGAGCAACTGCAGAGTAGCTAATTAGCATAAGGGGCCCAATAATTTCCCCTGTAAGAGAGAAATTGTTTGCGCTTTTAATCTCTAATCTTTAGTGTTTGCGACAAATCTCACACATCATATTCAAGTAGCTTTAACAATTCATGACATAAGGAGTAAAGCCTCTGCAGTCACTCTAAACACTCTAATCACCCGTGCAGGTCAAGACAATGGCATTTTAGTGAGAAACGATGACCCTGGGGACATCTTTGAATTCCTATGGCTCTTTCATCCATAACACAGACCACAAATGTGAGTGTGAGCTCAGAGGAGAAGATTATACCTGTTGGAGCAAAGCCTGTGCGTGTGCGTTGGTGATTGCGCTTGTTGTTTGCACAGTCTGCCTCTGAAAGTCCAGTCCATTTGTTTGGGCACCTGGAAGAAGAAAAGCAGTCAATGCTACAATAGATTCGAGCCACACAAAAAGCCTTTTCAACCAAGTTATTCAGCTCCATGGCCTTTCTTATTTCAATCTTAAAAAAAACAACAAAAAAACGCTTGCTCTGATACATATTGAGAGACACTGTCCTACATGCTCCACCTCAGTCAAAGCTGCACAAGTGACCCCTAAGAACTTAAACTGTGAACTGATAGTCTTTCAGTCACCAAAAAAAAAGAAAAAAAAGCTGCAGGCCAAAAAAAAGATCTGAGCAAACTAAGAGAGGGAAATGCATGAAAGCGACATCATGGTAAAAAGCCAACAGTTCCTTGGGTAGCTCACCAGTGTTTTCGTCCCCGCTCTCCATTGCACATTTACTTGTTTCTGAAGGATTGCTCATTCTAGAATCTGGAGACAGACAGAACAAGATTGGACTTTCAGTTTCTATTAAAAAAAAAAAAAGAATCAGTCAGTGAAACGGCTTCTTCAACACTTGAACACAAAAGTGCATTCCTTTTTCAGTAAATTGTGACACAAAATAAAAAACAAAAACTAATTTTTCAGTGAAAAAAAAATCTCAAAATACCATAATGAGGTAATTAACAACCAAAACACGTCCACTAGTCAACTCAAACGTCTAGCATCACTACACGAGCAAACACAGCTTAAAATGATCGCTGCTGACTGCAAACATCACTCACCGGCAGCTGCTGCACCTGCCTTCTCAAGCGTCTCTACGAGCATCACAACAAACTTAGCGCCCCTTCTGCAGATGTCTCTCAAAAGCAAAGAAAGTCTGCGTTGAACTAAACGGTTTGGAGTGGAAAAACAACACACGTGCAGAGCACAGCTAAGCTCGCCTGAAACTGTGGCTGCCTTTCTCTCAGTCTCCCCGGCTTGCTTGCTTTGCTCTCTCTCACTCTCGCTGTGCCATGATTGTCATAACAACTAGAGTGTGAATAAGTTCGTTTTCATTCTGGAACGGAACAGAAGCGGAGCGGCTGGCAGCGCCGTAATAAAGCGTAATCAGTATGCAGCTGATTAAAGCCATATGCAAATCTCCCGCACTTCATTAGTCGAGCAACACTTTGAAGTCCTGCAAGCAATTCATTTCGCACAGCGCTCTGAGAGCTTTCTCCCTAATTTAAATGTTCATAAATATTTATCATCTCATTAGCATATTAATTGGATCGCTTTGGAGGGGAAAAAGGAGGAATGGAAAAAAAAAAACAAAAAAAAAACACATGCAGAGTGTCAACGCACAAGCCCAATTACCAACGGAGTGCTGGTTAAATTAGGTGAAACAAGGTGAGCTTTGTGTCAACGCCATCAAAGCACACAAGGTTGCATCTGGACATAAAGACAACAGGTTGTGTTTCTTATACAGTTTGAGTACCAGAGGTTGTGGATGAAGCTGTTGGGGAAGTAAATTACTTGCCATTCTCCACCATCCTATTTACAGAGCCCCCTGTGGCCCAAACACTTCACGGATGAAATTCTGTGACTTCTGTACCCGTATTGTCTGGAAGAGAACATGAAGTCTGCTTTGCATATCCAGATTAACTGTGCACCTCATTAACTGATATTTTCAGAGCTCGGCCTAATTACGACAGAAATTTACATATTAGAACAAAGATCTGACGGAGTAAGCACAAAGAAATCAGCCCATCCAAAAGGCACTTTTGCTGACACTTAAAATACTTTTTTCAAAGTGCTAAACTTTGGTCAAACAAAAGCAGGATTACTGGCATAATCCAACAAAACATCCATTCTTTGATAGGATGTGTTTGTTACATTTCATTGAGCAGATGACTCAATCCAAAGCATACTTGCATAAAAACCATGGAGCAAAATAGTTAAATGGAAAAAGCAACATGGAGGGCAATATTCAAATGAGAATATATATTCAGGTTTTCGCAAATGCACTTTTAAACAGGCATTTTAAGCATTTTCTGGAAAGCATAACTGGATGCAGTACTACAGTGTAAGGGTGAGTGATATTTCTTGTCTATGGTGAAATTCTGATTCATTTTAATGATGTCAAAACTGACAACTGAATATGTCTCATTTTTGAAAAATTAATAAATACATTTTATAATATGTGATATTTATAATATGGTATTTATAAGATGTTAAGTAATCTTTTGAGCAAATATAACATTGATTTAACAGTTCAACAAATAAGAAGAAAATATTTTGTGATTAGATTTTACACAATACTGTCTGATTTTGTCAGTTTTTCCTATGAAAACAGTTGCAAAAAGCACAATTGAGCATCTCAGAGTATTTTATTCTTGAATTAAATTATATAATTAAAAGATTCATCCATTCATAAAAAGTCATTTGCTTCTTTTCTAAAAGAATCAGCATTCTGAATGAATCATTGAAATTAATGATTCAGTGAATCACTCATTAAGAGATTTTGTATCAGTGTCAAATTTATTTCTCCATGACATGCTTTAAACAGCCAAAATATCAGCACAATAATATTTAATACTCGGAAAAATGCATTTTTAATTAGCACTGTTTTTTTTTTCAAATGTTTTAAAAATAGTGAGATATAGTGAGAGCTCAAAATAGTGAGATTTCTTTTGGTCAAAATCCCAAACCTTATTATAGAGGATAAAATAATTTCAATATTTCGTTATACGCAAGCATAAATGCACCATATTCTAATCATACATTTCACCACACCTTTTCAAAGGTCACACTGATGACATGAAACAATAATAAGATGGAAAGAATTCACAAATGATCATCATTTTCACTCATATTGTTATATAATGTCAAAACCATTTATCTGGACAACAAGCAAAATAATAATAATAATAAATATCAGAGAAGTTACTTCATGTTGCCACATAATTCTCAAGCACTGTCTATAGTCTAGAATGATTTACATTGTTTGCCTGTTAGCCTGCAGGGACTGTTTGAACATGAATGTTGAACATGTTCATATTATCAGAGCATAAGGAAAAGTGCAATGCCATGAGGTTTCAGTACTATGTTGGGAAAGTGTCAGTTACTACAAAAATAAAAATAAGGACTCATGTGGGTAATTTACACTATAGGTAAGAGCTGTGGATACATGAAACAAACAAGTTATGGCATGTCACAGTGTCTCGAGGCCCTAAACACAGAGTGAATATCTTATCAGTTTAAAAGCAGGGTCTGTCACACCGGAGCCATTCTAACACATCCAAAGCACAACGATTATATGCTCATTTAAAATGCAAACTCAAATAACTCCCATGTGGTGAATAACTAAAGAAAATGCACACACATTTCTGTATAGTTTCTCTTGTAGTCAGATAGCAAGGTGATCAAATTGTTTATGATATAATCTTTCAACTGTTAGCTCTGGTCTTTCTAATTGAATCAGTGATGGAAATGCTTTTCCATTAGCATAAGATATAACTCTATGTTAATTATTTTAACAACTGTATAAAATCCACATTACATGGTTGCAGATGTGACCAAAATATTAAACCCAGATGAGTTTCATTCAGTATTCAACATTATTAAGAGAAATAAAGCTGAAATAAACACTTATCTAAAGCACCATACTAATGAGGACAATAGAAGTAATCAAAGCAACAAAAGAAAATGTAAAAAAATAAATAGGGCAAATTACTAGCTGTCCGATGGATATATAAACACACAACCATTTAAAATAGAGAGAGAGAAAATGAGAAAGCAAGAGAGAGCGTTAAAAGGGATTTTATTTATTTATTTAACATTAACAAGTGAACTACATTTGCTACAGCATTTATTCATCCTGGGTTTTAGTTAAACACAGCTGTCCATAGTTATATGAATATTACTATTAAAATCATACATGATGCATTATTAAAATCAAAGGTTGTATTTGCTTATGTTGAAATTAACATTAACCAAGATAAAGGGAATGCTGTGTTACCATGATGGGATTACAAAATACTAGAAAAATCTAAATGATGCTTTCAAAATCAAAACAACACCGATGTCAGTTTAATCACGGCAGTGATAAACAATCAAAATGAGGTAATCGATAAAATGAAAATTAAACAAACCAAAATATTTCAGATTTCATAATCCTCTCTATTACCAGAAAACAAATCACTAACTACAACTGACAACTATTATACTTGTATCCAACTTCGCCCACGTGTGATGTGAACAATTCAACAAACTATCTTTATATGGACAGCAAATTTAAACTCTCCAATCACCAGCGTTCAACTGCTAAACTTGGATTAAACAGAATGCATTCGTGATTTCCAATACTTCTGTAAAGTATCACACAAGTCATTTTACAAAAATCCTGAATTATCCGAAAGAACCTGAACCTATCATGTTAACTGAACAGCAGCTCGGCTGTGATTACATTTAGCACTGTTCATCATAAGAGAGTAAAAAAAGAAAAACAGATTTCGCTTTCTATTGTGGCCATTCACAGATAATGAAATACAGGGGAACAAAATGAGTAATTACACAAGCACACAGCTGCTGGAACAATAAAGGTGAGCTCTATATGAGGATTACCTATTAGACTAGCAAATAAAGCTGGCATAACGCCTGCATACATCTCTCTGTCTGAACCGACCGAGTGATACAGTGTTTAACAGACGCTGGCTTGGGTTACAAAGTATCAATTTGCCACAACCGTCCTGGATACATTGTATCAATAGAGTTCCATTTTGGAACGTTCCGCCATCCTTCGACAATGAAATGGATTCATTCTGATAGAATATGCTGAACAGCGCATTCTGAGCTCTAGAAGGCCCACATGAATAACATAACAGGGGCTACACGCCTGCAATGGGCACAAAAGGCAAGAGAATGGGCATTAAAAAAAATCACGGCGCGTCCTAAACTGTACACCATGCAAGTCCCGGCTGCTCTGCTTCTTCTTATTTTGACTGTAAACACGTTGCGCAGTCGCCGGCTGATTGCGAGCGAATGAATATTCAAAGCTTTATATGTGGGATTGGCTCACGGCACAATACAGCAACACAAAGCCGCTGGAGTAGCATTAGCCGCCTAGCATGAACACAGCAGCCTTTAGTTGTGATTAACTGTAAAATTCGTACAACCTGTGACCGGGGACAGTGCAAAAAGCACGCGAGCCGTCGCCGATTATGACTAATAAAATATGCAAAGCGGCGTTTGCACGGCGGCGGTATGAATATGTAACGCGGCTGCTCTAATCACACAAAGGAGGCATTTTTTCCTTTAATTTGCCGTCGCACTGCATCGCCAGTTTCACCGTAGCACAGACAGAGAATAACTCCCCCGTACGTTTATTTACGGGGTGCATGCGATTGCAACATCGGCCTTGGGTATTTTGTTTACGCTTTCCCTTCCGCGATTTTCTGCCTTGAGAGAAAGAGTGTTTGAATATGAATATGAATATGTAAAATGCAGTAATGATTACCTGGTCCTGAACTCTCATCTTGACTCGCTGCTCCTCCGTCCGCCATTTTGAATATTTAAACCCAAATCCTCAAAACACAATACAGCGGCTCACAGCAGCAGCAGCATCAGCATGGCAGATCTGAAGCTCCATCAGCGCCACACTCAACTCAACCCAACTCAACCTCCACACCGATTATTGACCACCAGCACACTCATAACTTTTAAACACATTTGCGGCATATGTAGCTCTTGAGTGCAGGGACAGAGCGAATGAATAAAAGATTTGGTGTATGGAAATTTACTCAAATTTAAAATAAACAACAAAGTAGTATGTAATTCATGCAGTATTTTATATGTAAATGTTTTATATATTCTCACTGCAGGTGGAAGGGACTAAGCCGAAGGAAAATTAATGAATGGATATTTTATATATAAAATAAATGTAATTCTAAAATAATAATTCACACACACACACACACACAC